>CP136057.1:154150235-154680235 GCA_032464435.1 Aegilops umbellulata | reverse complement strand
CCCTGAGCGGGAGAAACATGAGGCACGGGTTGGCGAGGTGCAGCAAGAGCTCCATGCTCTCGTGAAGAAGCATGAGGCTTTGGAGCTTGACTTGAAGACTCGAGAGTTCGAGCTTGCTGCGGCCCTCGAAAGCGCCAAGTCTGCCAAGGCCGAAGCCCAAAAAGCCCTCCAGGAAATTGAGGCGATGAAGAAGATAGCGACAGGTAAGGCATTCATTATGCAAATCAAGCACGTGAAAGTGAATTACTTGTTACTTACCGAGTCCGGAGCTCTCCAGGAGCATTCGCAGATTTGCCCCGTAGCATGTTAGATGCCGCCGCCTACTACCGGGCCGAGGAAGGGAGCTCGACGGAGAAGGTGTTATGGTCTCAGTATGCTGAGACCGGACACCTGGTGCCCTTGAGCGACCAGCTAAAGAAATTGGTCGAGCTCCATAAGGTGGCCGAACAGGCCATGAAGGGTCTCATAGTCCGGCTGTGGCCTGGAGAGACCATGCTTGGGAGTTACTTTGGTCTGGTGAGGCCGCTGGCGGATGCCTGTCCGTGGCTTGAAGTCATCAAGTGCTCCGTCTGCATCGAGGGCGCCCGCAGGGCCCTTGCCCGCTTGAAAGTACACTGGGGCAAAATGGACGCAGAGAGGCTGGTGAAGGACGGACCACCGCAGGGCAAGGAGCATCGCCACCCCGAGATGTACTATTAGGGCGTCCTGAAGGGTGCCCGCCTTATGGCGGATGAATGTTCCAAGGATATAATATTTGAGTGAACTCGCTAGTGTGATCCTGTTCGCTGAAAACTTATTCATATGCTCTATGCAACGCTTGTGTGAATTTAAAATATTATCTTCTGTGCGGCCGTTTATTAAATCTGAGAGATGGCGAGTTGTCGGCTTCTGCCCCCGTGCCACGAGTGCTGGGGTGTTCAGGATAGACCTAAGCACTCTTTTTCCCATTCTTGGGTCCTTTGAGGGAGGTGCCCAGCACAACGAACAAGGCAATCGGACTATAATGCGTTATCACTCTCACTTAGCCAGAGAATTCTATAATTTTAAATTTCAGCGAAGCCCCTAGTGTTCGGAAGACCGAGTTCGGGGCGCTATATACGCCTAGGCCAGACAAAGCCGGCTCCTCGCCCTAAGCGGCATAAGTATTTAGGGACTCGAAACCTCTCGAACAGCGACCAGCTCTCGCCCTATCATGACAGTCAGTTTTAGCTTTCTCTACTGAGGTGCTCAGCCCAGCTGAACTGGGGCACAATCGCAGTAGTTCTTCCAGTGCTACCTTAGCCGATATAGCGGTACGTAAGGTACCAAAACATGGGAGCCGGGTAAACCCAACTATTGACCAAAGACATGATTCAGAGCTGATGCAGATAATGCTATAAGTTCGGAGTGCCGCACTTGTGAAAGTGTTCGGACTTCTCACGCCGTATTATGGGGTGCTTGAGCCCCTAGCGTATTAGTCGTACCAAAGTGTATGGATGCTGAATGCTATGAAGGAACATATATACATAAAAAGGAATGAATAGAGAATGCAATAATAGACTAAAGCTAAGCATTGTTTATTCGAAAAAGGTGCATTAAAAGAAGAACGATACAAATAATGCGATAAGCAAGAGACGGGACTATTTGACATGTCCCCTCCAGGGGTGAACTGCTGAATGGTATTTAAAACAGGTATTTTGCTCGTTATAGAGACCACCTGGGAATTCCACAGTGTGACGTAGCTTTCTGGCTCCCTGGTTATTGTATCGTGTGTTCGGCAATTGTACTGCCGAACATGTCTTCCGCAGAGTAAAGTCCTGAAAGTAAGAAAAAATGATAAAATCGGCAGCCCCTAGTGCGGTTGAGCCGCGTTTTGGGGCGTGCCGTGGCCGTGCCCCTCCCCCTGTGCCCATGGTATTTGCAGAGCGTAATTATGTACACGTAGCACGGATTTCACTGTTTCGCTGGGGCTGAGGTTGGGGCCGCATTGCTACGCTTGCTCGGAACGTGCCAGGCGGTCTTGTTGTAGGTTACTCTGAGCGCGCTTGACGGTGTCTGAAATTTTGATCGTCGGACTGGAGAATTGCCTTGAGAGGCTGCTTTGTACTTCCGCTGCGAGGGCCGCCATGTGCTCCTCCGTTCGGAGAGAGCGCTCGGTGTTTCCATTGACTATGATGACTCCCCGAAATCCTGGCATCTTGAGCTTGAGGTATGCATAGTGCGGCACCACATTGAACTTTGCAAATGCGGTTCGCCCGAGGAGTGCGTGATAACCACTGCGGAACGGGACTATATCAAAGATTAACTCCTCGCTTTGGAAATTATTCGGGGATCCGAAGACCACTTCTAGTGTGACTGAGCCTGTGCAATGGGCCTCTACACCTGGTATGACGCCCTTAAAGGTCGTTTTTGTGGGTTTAATCCTTGAGGGATCGATGCCCATTTTGCGCACTGTGTCCTGATAAAGCAGGTTCAAGTTGCTGCCGCCGTCCATAAGGACTCGAGTGAGGTGAAATCCGTCAATGATTGGGTCTACAACCAATGCGGCAAATCCGCCATGGTGGATACTAGTGGGGTGGTCCCTGCGATCGAAAGTGATCGGGCAAGAGGACCATGGGTTGAACTTTGGGGCGACTGGCTCCAATGCGTATACGTCCCTTAACGCACGCTTCCGCTCCCTCTTGGGGATGTGGGTTGCGTATCTCATGTTCACCGTCCGCACTTGTGGGGGGAAACCCTTCTGTCCTCTGTTGTTCGGCGGCCGGGGCTCCTCCTCATCGTTGCTATGTAGCCCCTTATCTTTGTTTTCGACATTTAATTTGCCGGCCTGCTTGAACACCCAACAATCCCTGTTGGTGTGGTTGGCTGGCTTGTCGGGGCTGCCATGTATCTGACACTAGCGATCGAGTATACGGTCCAAACTGGACGGGCCCGGAGTGCTTCTTTTGAATGGTTTTTTCCGCTGACCGGGTTTAGAGCCTCTGAATCCGGCATTAACTTCCGTATCCTCAGTATTGTCAGCTAGCAATTCTTGAAATGTTATTGCTGTCCTTGGTATCCGAATTACCAGGGATTTTTGAAATGGTATTGCTGCGAGCCAGCCAGCTGTCTTCTCCCGCGCAAAAGTGGGTCATGAGTGTTGTGAGGGCAGCCATAGATTTCGGCTTTTCCTGTCCAAGGTGCCGGGCAAGCCACTCACCGCGGATGTTATGTTTGAAAGCCGCTAGGGCCTCTACATCCGGACAGTCGACGAGTTGATTTTCTTGGTTAGGAACCGTGTCCAGAATTGTCTGGCCGATTCCTCTAGCTGTAGAATTATGTGGCTCAGGTCATCAGTGTCTGGTGGTCGCACATAGGTGCCCTGGAAGTGGTCGAGGAATGCGGCTTCCAGATCTTCCCTACACCCAATGGATTCTGCTGGTAGGCTGTGGAGCCAATGCCGAGCTGGTCCTTTAAGCTTGAGTGGGAGGTATTTGATGGCGTGTAGATCGTTGCCACGGGCCATGTGGATATGAAGGAGATAGTCATCAATCCATACCGCAGGATCTGTCGTACCTTCGTATGATTCAATATTCACGGGTTTGAAACCCTCTGGGATTTGATGATCCATTACTTCATCTATGAAGCATAACGGGTGTGCGGCGGCCCTGTACTGGGCTATATCACGACGTAGCTCAAATGAGTTTTGTCTGCTGTGTTCGGCCCGGCCGGATTTACTTTTACTATGTCCAGCGTGACGGTTATCGTCTCATGTAGTGGCGCGCCCACGCGATCCCTAGATCGATCTTGTTTGCTTTGCTTTGTCCTCCAACATATCACACAGGTCTAGCGCATGTCCCCGTGCCTTGGTCTTTTTTGGGTGACGCCGGGGTGCGGCTTGAGCTATGGGCCGAGAGGCCTCTCTGTCGTGGCCACGATGTGGCCGGTCAGACGCGTCATATGCTGGAGATGTAGGTTTAGATACTTCCTCCTCTATTCGGGGTAGCAGCCTGCGCTTTGGGTAGCTCTTGGAGGGGCGTTCGAGTTCGTATTCCTCGGCCGCAAGGACTTCAGTCCATCTGTCAGCTAGCAATTCTTGATCAGCTCTAAGCTGCTGCTGCTTCTTCTTAAGGCTATTTGTCGTGGCTATAAGCCGGCGCTTGAAGCGTTCTTGCTCAACGGGATCCTCAGGCACGCCAAATTCGTCATCGTCGAGGCTTGCCTCGTCTTCGGAGGGGGGCATGTAATTGTCATCCTCTTCCTCTCTGTCCGCCGCTCTCTCATGAGGGCTGGCTTCTCCGTCCTCCTGCGCTGAATCTTGCTGGAGGGGGTTGTCTTCGGCACTTTCCGGGGTGTTATTATCTCCTGTGCCGGAATCACCCTTTTTGCTTTGGCGAGACTTAGAGCGGCGCCGCTGACGTCGGCGCTTAGGTTGCTTCTTGGAGGGGTCATCCTCCGTTGTGTCGTCGCCATTGCCTTCTCTGGGTGTGTCCACCATATATATATCATACAATGAGGTGGCTTTCCAGTGCCCTGTAGGCACTAGTTCCTGTTCGTCTCCTACATCGTCGTCCATACCGACGATGTCTTCGCAGTCGAAGTCGAGCATGTCGGTCAAATCATCGACAGTGGCTATGAAGTGGGTGGTGGGTGGGCGTCGAATTTCTTCATCGTCCGCATCCCAATCCTGCCAGTCATAATCCGACCAGGACTCTCCTGACAAAGAGAAAGACCTTAGTGAATTCAGTATGTCGCCAAAGGGCGAGTGCTGAAAGATATCCGCGGCGGTGAACTCCATGATCGGCGCCCAATCGGATTCGATTGGCAGGGGCGCTGATGGTTCAGAGTCCGGCAAGGTGGAGTCACGGACCTCGCCAAGGGTAAGGTTGGTGTTCGGCTCAATCGCCGTTGAGACTGCTGCCTCCGTGGCGGGGTCTAACCACCCGCCCTCAGATGGCGCAGTTGGTTCGGAGCGGATGCGGGTGCGGTCTCCAGGACATTGTTCGGTGGCAGAGCTAAATCATGCCCATCGTGACGGCGTGACGCACTCGGTCAGGGCTCGAATACGTCGAAGATCAAGTCCCCGCGGGCGTCGGCCGTGTAGTTCAAGCTTCCCAACCTGACCTGATGGCGAGAGGCGTAACTTTCAATCTACTCCAGATGGCCAAGCGAATTGGCCCGCAGTGCAAAGCCGCCGAATACAAAGATCTGTCCGGGGAGAAAAGTCTCACCCTGGACTGCATCGCTAATGATGATTGAAGGAGCCATCTAGCCCAATGACGATGACACAGAGGAACTCTCAATGAAAGCACCAATGTCGGTGTCAAAACCAGCGGATCTCAGGTAGGGGGTCCCGAACTGTGCGTCTAGGCGGATGGTAACAGGAGACAAGGGACACGATGTTTTTACCAAGGTTCGGGCCCTCTCGATGGAGGTAAAACCCTACTCCTGCTTGATTAATATTGATGATATGGGTAGTACAAGAGTAGATCTACCACGAGATCGGAGAGGCTAAACCCTAGAAGCTAGCCTATGGTATGATTGTTGTTGTTGTTGTTGTTGTTGTTGTTGTTGTTGTTGTTGTTGTTGTTGTTGTTGTTTTGTTGTTGTGTCCTACGGACTCAACCCTCTAGTTTATATAGACACCGGAGGGGGCTAGGGTTACACAGAGTCGGTTACAAGGAAGGAGATCTACATATCCATATTGCCAAGCTTGCCTTCCACACCAAGGAGAGTCCCATCCGGACACAGGACGAAGTCTTCAATCTTGTATCTTCATAGTCCAACAGTGCGGCCAAAGGTTATAGTCCGGCCGTCCGAATACCCACTAATCCAGGACTCCCTCGGTGAGGTCAGGGAGGGATGTGGTTGGTTTTAAGATACTAATTATGGGTTTTTCTGCAAATTGGTAGACAAGTGGGATGTTGGTGAGAAAAGGCAACAACTTACCTCACAATTGTTAGATGTATATATAATGGTCAAAAACGACGGATGGCAGACACACCAGCATCACCAACTTAGTCTTATGTAGGAGTACTAGCAAGATCCGTGCATTGCACGGAACATCAAGATGCATGGTTTTATAAAACACTTTTTGTGATTGACCCTTGCAGGAGTAATCCCATGTGTAAAAACTAATGATATCTCGAGAAATACGAGATAAGGTGAAGAGGAGTGGGGTGTGGTGGTGGTTGGTGGTCGGACTGAGCGGAGGCATGGGGATTGACGACGCCGGCAGCGGCCACCAGGACAGTTTGTTCCAGAGGCTTCCTTTCTTGATTGCTCAACAATGAGGTTTGTTGGAGATAAGGATGAACGAGGGAAGGCCTTGTCTGCATATGTGGAGAAGGGTGCGGGTATCTTTTAGTTTAATTTCCATCCGTCAGATATAGATCGGACGGTCTATATTGCAAGATGGCACACGTACCATCATCACCAACTCGGTTTTTTATAAGAGAAGAAATATAAGTATGGAGATACAAACGTATTATCGATACTTGCTTATGTAAACTAGCATCTACATTCTATTCAACGCCTCGCCATGTGGGGCCTTAGCACAATGACTTCTCAACTGTGTAAAACAAAGATTTTCCCGTCGCCGACAAGGAGGGGGTGACGGCGGCGCGCTTTTTGGCTTGCTCTAGTCCTAGTAGTCATACTAGGTGGTCTAAGCACGTGTAGATTTATTCTTTTTGACGTCTTGTGTTCGCCGTACTGCCACGACAGTTGATGAATAGACGGTATGTTATTCACGAGGAAACCCTTGTTGAGCGTGTTTGTGTGTGTGAGAGAGAGAGAGAGACAGTGTGCTAGTGTGATATGTTAGAGACTGAGGCAATGATAAGAGATTCTTTGTGTCTATGTGTGTGGAGGATAGAGAGAGACATGTACATGGGGCTTTGTGTTGTGTAACGTGGAGTCACATATACATAATTAGAGAGTGAGTGTGTGAGATACACATGCGGACATGAGGAGAGATGAGGATCCAGGTAAATGGGTGTTTGTGCGTGTCTGTGTGTGTTTGTGCACGCGTTTGTGTGTGAGAGGGAGAGAGTGTATGTGGAGTAGAGAGACCACTGATGATGTAAACCTAGTATAAGGGAAGGGGGAATGGTGTGACATGTATAGTAGCGAGATAGCACGGGTGCGGGCGGGGGGAGCAGACTATTTTGGAAGAGACATCGAGTGTGTGTGTGGGAGAGGGGTGTGAGAGCGAGAGAAAGAGAGAGCTAGCAACGGAGAGAGAGAGAGAGAGAGAGAGAGAGAGAGAGAGAGAGAGAGAGAGAGGAAGAGAGGGGCGAGAGGGGTCGTTTGTGTCCATAAATGGCGTATAGATTGGGAGACAATGTTGATGTTGTCCGAAATTGGCCTATGAACGGAGACGCAAGGGAAGCGAGTCATCGTGTGTGTCATAGGGACTTCATGAGAGATCTAGAATAGATGGTGTAGAGAACAATGTGCGAAATCGAGAACGATTATACATTAGGGGGCTATGCAAAGAGTCATGACATATATGTATGTAGGGAAGGAGCTGGGGCGGGTCCGCATGTGGGAGAGATAGAAAGAGGAGAGTGGTGCACAAGGAGACAAAGTGTGCTTGTTTGCAGTGGGGGTGGTGTGTGAGGTGAGTGCGCGAGAACCACATAACTAGGGAGATGGACGTTTGGGGGCGACGTTTTGTGTGTATGGGAAATATACACTCTACATAGTGCATGTGCTTGGGTAAGAGAGATAGCGGGAGACCTAGAGAGTGAGGGAAGAGATGTATGCATGCCCGAGAGACAAAGTGATAGAGACCTATGTTGGGTCCGGACTTTACAAGAGAGAGGGGTGTTAATGTGCTCGTGTGTTGGTGTTTGGGGGAGAGAACGACTTCTCTATGTTTGTGTGTGTGGTGGTGGTGGGGGGGGTTGACTTCAGATAAAGAGTGAGGTGTCTATATTTGAGGGACTTTAGCGTAATTGAGATATTATGCACTCACGGTTGATCAATTTGTTTCACAGTTTGTACTATGAGATAACGATACTTTTGAACATGCGTGATATACCTTGATGTACCAGAATTACAGACCTAAGATTGGAATTTTGGAATTCAACTCCATCATTAGCTTTTGTAATTCATTTAAACAGAGGTACATTTTTTAAGCCGGGATTTCGTGATTTCAAATTCATATATCAAACCTAGAGATATACACATATGGGCATGCTCAAAATTTATAATCATCCACTTTATTCATACACATACACATTTTTGCTTTTGTCATCATATTTAGGATAAACACATTTGGAATTTCATTTGAATTGGACCGTATGATGGTATTTGCTTGTAGTAGCTCAATGATCCATATTTGAATTGAATGGACAATCTAAGTTTCGAGTTGGAGGCATTGATTTTCAAAACTTGCACATTTTTTTGTGTGCAAAACAAAAAAATTGTTGGCCATGATATCATAGTCGGCCGTACGAGAGCAGAATACTTATAATTTTAGGCGCCAAAAGCTTTCAAACTTCTCGCTCACATCGAAATATCACGCGCCCGAAAGTTTATCCCTGCGATATTCCTGTTTTACCCCTGCCACATGAACGGAAAAGGGCTGCTTTGGTAACTCCATTGTTTTCCCCTCTTTGCCCCCAACATTCTTCCTTAGAGCCCCTCCCCTTCTCCTCCCCGACCCCCCCAACCACGGCAAGCCACCGAATCTAGTCCTCCGCCGCAGTAGTGGACCTCACACCCTGCCGGATCTACCTTCCGCACCTTGGAACCCCCAACTGCCAACTCACCACTTCACCGGAGCCTCTTCAGCGACTGGCTTGTCCACTGCTCCAGATCTCCTTGACCGCCATCATGGTCCACCACACTGGATCTGCTTAACCGGCGCCCTCGTCCACCACAGCGTAGGCCCTTCACTGATTCCCTCGTCCGCCCCTTCGCTGGCCCTTCATACAGGCCCTCGTCCGTCGCAACAGATCCGCCTCACCAAAAGCACTGTACAACGCGCCCGCCGAAGCCTTCGTCCACTGCACCGGACCCGCTCCACGGACGCCATATTCAACTCCACCGGCCCTGCTTTACCAATGCCGCAGCCTCATCAGGTTATTTCGATTTGTACTCCTTTAGTTTTTCTCTTTATCATGCAACTGTTCACTTACCACAGATGAGCTTTCTTGTATGTCGACAGGCGCCGCAACCGTAGCACCGGAGCCGCTTAAGCGACGGTGACAGCCGGCCCAAACTCAACCACAACACGAGCACCATCGACAATCCTTTGCTATGAAGTATGACAACGATACCCATACGCCGCCGAGAATCAGGTACTATTATCCAACGGTCGGCGCCTACATTCACTTTCCTAGCATAAGCACCACACCTTTGAATTTTGTTCAGGGCATCATTCAGTTTTTCATGAGACGCGTTATTCTGCTGGCACCTGTAGGACCATACTTCTGGCAGTGAACATGTTACATGTGCTAAATTACATACCAGTGCACATATAGTTAATATGCTTTAGTTTTGTTTTGATGCCACCTGTTGGTTCCATCAGACTGCTTAATGTTCTCTATGCTTAATTACACATCAGCAAACTAGCACGTGGTTCCGCTGCTTTTTGTTCGTTTTACCCTACATTTTCTGATGCTAGCTATTACATCACTGCTCCGAGCCTCTATTCATTACTTGTTTGTGTGTTCTTGATCTTCCCAAGTTGCATGACTAATTTGATGCTTCTATTAATTATGGAGCTGCCGACCCCATCAAGCAAAATATTTGTTCTTTTGGGGCTGGCACCTCGAACAAGCATAAGAAAAGAGGGAAGCAGATATACTCCCTCCGATTCTATTTACTCTGCGCATAACTCTTGACCCGCATACCAAGGAGGGCACTGGTTTAATTTTTCTGGACTAATTTGCCAATTAATTAGGGTAGAGGCGGATGGGGCGGGGCACAAAAGGAAACCAGCGCTAGGAATCGGCAACATGCAGACTAATACGAGAAAACTAAGAAAAAGTTATATGCAAAGTAAAAAGAATCGGAGGGAGTATTGTCGTGTATGCACACACCCTTCTTTCATTAGTTTAGATGAACCATTGATGATCAATTCGGATGAGTGCATGCGATTAAAATTAGTTTTACCTAAATAGATGGTGCAGAATAAACTACAACAACTAGATTTGCAACCATGGGATGCTGACGATATCTTCAAGGAACATTGCAACATCAGCTAGGCTTCACAGCCACTACTAGAAAAAGGGCTATAGGTGGGATTGACACTAATGGCGCACCAGATAGGTAGTGCGTCATTAGTATATACTAATGGCGCACCACAATCTGGTGCGCCATTAGTGTTGAAAGTACTAATGGCGCACCTTGCCTAGGGTGCGCCATTAGTATCCAAAATTTTTTTGAACTAGCGCGTCTGTCCAAACACACTAATGGCGCATCCTGGCACGGTGCGCCATTACTAGTTGTAACTAGTAATGGCGCACTAGCACCAGAGTGCGCCACTAATGCTGTTTTTTTAATTATATTTTTTATTCCTTTTGTTGGAAAACTACTAATGGCGCACTGTCCCACCGTGCGCCATTACTAGTTCAAACTACTAATGGCGCACCGTTGGAGAGTGCGCCATTAGTATGATTTTTTTTTCTTTTTTTTCGCAAAACTACTAATGGCGCATCAGATAGAGGTGCGCCATTAGTAACCTGGATTACTAATGGCGCATTTACTGCTGGTGCGCCATTAGTAAGTGGTCAGCAACAAGATATTTTGGGCAGCCTCTCCTACCCACACTCACTTTCTCCCCACTCCATTCTCTCCACCTTCTCCTTGTCTCGGGTGCCTCCTCTTTTTCACCTCATTTCCACCATAGATTCATTGAAATTAAGTGGTTAAATTACCTTGTTTTGATAGGTAAGTAAGGGGGGAAGCTATATTTATGTTGTTCGCCCTACAACAATTTGCACATGCACTTTTTATGGCCTAGCTTGATCTATGTATGTTCGTGGTGTTGCATATGTTTGTGGTGTTGCATATGTGTTTGTGTTTGGAGGTGTACCGGTATTTGAAATGCGATAGTTGCCAATATTTTGCCGGAATGTTGATTCATTTCCGTTTCGGCGATAATTTTGGCATTAAGCATTCTTTTTGGTCCTATTTTTAGGGAAAGTCATGCCAAAATTTTTCTTGGTTCTAAAATATCGTTTTGCTCTACCCCGCAGGCAACCATGGTCTGCACGATGACCGAAGGCATCGTGAATAGGTTTTTGAGGTCCGCGAAGGCCGAGATGCTTCAAAAGAATGAGACGGAGATAAGATGTCCGTGTCGAAGATGCAAGCTGGAGAGCCTTATTGCGGACCCGGATTCCGGGCAGGTGCGGGACCACCTGCTTTTGCGTGGTTTCATGGATGGCTATTGGTGGTAAGGTGATGAAGATGACTACGAAGTCGTCCATGGGGGCCGGGCAAGAAATGAGGAAGGGCAGCAAGGCAACCACCGCGGCTCGGGCGGGCGAGAAGGCGAAGAATCCCCAGGAGATGATCACGACGGTGATGCTGTACACAGTCATCATGTAGAAGATGCAGGACATGATGATGAGGAAGATGGCGCCGGAGCAGACGACGGGCATGATCATGAAGATGATGATGCCGGCGGAGCATACGACGGTGGACCATAGATGGGCTGGGTGCAGGACCCTTATATTCAAGAGCTGCTTCTCAAGCAGACGGATAACGCAAGAGCCGCTGCCCGAGAGAAAGCCAAGGTGGATCAACTTGAGTTAGACGCGGTTACTCCATTGTATGAAGGATGCAGGCCCGAGGATACCCGCCTGAAAGTAACGCTCATGGCTCTGGAGATGAAGGTAAAACACAAAATGACCGACGCATGCTTCGACGAGAACATGTCATTCTGGCACGAACGTCTTCCAAAGGGGAACAAGTGCCCGACCAGTTTGGAGGAGGCGAAGAAAATCGTGTGTCCTCTAGATTTACCGCACGTGAAATACCATGTCTGCATGAACAATTGAATCATTTAT
Organism: Aegilops umbellulata; assembly: GCA_032464435.1. Taxonomy (NCBI): domain Eukaryota; kingdom Viridiplantae; phylum Streptophyta; class Magnoliopsida; order Poales; family Poaceae; genus Aegilops; species Aegilops umbellulata. The sequence goes on along the minus strand of CP136057.1, from coordinate 154,668,248 downwards.
CGGGACGAGCACGCGGAGTCTACCATATGTCCGGTGTGCGGCGTCACGCGATACAAGAAGAGGAAGAAAGCTCCTCGAAAAGTGGTGTGGTACTTTCCGATCACTCCTCGTCTGCAGCAGTATTTCGCGGATCCTAAGGTAGCAAAGCTCCTGCGTTGGCACGCGGATAGGGAGGAGAAGAAGCGAGAAGATGACGCAAATGATCCGGAGATAGATAAAAAAGACAAGATGCTGAGTCACCCTAAGGATGCGAGCCAGTGGCAAGCATTGAATTTTGAATACCCAGAATTTGGGAAGGATCCAAGGAACATCGTGCTGGGCGCGAGCACCGATGGAGTCAATCCGTTTGGCAGCCAGAGAAGCACACATAGCACCTGGCCTGTGTTTGTGTTGATGTACAACCTTCCCCCCTGGTTGTGCATGAAAAGGAAGTACATTCACATGAGTATGCTAATTGAAGGGCCGAAACAACCAGGGAACGACATCAATCTGTATCTGGGGCTGCTGAAGGAGGAGCTAGACACGCTGTGGAAAATGCCAGCCAATACGTGGGACGCCGCAGAGAAAGAATATTTCCCTATGAGATCCGCACTGCTCACGACGGTGCACGACTATCTCGGTTACGGATATCTCGCGGGGCAGGTAGTCCACGGATTTTCTGGATGCGTACGGTGCATGGATGACACAACGTATCGCCAGCTAGAAAGAGATCCCGGGTCTTCGAAAACCGTGTTCATGGGACATCGAAGGTGGCTTCGCGACGATGACCCGTGGAGGAAACGCAAGGATCTGTTCGATGGTGAAACCGAACCTCGAAAATGCCCGTGTACGAGGAGCGGCGAGGAAATAGACAAGTTGTTGAAAAATTGGAAAGACTGCCCACTGCCGGGAAAGAAGCAAAAGGCGCCAGAGCCGGGAAAAAAGCGAAAGGCGCCAGAGCGCTGCTGAAGGTATGGAAAACGAGGTCTGTTTTCTGGGACTTGCCGTACTGGAAGATCCACCGTGTGCCTCACAGCCTTGATGTCATGCATATCACGAAGAACGTGTGCGAGAGTCTGCTTGGTACCCTGCTCAACATGCCAGAGAGGACCAAAGATGGGCCGAAAGCAAGGGCAGACTTGAAATCAATGGGCATCAGGCAGGAGCTTCACGCTATATATGATTATGATGATGATGATGATGATGATGATGATGAGGCGAAGCAGGACACAGAAAGTCGTCTCAAAGGCAAAAAGGCCAAGAAGACCGGAAATGACTACCCTCCCACGTGCTTCACTCTAAGTCAGGAGGAGATCGAGCAGTTTTTCACCTGCCTCCTAGGAGTAAAACTTCCTTACGGTTACGCGGGGAAGATAAGCAGATACCTAGACCCAGCGAAGCAGAAGTTCAGCGGGATGAAGTCTCACGACTGTCACGTGCTGATGACGCAGACACTTCCAGTTGCAATCCGTGGGATCATGGACGCGCACGTCCGTGAAACGCTATTTGGCCTATGCAACTTCTTCGACATCATCTCTCGGAAGTCGATTGGCGTGAGGCAACTCAGAAGGCTACAGGAAGAGATCGTGGTGATACTATGCGAGCTTGAGATGTACTTCCCGCCTGCATTCTTCGACGTTATGGTGCATCTGCTGGTCCATATAGTGGAGGATATCATCCAACTCGGGCCGACGTTCCTGCACAGCATGATGCCGTTCGAAAGGATGAATGGTGTCATCAAAGGATACGTTCGCAACATGTCACGTCCAGAGGGAAGCATAGCCAGGGGCTCTCTGACCGAAGAGTGCATCTCGTACTGCACGAATTATCTAGGCATCGAGAACCCCGTTGGTCTGCCCGTCAACAGGCACCTCGGCAGGCTCGCTGGATGGGGTCACCGTGAGGGTCGCCGCGAAATGCATGTCGACTTCGAGGGTCGACTCGCCGACTTTGAAAGAGCAAACCTAGTCGCGCTACAACACATAGACGTGGTCGATCCTTGGGTGGTAGAGCACAAAACCTTTATTAAGAAGACGTACAATGACCGAGGCCAACAGAGGACGGACGGAGATATACTCAAAGAGCACAACTCATGTTTCACGCGTTGGTTCAAGCAGAAGCTTCTGTCGTACCCTTTACATGAGGATTCTTCCGCGGAAGAACAACTCATATTCGCCTTGTCACAGGGCGCTGAGCACAACCTGATGACCTATGAGGCGTACGATATCAACGGCTACACATTCTACACCGAGGCCAAGGACATGAAGAGCGATGGTTATCAGAACTCCGGGGTAACGATGGAATCCTACACCGGTAACGACAACGACAGATACTACGGAAGGATCGAGGAGATCTGGGAGCTGAGCTACGCTGGAGAGAAGGTCCCGATGTTTCGTGTCAGATGGGCCAAGAGCGTCCTAAAAGAAGACCGGTATTTCACCACCATGGTTATACCCGAAGCCAAATCCAAGACCGCGGGCGCAAACGTCACCGCGGAAAATGAGCCATGGGTACTCGCTTCCCAAGTGGACCAATGCTTCTTCATTACCGACCCGTCAAAGACCAATCGTGTTGTCGTGAGGAGAGGCAAAAGGAAGATCATCGGAATGGATGGAGTAGCCAATGAGCAAGACTTCGACAAGTACGGCGACCCGAGGATCGAACATGACGACGATGATGAAGTAGCAGCATACACCACAAGAAGAAGCAGGACCACCCTACCTAAAGGACGTCCGTTCCACAGAAGAACTCCATTTGCGAAAAAGAAGGGCAAGAAGATTGTTAACAGATAGCTAGCTAAGATCGATTGTATTTAAATCGTAGCCTTCATTTCTCGATTGTATTTCATGGGCACTTTTTAAACTATCATGAATATTTTTAAATTTCATGGACACTCGATCTCGATCCCCCTCCATCTCGATCGCTATCCCACCTCGCCAGATCCGGTCCCCCTCGCCGCCGAGCACCCACCGGTCCACCGGCCGCCGCCGCCGACCCCCCGCACCCTTGATTCCCCTACTCAACCGCTGCCGCCGACCCCCTGCACCCCTCCCCTACTCAACCGCCGCCACCGACCCCCCGCACCCCTCCCCTACTCCACCGGCATTACTGTTTGATGATATTTTTTAAAAAATTAGTACTGTCTTATAAAAAAATTACTGTTATGATTTAAACAAGTTTGAACATATTTAAACACAAATAAGTATAATGATGAGGATGCTCCATGGATACGGCACAATCGTAAGCAAGCAGGGACACAAGGGAAGAATTGATGTGTAATAATTTATTGTACCAAACTTTGTATTTGGTCGATGAACTGAATGATGTATCAAACCTTTTGTCAAACCTTCAAGGGAATTTAAAATGGATTAGTTTTATTTTTCTGATTTTTTGATATATAATTGTATTTTTAAGATTTTAAAATGAATTAGTTTTATTTTTCTGATTTTAAAAGGAAAAAGGAAGAAGAAGAAAGAAGGAAAAAGGAAGAAAAAAACAGAAGAAAAAAACAGAAGAAAAAAGGAAAAACAGAAGAAAGAAAGCGCCAGTTCTAGCACAGACCCTTTAGTCCCGGTTGGGGAGGCGGACCGCGACTAAAGGGTACCCTTTAGTCGCGGTTGTTGTCCCCAACCGCGACTAAAGGGTCTTTCTGCGCGGCATAAAAAATTTGTGGAGCCTAGGAATCGAACCCAGGACCTCCTGGTGTGAGAACTGGCACCTGACCAGTCGAGCTAGTAGAGTGAGCTTGATGTGGTTCAGGTCAGGTTGAATATAACCTGTTGGCTTGAGCAGAAAAAAGAAGTACTAATGGCGCACCAGGGTGAGGTGCGCCATTAGTGTGTATGTACTTATGGCGCACCGAGGGGTGGTGCGCCATTAGTATTGTGCCGCCCCCCATCCATAGTTCCTCCCCGGCGGCCCACCTCTCTCCCTCGCCCTCGATCCCCTCTCTCTCCCTCGCCCTCGCCCTCGATCCCCTTCCCCGACGCCGCTGCCCCGCCGCCTTCTCGACGCCGCCCCGACGCCGCTGCCCCGCCGCCTCGACGCCGCCCCGACGCCGCTACCCCGCCGCCTGCCCTGCCCCCCATCGTCGTCTTCGAGGAAGGGCTCGGGGAAGCAAGAAGGCACCGCGGCCTCCTCGACGCCGCCGCCCGCCGCCTTCTCGACGCGCCGCCGCCCGCCGCCTTCTCGACGCCGGCACCCACCCGCCGAGCTGCTCCGCGCCCAGCTCGAGGAGCAGAGCATCGAGGTGATCCTCCATTCCGACCCCTCCCCCTCTCCGATTTGGTGCCCTGTTCAACTGAAACAAAATTATCAAGGGGTTTCCTACCAGAGATTTTGGGATTGCCCTCCCTCTTGCTTGTTCATATTTAGACTTATTCTACATGTGACAATCTTTGCTAACTTAACTGTTATCACTCTACACGATGTAAAGAATACACAGATAACGCATACATACATAACATACCGAGTAGTTCAGAAAGTGAACAAATAACGAGGTCTATACTCTCGCTTCGGTCTGGAGAAAAAATATACAGCATCTCATAGAATAGAGAGCATTTGGCTATTAGGCTACCACTCATGGGCTGCTATTATCAATTAGCTATTCCACGTCATGTTATTTGTCCCGACATCTTTCTTATGGACAGCCAATCCGATTGTTGCGAAAAAAGCAACTCTGGGACTAGACATTTCACTGTTTTTTTGCCCTTGACGACTTTTAGTTAGACTTTCAGTTTCAATATGCCACATCCTTGCATAAAACTTAACTCTGTCATGTACCTGTTCACAAAACTTTGTTGTCAACATGGGTCCGGTGGGACCCGAAGCCATGCTAGGGTTAGGATTGGCTGCATGCTTAGAATAAATAACATCTGAGGTAATAATATTTCTCAAGGGATAGATTAGGATCAGATTTGAGGTTGTCCCTTTCTTGTCAGCACACTGCCTGTGTGCTGGTACTAATTTGGTCTTGTGTTGCAACTTCGCTGCAGTTCAATTTCAACCAATTTATCTTCTCTCCTGATATGCTTGATTGGAGTTCACCTTGGCCGTTGTTGTAGTCTCTGACTTGAAGCTTATGCCTCGTATGCTAATTGCCCAGTTCTTGAGTGTCACTCTACCTGTCCATCTTTCAAATATAATAATACACACGAAACACATATTACCAATTGAGAAAGGAAAAACAAAAAATAAGTTGGTATTCTTGTTTTAATTGTGAAAGTATTGAGAGAAAATATGTTCCCTAACAGGCTATCCATAAATGGACTTAAGTATAGTGCCATATACTTTTTTAAAATTCAGTTTGTCATATCTCTGAAAATGCTACTGCTTTCTATTATGGGTACAAATCTGAAATGAATTTTGAGCAGGCATAGATGAAAGCATCCACCTTTGGTGATTGCTAGAGTAGAAATGGTTTGTAATTAGCTTTGGAAGTCGGTTAGTAACCTTTGGTGTATGCTTATATGCTTTACGGCATATTTGCTGTACTCACAATATAATATAAATGTATGAGCATACCTTCTGTCGTCAATGCAGACAACGGTTCCTTGTAATGTACATACTCTTCCTTCTTTGCTTTTGGAGGAATGTCATTTCCTTATATCTTGTGCTGATGCTACTTAGTATTTTCTCACATCTTGAAGCTGGAAAGATAATACTCTGTTTACCCTTTTTCATTTTTGCATATGGATAACTCTATTTACCCGCCTTCACATCTTGAGGCTAGTGTATGGTGTTTGCTTTATTCTGTCATCATTTGTAACTATGTCACAAATAAATTGTTCCTTCTTCTGTATTTGACAAGTAATGACTGTTGATAAGCTGAGGCATGTATTAAGTTGTTTCTTTGCTCTGAATTACTTGTGATGCCTCTGAATTACTTGTGATCACATTGAGAAAGACTTGTAAAGATGATGATCATCTTTTACACAAAACAATTTGTGATGATTTTGCTAGTTTGTTGGGTTTTGTCTCCGACCAGTGTGTCGTGATGAATTTGCAGGTACCCCGAGAGGCCCTTGAGTTTGCCGGAATGTCGATTAACTTCCATTCCGGCAAATTCGGGTACTCCATATGTCCTATTTTCAGCAAAGGTCATGCTGAAATTTTCCGTGAATTTTAGCATGACTTTGCTAAAAATAGGACATATGGGGTACTTGTGACTAATGCATGGGCCGGGGTATCTTAGTAGTTAATTAAGTAGGATCAAGTGCCCCGGTGTACTTGTGACTAATGCTTAGGCTTTTAGGGTGCCTCGGCGTCGAAAAACCCTCAATGATAAAAGCTTAGATTTTAGGATGCCTCGGTGTCGACAAACCCTAAATGATGAGACCATGATCTTGTTCCTTGATAATAACCAACTTTTTGACCAAACTTTGTTTCTATTTAGAGAGAAACATGGCCCACAACGATGAGGCTGGGGGTTCGGGCGGCAAAGCATTCTGGGAGCTGTCCCAGGAGATGGAGGAACAACAGTTACAAAGGGTACACCACTAGGGCCGAGGCCGAATCTAGATACGCCCGCTATCTAGCACGAGAGGGGAGGGAGCGTTGGAGGAACCGGATGAAGACGAGTTTCATCATGATGATGCTCATCATGATGACCACAGCTCTCTTCTATGTGATGGTAGTTTAGATGATCGATGTCGACTTGTAATGTGAAGACAAACTCGCTACTCGCGGTCTCGAGACTTGTAATATAATGTTCTATCTTTGTTCGGTCTTTTCAATTCGGAGACTAATGTGATGAATTGTATTTGGAGACTAATATGATGAAATGTATTCAGAGACTAATCTTCTATTGTATTCGATGAATCTGTTGTTGATGTGTGCTGTCTATATTTTGTCCAATTATACATTTTGTAGCCTGTGCAAAAAAATAGAAAATAAAAAAAATAAAAAAACCTAATATTCATACCAATGGCGCATCACATAACAGTGCGCCATTAGTATTCCAGAGGATACTAATGGCGCATCCTTAAGCAGTGCGCCATTAGTATGCCGAGGTTACTAATGGCGCATCACCCTGTGGTGCGCCATTAGTATACCAAAGCACCTGGCTATACATGGCCCTGGGAGGCATACTAATGGCGCACCATGTCCTATACTAATGGCGCACCAGTGGTGCGCCATTAGTATACCAGATACTAATGGCGCACCAGTGGTGCGCCATTAGTAAGTATTACTAATGGCGTGCTACTAATGGCGCACCACTAATGCGCCATTAAAGGCCAAATTAGGTGCGCCATTAGTAGCCCTTTTTCTAGTAGTGAGCAACATATGGTAAGCCAGTGTGTTTTAGTACATGTGAAATGTAATGCAAGTGGGCTGCTTTCTTGGCTTGTGCCCTCAACGTGTAATCCTACCGAATTACAAATAGTTCAGTTGTCTGCTTTGATGTATTGCTTGATTCGAATGCTTATTTGTTGTTACTCTATACCTGAGTTGGCCAATATGTCAGCAGTGCCTGTTGTACTATCGTAAAGAAATGCATGCCTATTTCATTTGAGTCCTTAACTTTTCCTCTCAACTTCATCACAAGACTGTCTTCGTAGTTTATATGAGGCCACACTGTTAAGTGCTTTCTCAAATTTTTCAACTGCTTAGATGCCTTGGCAACTTAAATATAGCGGTTGTACACTCCCTTTCAACTAGGGATGTCAACTGGGTCCGGTTTAATCCCGATTAAAGTCCACTAGTGGTATGATAGTTCAAAGAGTTTTTTTTTTGAGGAAAATGAACTAGGGAGGTAGCAAAAACTAACTAGATGGGACTGGCAGATTTCATTTATTTGCCACTTGCATCCCTAGTTTCATCTTACCATTTTCATTTCTTTTCGGCTGTTGCTGCTTCAAACCTTTTAAATATAGTTTGCCATGCTCGGCAATAATTCGTCTGTCGTTTACCATGTAAGCTTACTACCTGGGTCATACGATAACTATCTATTACTGATGTCCAGCGGAAACCTTTCAGGGTGTCGTTCACACTAGGACACAATGTACAACCCCAGAATCTATTTGTGGAAGCAGTGCGCCATCCATGTTACCAGATGGTAGCAGTTCAGAGGCAACACCGCCGGAGAGCAGTCTGAGCACAGATATTATAGTGCTTGAGGCTCTACTAGAGGCAGAAAGAGATGGTGTGGCTGCCATGAATGAGATAATATTTATCTTGAGGCTGGAAATTACGAAATTAGCGGCACGCATTATGCAAGCAACCCAAGAATTGGAGGAAGTAAGAATGTTACATTTGAAGACGGAGGAGGTCCTGCTGTTTCTGCTATCTGAAGCCCAAGATAATTCCGGTTCTTCTTTAGATACCAGTTGAAATTTTCATTAGATTATTGTACTTGCATGTTGTGTCATGTGTCTGAATGGATTATGTTGCAAGACCCCCTATGTTGTCCATGTGTTGTAATGATCCGAATTTTTTAGGCGAGGGAATCCTCAGTACTTGTATGATTGACATAAGGTGAACTGTTTTTCATGTGAGCATATTGTATTGGATGAAATAACTGTTTGACTCAGAGTGTATCCAACCTACTGAATTTGAAGATCACGTCATTTCTAAATCATAATCATATATAAAGGTGGAATAAATCTTTGTTGTGGTTTTGAAGAAATAAATAAAAAAAGGTATAATTATCTGTGGATATTCGTAACCGAATACAAATTGGATTTGAATTTAGTTTGCCAGGTCCCAGGGCAAACGTGAATGCTAATTCTCCCAAGTTTTGAACGAAGCGGCTAAACACCCACTATAATTTGTGGGCTTCCCGAAGCAAGTGTTTGCGAGATGGAAATTACTGTCTACCCCTGACACTTGACATCCTTATCGACAGGATTTACACTGTTGTCAATAGGGGTAGACTAGTAACTTCAATCAGACATGACACGACGGCCTCTGAGCCCATTCAGACACGGTGGGCGCCAAACGTGGGCGGCAAAACACATTTGATTCAATCTCGTCCGAAAGAGATGTGTCTCTTCCTCCATTTCCACATTCATACACGGTGGGCGGCAAAACAAACTCTCCTCGTCCGAAATTGATGTAGGCTTATATTTTAAATAGGGGCAGATGTGTAACTTCCATTAGACGTGACACAACCGCCCTACTTGACAGCCACGTTCATACACCGTGGGCGCCAACTGTGGGCGGCAAAAGACCCTCTCCTCACCCGAAATCGATGTAGGCTAATATTTTAAATAGGGGCAGATGTTTAACTTCCATCAGACGTGACACAACCACCCTACCTGTCAGCCCCGTTCATACACCATGGGCGCTAACCGTGGGCGGCAAAACACCCTCTCCTCGCTCGAAATAGTTACCGGCAAATATTTTGAGATGCGAGATTACCGTTCTATCCCCAACCGACGCGATATCCGAAAGTTTAAACGGGGGATAAGTTCGTAACTTTCCCCCATTTCAGAGAAGCGCGTCCCAAAGTTTGAGATCCCCCTCCCCTCCATTTCACAATTCATACACCGGCGGCGGCACGACAACCTCCGCACTGCGGCCAGCCTCCTCCGTCCGCCACCCCATCCTCCACCTTGCCGGAGCCGCTACCCCTACCCCGTCGTCCACTGCAAGAGATGGACGTCTCTCATCCACGGCGCTGGACCAGGATCCTTTCATCGCCTCCTCTCGCTTCATCGGCGCCGTCGTCCACCTCTCCGTTGCCGCTCCTACGACCGCCTCGTCCACGACAACAGGATATATCCCCCGACCCGGCCGTCTACCGTCTGAAGTCTTCTTCCCCGCCGCCGACAGACATCGCACCCGCAGCACCCTCAACGTATCAGCATAGGCCTACACGGCGTTGCAAGAGAGGTAGTACTCTTCCATATGTGCTTAAGTTATTGCTCTCACCCGGAAAATAGATCGTAATTTGTTTACTGTACTTTTCTTGTCCGTACCAAATCGTAGTGGCTAGTTGAAAGCAAACATTGGTTGCGAAGTAGCTTTGTCCGGTTTGCACCTTCAGATCCGCCATGGCACTGGCACTATACTCGTAAAGCTTATGGTTTCCCCCCTTTATATTCACTACCATCTTCGTAGGTGCTTCGTGTCGTGCTAGCACTGCTCCTCAAGACCTCAACCCAAAGTTTACGTGTTGAAATACGAATCTAATATGATGCTCATATCACTAAAATAGAGAATGTTTAATTGGTGACCTAATGTTCCTATATTCGTTTCGAAAAGCATGTGCGCCACCCACTGGTCCAGCTAGTTCCACTTTCCTGATTTTTCTCTTGATTCTTAGGGTTTTCCCCATTTATCTACTCTACTATGATCTGCGTAGGTGCTTTCTGTCGTACTAGCATTACTCCACCCTTCAAGCTAAACAACACAACACTCAGAATTTGAAATCTTAGTTGTTCAAATATGATTGTGATACGATACTGATATTAGTTAACCGACACATTTAATTGGTTAGCTAAAGGTCCCACTTGAGTTTCCAAATGCATGTCGCGACATATAGAGAGACAACATAATTGCATTTCTTTGTCACTTGTTGACCGTACTTTCTTGTCCATACCAAATCTTTGTTGTTATTTCAAAGCAAACATCGGTTGCTAACTACCCTTTGAGTGGTTTGTAGTTTCAGATCTGCCATCCCACTGCCACGGTCAACACTGTACTTATCATGCTTATGTTTTCCCCATTTTATGATGACCACAATCAGCCTACGTGGTTCGTGCCGTAATAGCACTGCTCCACCCATCGAGCTAAACAAGCTTAGTTGTACAAATTCATATCTGATATTATTGCTGATATTAGTAAAACTAAGAGATGTTTATTTGGTTAGCTAAATGTTCCTACTTTAGTTTCGAAATGCATGTGAGCCACATATGAAGAGACCGGAAAGAGTAGTATTTCTCTGTGCGTTCTGGTTCATCATGGGTGGCCAACCGACATTGTGTTAAAATACTTGTAATATCTTCAATCTGCTTGCTCTTCTGCTCTTCTTTAAGATGATACTCTTCTCTTGCGGTCGACTGGTCAGGTCGAGTTGTTCTCCCTTAGTATATTTTGAATCTGTGAGGTCAGGTCGACTTGTTCTTCTTTACTATATGTTGAAGCTATCATCTGCAAAGTGTCATCACTTCTGGAGCTCTCATATTCTGAGTAGTAGGCCACATTATATTAATGCACACAACAAATTACAGCATGCATGGCATCTTTTAAAAGAATTGCAGTGATAGCACAAATGGGTTTCCAGGGAGGCAGTATTGGATTAGAATCACTTCTGCATTATAAAGAAAATCTCACTTGTTTTTATGTGTTCATGCATGTCAGATATTGAGCATTATCAAAATGAATATGAGAATGGGCACACGAGAGGAATATTGCGGAACGATCCACTGGCTAACAAACTTGGCATGGTGGAGGATGGCCTATCTTATTCACCCATCAAGGTGCTTGCTCTAACTTTGCAAAGTTGTATTGGCCGTACATATTTTGCTTCTGGCCTCTTGCATTACTTCTACTTTGTTACACCATTTGCTTAGTTTAAGCATCATATATGAGTATATGCCATACCTATCCATTTTCTGTACCTATTCCATGTGTCGTCACACTATGTTTTTCCAGTCAAATGTTGTTCTTTTGTAATAGATGTCCAAAAGGAAGAGGGTGAGTGCAGATCCTCAAGGAGTACAAACTAGGTATTTGGAAAAGGTAGTGATACCTGTTAAATCAAATAGATCAGCAGCCACAGAAAACACAGGCCCAACTGTACCACACTTTACCCCTACTCCAGTGGCAAAACCCCTATTAGAACTGCTGGGAGCCCAGCGTCAGGTACTGTCTATGATATCAATTCAAAATTTGAACTCCTAAATTTATGCTTGTGCCTTACCTTCTCTCTTGTATGAAAACTAATTTCAGATGAATCTCTTTGCTCAAACGATCATACGATCTCAAAACAATAATGGGCTCTGCATTGCTCTTGTCAGTACCTCTCTCCCTTTTGCCTTGTAACGCTGTACTTCATTAATTGCTATTTGATTATGTATCATCAGTCTGCACCTGAGCTTCATTATCCTCTGTTTCATCCAATATTATTTGATCTATATTTACTCTTTGCAAAATGTAGAATAATGGCAACGCTTATAAAGAATTTTCTTTGGGGAAATTATTGAATTATCCTTCCATCAACATGGAGAAGGGCTTTGTCCAGCCCGTGTTAACATGTAATGTAAGTTCATCCTTCTCAAGCCTTCAAACTTTGTTCTAGTATAGATTAGGATAGACATCATTTCCTCCACTCTGTTGGCTTTGCTGTTTACATCTGATTGGATGTTTGCAACAACTACCAGTTTCACATTGTAGTTGTAAAAACATGTTCCTTATGCAGAACAAATCCATTTATTTGCTTATATAATTGTGAAACCTGTTACATGTCTCCTTGTTTCTCTTTCAGACTCGTATCTTTTACGCCAGGCAGAACTTTAGGGAAGATAGTGAGCCAAATCATCTTGAGGACAGCGAGATGACACCAAGGTCCTGTCTTGATGAAGACAGTGAGTTGAAGCTACTCACCAGCAGGTGTGAGACAACCTCTATGCAGTCGCTGCCCCAATCAGTTCAACTTCTTCAGTCTCAACTTAAAGCGGAAAGGCTTGCTTCAGCTCAGCTCCAACTTGAAGTCAAAGATGCAATGAAGATGTCAGAGGACTGCCGTGCGCACCATCATGCCTTAAATCTAGTTTTGATGCATCTATCGTTGACACAACTGAGGTCTACTCAGCTTCTTCAACTGTTTGGGGGGGGGGGGCGACCTGGCCAGGCCTAGTGCCTTCTGAAGTGCTCTCAGTTTTGTATATTCTTTTGTCGGCGCGTTTATTTGCACTGGTGGCAAACTTTGATGCCCAGTGGATGTAATATGTGTGATAGCCGTGATAGCCTAGGGTAAGTTGCTTGCTTATTTATTTCCTTGTTGTCTTGTTTATTTGTTTGCTTCTAGTCATTGCAGTTATTTTTTCCGCGGTTTGCTAGTGGCTGCAATAACCTATTTTTTAAAACTAGGCCACAATAACCATGGGCTAATATTTACTATAGTGACACTAGGCCTCCTATGGGCCATAGAAACAGTGGGCCTTCTACGGGCCGTAGAAACAATGGGACTTCTATCGGCCGTAGAAACAATGGGCCTTCTACGGGTCGTATCATCAATGGCCTTATACGGGAAGTATGATCGATGGCCAAACATGGGCCAATAACAAGCCGCATTATGGCCGTAAACGGGCTAGAGTTGGAATCGTCCGTTCATGGGCCGACCATAACGGGCCATCGTTAATAGGCCGTATTTGATGATGCTATGAAAACGGCCCAACGTATTAACGGACCACAAACGGGCCGACTGTAACCACGGGCTGAATTTGGCCCACAAGGAGAAAATGACAGTAACGGGTCATAAGTAAACGAATGCTGGAAATGAGCTCAAGAATAAATGGGCTCTGAGAAGGCCGAAAGATAACATGGGATGGAAACGGCCCAACGGGATTACAGGTCGTTAATGGGTATAAAGTGATACACTGTTCATTACAGGCCAGTTTAACCATGGGCCGTTAATGGGTGTAAAGTGATACACTGTTCATTACGGGCCAGTTTCACCACGGGCTGTTGATAGGCCAAGAGTTACATAGGGCCTCATATGGGCCGAAAGACGTCATGGGCCATACATGGGCCAGAAGTGAAAACAGGCTGGAATCATATTGGGTGGCCCAGATGACGCTACTGGGCCTATTTCGTATAGGGTGTAACGGGCCTTGGGTTAGCGGGTTGTAAATGGGCTATATGCGAACAAGCCGTTAACAGGCTTTACATGGGCTGGCCCGCCACCTTTTGACCAAGTCAAACAGGCCCGCCTTTTCACAGGAATGGGCCTCTGTTGGGCCGTGCCACGTGTCGACGTATCATAGGTGCCTATCTGACCCACTGACGAGCTGACATGTGTTTCGTCCGGCCAATAAGAATTTTACACGTGGAAATTTCCCATTGGTCGGGGCTGTTAATGGGTTATCAGATCCAAAACCTGACCCGATAGCTTAATGGCATTCCATTACGGTGGATGCCACATGTCGGTCACCCTTGACGAAAGCACTTCTGTGACGCGCGATTTATCGTCATCGAAGTGGACACTTCCGTGATGATAATTTTGGTAATGTCATGGAAAACTTCTACAACAACACAGGTATGACTATCTGGATTCTGTCATAAATTTGTCATGGATGTACATGCATGACAAAAAACGCGACCTACTGTGACAAACACGTATCATCACGGAAGTGTATTTTTTTGTAGTGATACTCATGGTGATATCAAGTCATCATAATTCATACCATCACGGAATAATTTACCGCAGCGTCAAGCCCGCAAGAGACTAGACCACAACTAGTATATCAGCCTCTCAAATAAGAGGCTGCTGCCCCTACTTGATTTTTTTTCAAGAACATAATTCTGACATATAACAGCAGTTGAAACACCAACATTTGAGGCAATGGGATGTCTCATATAAATTTTCATGTATACAAGCACATCTGCATATAATGTGTGGCACTGGAAATGGTATATTTCTAAATGATCCATATGCCCTGTAAGTTGGACATGTGGTGTTGTCGAGGTGGCCCTATTTGATAGCATGAGTAACTTAGAAGGCGCGTTTGCACCCCTACTGACACATCAATTTTTGTAGAACCTCATTTGTGTCAAATGCTACGAAGGTGACATATCCGGAAAGTGTCGTGACAAGGCACCTCCTTCCGAGAGGCCTCTACTTGATACTAATGGCACTTCGGTGGCATTAGAATGAGCTACGACAAAACTATGCATCCCAAACTGTCTGTCGCTTGACATAGCATGGTCAACAACTTTTTAACTGAGCTCTGCCGTAAAAATGCTTGGGAGAGAGCATCACGAAGTATGTTTGACAAACACCATGGCCTTTTTTCATGAGAAAGCTAATACTATATGAGTGGTTCTTGAGGTTGCTTCGATATAAATATTCAGATAATGTCTGTGCTCAAATTGTCTTGTGAGAGCATCTGGGAGAAATCAAATATTCTGGCATGTGTTCCTTACATCGGACAAATGAATGCCAATTCTATCAGCTTCAGGCACTCCTTCGCTTAACTGTCATCTTTGTAATCACACCATACCATTCTGTCAGTCCTCTAGGTTTTGTGGGTATTTTTTTCAAATATTGAAATAGCATACAAATGGCACAGAGCAAAGATATGCCCATGATCATATTGTGAGCAACCTGAGATGTCTCAGCTTCAACCAGGAACCAATATTCATGGATGAGGTCAAAATGATAATTCGCTGTCATGATAAACTGCCCTACTTGTGTATCCAATATACTGCCCTGCTTGCGTATCCAGTATCTTGATAGTAAGGCATGCTTGATCAATTTAGACAATGTATGAAATATTTATGTATCACTACAGGCTGCTGCTCATCTAAGGGGTCATTCAACAACTCACTTGCGAACATTATGACCTATGAATTTTATAGCCTGTCATATGCCTCAAAGGCAGACTATGTCTATCAAAGACCATTGTATGGAACTCAAACTGCTCTGGCAAAATGAACTTGAATATAGATAACCTCTAAAAGTTTAAGCATTGGCCTCCTTATGAAATAGCCTGTAGAACCCCATCCAGTTAGATATGACTATCTGTTTTGCTTGGCTACATCTGCCAAATTACGATAATTATTGTGAATCATCTGCTGACTGAAACAAAGATAAAAAATTATTGAGCAGTCCCGAAGGCCCCCTCTGGTTTGTACAAGAGAAATTGTGGGTGGCAACTGTGCAATCGTGCCCCTATTGCACTAGTTTTTTAGAGTAGATCTTCCCGCATGCCTAATGGACTGAAAATTTACATCTTTAGTAGTAATGTCTCTTCATCACTTAGATGTAAACAAGTCGAGATCAATCCTTTTTGTAGTTCACCTCTTAATAAATTTGGATTTCAACATTGTTAGCTTTGTAGAATCGGATGTAAACTGCTCCTTGTGCAGATTAGATCGCTCGCCAATCTCTCATTTGGCTCACACTATAACACATCTGCACATTTACTGCCACTAATTCAAGAGTCAGACCACTGAATACTTTGGTTACATACATACTGCTGCCTTTATCCTTTTCGTGTTGCTTCTGAATAAATTCACATTCGTGTTCTGGTAAACCACAAGTATAGTGGGTCGCAACAATTTTCGAGGGTAGAGTATTCAACCCAAATTTATAGATTCGACACAAGGGGAGCCAAAGAATAGTTGTAGGTATTAGCAGTTGAGTTGTCAATTCAACCACACCTGGAAATTAATTATCTGCAGCAAAGTGATCAGTAGCACAGTAATATGATAGTTTTGATAGTAGTGACAGCAGCAACGGTAACATTAACAGTGATAGCAGTAATTTGTAGCAAGTGTAACAGTGATGATAACAATATAACACAGCAAGATCAATATATATAAATTTGTAGGCATTGGACCGTTGACTTGTTGGATGATATTCATCATGTGACAGTTATTATCTAGGGCGATACAGCACTAGCTCCAGTTCATCGATATAATATAGGCACGTATTCCGTAAATAGTCATACGTGCTTTATTAAAAGAACTTGCATGACATCTTTTGTCCTACCCTCCCGTGGCAGCGAGGTCCATATTGGAAACTAAGGGATATTAAGGCCTCCTTTTAATAGAGACCGGAACAAAGCATTAACACATAGTGAATACATGAACTCCTCAAACTACGGTCATCACAGAGAGTGGGCCCGGTTGTTGTCACTCCGGAGTTGTCGGATCATAACCGTAGTAGGTGACTATAACTTGCAAGATTGGATCTAAAACATGGATATAATGATGAATTCACAAACGGTTCAGATCTGAGTTCATGGCACCTGGGCCCAAAGTGACAAGCATTAAGCATAGCAAAGTCATAGCAAAATCAATCTAGGAATATAGTGGATACTCGGGATCAGGCCCTAACAAAACTAACTAGATTACATGATGAATCTCATCCAACTCCTCACCGACCAGCGAGCCTACGAAGGAATTACTCATTCCCGGTGGGGTGCACCTGGAATTGGCGATGGAGAAGGTTGGTGATGACAAAGAACGAAGATCCCCCTCTCCGGAGCCCCAAACGGACCCCAGATCTGCCCTCCCGAGGAAGAACAGGGCTTGGCGGTGGCTCCGTCTCGTGGATCGTGATAGTTCTTTCTCCCTGATTTTTTTATAGAATAATGTGATTTTATAGTATCAGGGGGGTAATCAGCGGGACCACCAGGTGGGTACAACCCACCTGGGCGCGCCCTAGTGGGTTGTGCCCAACCAGGGGCTCCTCTCTGGTGGGTCTTGGCTCCAAAAATCCTTATTATTGATATAAAAAATCCTCACAAAGTTTTGTTCCATTCCGAGAACTTTTATTTCTACACAAAAACAACATCATGGTAGTTCTGCTGAAAACAGCGTCAGTCCGGGGTTAGTTTCATCCAAATCATGAAAATTAGAGTCTTAAACAAGAGGAAAAGTGTGAGAAAAAGTAGATATATTGGAGACGTATCATGTTCTGCTTTTTAATAGACTCTGAAACACTTTCAGTTGAAGGCAACGACTCGTCAAAAATACGTCCACCTATTCCAAAACCAAAGAATAGCAAAGCTACTCTTACTTCAGGTTAAAGGAAACTTTTTCTGCCTCTGATGTTAGTAAAGCTGAGCTTATTTTCTAGCATGTATAACCTGAATCACACACGTGTATGCTGCATTCAGTCTCTTGTACGCCTATAGTTGAGGAGACTAAAACATATACCAGATGAAGTCCCACTCCCTCGTGCTTTTGTTGAATGAAATAAGGCTGCCCCCAGTCTACGTAAGAAACTAGCTCTTTAATTCATTAAAACACATCACTGCTCTCTTTTCCTTTTTCTTATGTCGCTAACAGAGTCACTCCTTGTGTAGAAAACTTCAGATGTCTATGCTAAGACTACTAACAAAGTTGCCCTGTTCGGGTAGGGATCAATCTTACTAACTGACGTTTCCTAGTTTTCTCGCTTTCCTGGCCATGCGGATATTATTGTGTAGTAATCATGAATTCTTGTACAACATATAAATTCATTGAGTAGTAGAGCAATAATAAGAACCCGTTGCACAACAAAACTTACTAAAAATTTGCTAGTTAAATAGAGTTATTTCTGAAAGGTGCGACATTGAGCTCGCTGATACCCATTCATGTTGTCGAGGCTTCTCGTACCTTCACAGAAAGTACTGAAACTTCTGCCCCTACATCTGTTGTTGCTCAGTCTGTTCTGCGCACAACAGAAGATGGTGCAAAAATGGTGGAGTCCAGCCTTATTTCTGGTCAAAACAAAAACAAACGGTCGTCTATCCACGAACAAGTACTGATGAAGAGGCGGATTATTTGACTTAGCTCGATACTGACGAACAAGCTTTTGAAATATTGGTCATTAGTAGATCATGCATCCAAAAGATATTGAACACCACAATCTTTAAAGTGTGTTTATGAGACTACTCATGCAGCGGTTGAAGAATGACATCTCCGATTGACTGCTCTCTGAATAGCATAAGTCAATAAAAAGAATTATTCTCAAGCTACATTTTTGCATTATCTCCACTCCTACTGCAAGAACTACCAGTTGGCAGATGTCATAGAACATGCCCAAGTATGTAGTACTTCTCTCAACTACTTAAATCTGGCCACAATGGCATTAAACATTCATTAAACAAATGGTCAATTCTGAATACTTTTTCTCTGGCCACACCTTGATTTTGCACTAGTTGGGATGCATACATGTTCAGCTCAGAAACGTGGCACAAGATATCTTGCATGTCACTGATCCACTGCATCAAAGATTGGCCAACAAATACATATATGTGCCTTTTGATAAAACCCGAGTCAAACAAATACGAGGCAAAATAGCCCCTTGAACAATACATTAGTAGCAACCCAACCTCAGATGGTCAAGTCTCTGTGCTTAAGTGTCATCCCTGGATCGGTATGCTGACACACACAGTACTCGAGGCTTTATAACAGAGGTAAATCACATGTATAAAGTAATGTAAATACTATTAGCTCAATCCAAATAATGGAAGTAACAACAAGGTTGTGGATTCCCATCAACACCAATGGCAAAGTTGAGAGTAGAAATCATAACCCTAACATATCACTTACTCGTCGTAAGATTCCTGCAACATGAGACGTTGCAGCCACAAAGGGTCAGTATACTGAATGTACTGGCAAATTCACATTGTAGAGCAATGATGAATAAAGGCTATCACTACATGCATATTTGGCTGGTGGAAAAGCTATATGGTTATGATGTTTTTGCGAAAAGCCAATTTTTCCCTAATGCAAAGGAATATAATTTTATTTAACTACAAAGTTGGTTGATAAAAAATATTGAGAAGGTTCCTCCAACTCAATCCCAAAATAATAATCATTAACCCAATCAAATTAATTAAATAAAGTGTTGAGATCAACATGATAATTCAAGAACCAGATACTCAAGATGTCCATAACCGGGGACACGGCTAACCATGATTAGTTTGTACACTCTGCAGAGGTTTGCGCACTTTTCCCCACAAGACTCGATCTCCTCCATTGGATTTCTCGCACTACATGGTGTTTGAGAAACGGATGACCGAGACACAGTCTTTCAGAAGCACTAACTCTTTACTCTGGGTGGACAGTTACACCTACTTTCCCCTACATATGCTAGCCCACCACTGAAAGAGGTCATGCAACTTACTCAACTATGCTAGAGCCCATAAAAGCTTGTGGCTGCACATGGAAGTTTCTAGCATGAATAATCTTATGATCCCTTTGAGCCTGGGTGGCGGACCTTAGGATGATCACACGGGTCCTCCGGGATCCCCTTGGGCAAGCAATGGGTTCTCCAGGTGCCCGGACAGACCACTGGGTGCTCTATGGTGCCCCTACCATTCCACCCAGATGTTTATTAAAGTAGCCACCTTAAGTTAACCATTAATAATAACTCTCACATATGTCATGAATCACTCGAACCAAACCACGTCTACGAGCATAGCATAGCAGTATAAGCATAACGTAGAAGTAACTCCCTAGGGGTTGAGAATAAAAGGGCAATAGGTTCTACCTCGTCAACTACTTCCCAATACCCACATGTTATCAATCCTAACCATGCAATGTTTGAGGGTGGAACTAATGCATAAAAACTGGTATGAAAGGGATATGATCAAAGTGTGAACTTGCCTCGTACTGTTGATGAAGATGCTTCGCACTCATAGCTCCTGATAGTTCTACTTATCACACTCCGTTCAATCTACCGTGAGCAAGCAATAGTAACCACACATAAGCAATCACTCAAAAGATCGGAAAGAACAAAGAAGACAACTCGGAAAACATCAAAACCAAGAAAATAACTCTTGCAATATAAAACAATTTCTAACAGTACCAAAATTAAGTGAATTTGGCCTTATCATAAAGTTTAGGTCACGAGCTTTGATTTGCAAAAATTATCAACTAAATCGGAGTTATAAAACTCAAGTTACGATCAAACAAAGTTCAAATACAAATCTGTTTGAATTCAAATTTTAAAACTTTCAAAAATATGTTTAAGTTGTTTTACTGGATAGAGGGGATAATAACGAAGAAGTGGGCGTTGGTTTCGTTGGATTTGGACAAACGGGTAAAAAGTAGTGATCGTCTGAAGATCAAGGACTAATCTGTAAATAAAATATTCAAGGATGGGTCCATGGCCGAAATTAAAAAGAAAAAGAAAAAACTATCGAGCGAACTCACTAACATAACCTAACGAACGAAAATCGTTCGCTACCAAACCTAACGGACAAACGTCCTGCCGGGGTTTTCTGGCTCCTCGAGCACCTATGGGGACGGAGCCCCTTCTCGGTTCGGCGGGGGGCAGAGGTCGCGCGAAGAGCGGATTGAGGAGAAGCACACGGGGGGGGGGGGTTACCCAG
The DNA here is from genome assembly GCA_032464435.1 of Aegilops umbellulata. Classification (NCBI taxonomy): domain Eukaryota; kingdom Viridiplantae; phylum Streptophyta; class Magnoliopsida; order Poales; family Poaceae; genus Aegilops; species Aegilops umbellulata. Next base: position 154,647,270 of record CP136057.1, on the reverse strand, counting down.
CTTCGGAGCTCTCCGGAGAGATAATACTCCTACTGCTGCTTTGTGGATTGTATTGAGTTTTTGCTCGGGAGCGCTGAGTGCTACAGTACACTCAAGCAGCTAACGAGACCGAGCGTTCTTCTGTTTTCCTCTCAGAAATCGCTCTCCGGGGACCGATCCCCCTCTACGTTGTGCATGGGCCTCCTTTTATATGTTCAAGGGGTCTCCAACAGGTGGCAACGTAGGTAAGGGCAAAAATGGAAACATGCTGTGGTAGGTACAGCTACCTACACAGTGTATCATACCTAACCCTGACGGCAGGGGACAAAGGCATTAAATGCCTATCTACGTCGCCCAGACGGTGCAGAAAAGGGACCGTCAGGGGCGCCACCGCTCGCCACGATGGCGATCTTGTCAGCGCCGCATGCCACAGTGTACCCCTGGCTGCACAGCCTCCCGCCACGTACGCCAGGAAGGGTCCCAGAGCGACACGTAGGTGGGTGAGCTGGAGCGCAGGTACAGAGTGGTTGCCCGCCGCGGCAAGTGCCTTGCCGCGGCCGTTGTCTTGCCGCGTCTGGGAGCTTGTCGCTCGCCGAGTCCTGCCGGGACGCGTGGCGCGTCGCGGCAAGTTCTTTGAGATGCTCTGGTTGGCCTTCCCGGCAAGTTCCTCTTGCCGGGGTCTTGTGCCTCGAGTGGCCTTCCCGGCAAGCTCCTCTTGCCGGGGACTTGTCTCCTTGGCTTAAATACTTTGTTCTCGAATGGCTCCAAAGGAACCATAGAGAGCCTTGGCGATCACCTGGCGGGCCTTGCCGCGGGGTGCTGCGACTGCCCGTGCACAAGTTCGGGATACTAGGGTACCCCTACTCTAGTACACCGACTTAGAGATAAACCTGCTGAGAGCCGCCACGCAGCCGGCAAGTTTTCGTACATCCTTGACGCGCTTCGGTGCTTCAATCTGCTCAATGGCCTTGATCTTGTCGGGATTGGCTTCAATTCCCCTCTGAGACACGAAGAATCCGAGAAGCTTGCCGGACGGGACTCCAAACACGCACTTCTCGGGGTTGAGCTTGAGGCTGATCTTGCGTAGATTTGCAAAAGTCTCTTCTAGATCTTGAATCAGAGTTGCTTTGTCCCTGCTCTTGACCACTATGTCGTCCATGTAGGCTTCCACATTTCTGTGTATTTGTGGCTCAAAAGCAGTATGGACTACCCTTGCGAATGTTGAACCAGCATTCTTCAAACCGAAAGGCATTCGTACGAAACAGTACGTGCCACATGGAGTGATGAACGCGGTTTTCTCCTCATCCTCTTCTGCCATGAAGATCTGATGGTATCCTGAGTATGCGTCAAGAAATGAAAGCAAGTCGCATCCGGCTGTGGAGTCGACAATCTGGTCAATGCGCGGCAAGGGAAATGGGTCTTTGGGACAAGCTTTGTTGACATCGGTGAAGTCGATGCAAAGCCTCCATTTCCCGTTTGCCTTGCGCACGACTACAGGATTGGCCAACCACGTGGGATGGAGCACTCCTCTGACGAGGCCTGCTTCTTCCAACTTCTTGATCTCTTCGGCAATGAATTCTTGGCGCTCCACTGCTTGTTTCCTGACTCTCTGCTTGACGGGCCGCGCATGAGGACAGACGGCAAGGTGGTGCTCGATTACTTTCCTGGGAACGCCGGGGATGTCAGACGGTTGCCACGCAAACACATCAACATTCGCCCGCAGGAAAGCAACGAGCGCGCTTTCCTATTTAGGGTCGAGAGTGGCACTGATGGTGAAGGTACCACCAGTGCCGTCCTCCTTGGCGGACACCTTCTTGGTTGCTGGCGGAGCTGCCATCGTCTTCTTACACTTGCCGGTGGAGCTCGATGGTGCGTCCTCGACGGTAGCGCAGCACTCCGAAGAGGTGCGCTTGCTGGAGTGGGCATCAGAGCTCTTGCCGGACTTGGTCTTCTTCTTCCCCCCGGGAGCTTCAGCGGCAAGTGTCTCGCGATCTGCGGCGGCTGCTGCTTCCCGGTAGATCTTATCGGCACAGATAGGAGCGTCTTTCTTGTCGCCATGTACAGAGATGACACTTATCGGGCCTGGCATCTTCAGCATGTTGTACGCGTAGTGAGAGGCCGCCATGAATTTGGCGAGCGCTGGACGGCCGAGAATTCCATTGTAAGGCAATGGAAAATCGGCAACGTCGGAAGTGATCCTCTCAGTCCTGAAGTTTAGCTCGCTGCAAAATGTCACCGGCAGCATGATCTTCCCCCTCGGCTTGCTCCTTCCCGGGTTGATTCCTTGGAACGTGCCGGTCTCTTCGTGCTCGCTGTTAGGGACTTGGAGTCTCCGGAGCACAGCGGAGGAGATCAGGTTCAAGCCGGCGCCGCCGTCAACTAGCATCTTAGTGACCTTGAGGTTGCGGATAGTTGGTGAGACCAACATCGGCAAACACCCGACAGCAGTTGTGCGATCGGGGTGGTCCTCAATACCAAAGATGATAGGCGTGTTGGACCATTTTAGAATCTTGCGTGACTCAACGGGTGGTTCTGCTGCATTGACTTCCTGCACCCACTGCTTGAGTTGGCGGTGTGAAGTATGCAGAGAAGCACCGCCGTCGACGCACAAAACTTCTGTGGCTTTCTGGAACTCCTGCTCGCTGGTCTCGGCGTCATCCATGTCTTCGTCGTCGTCGTCATGTTCATCCTTGTCGCGGCCGCGGGGAGGTCTGTCGCCTTGCCGTTGCGTCCCCCACGGCCGGTGCGCTTCGTACCGGATCCTCCAGCACCTCCTTGGGCCTTCTCCTTGTCGCGTCGTTCGTATTCGGCCTTTTGCAGCTCAACGAGCTGCTCGACCTTCTTGCAGCTCTGGAGGTCATGGCCTTTGGTGCGGTGAATCTTGCAGTACTGCTTGTTGGTGCCGTCCTGCTTGTCGGCGGCCACCACAGCCTGGCAGTTGGCGCATGCGGCAACCTCCTTGCCGGAGCTACCAGTCTTGGCTGTCTTGGCGCCACCTTCGTTGCCGGACTGCTCGACAACTAGCACGTCTTTGCCTTTCCTCTTCCTGTTGTTCCGCCGCCGTTTTTTGCTTGCCGGGGCGGCATCATCGCTGTCAGATCCTCCTGTTCCTGTATTTTCTCCGGGGAGTTTCCTCCCTTCCTCAGCACGTGCACATCTGTCAGCCAGGGCATACAGCTCACTGACGTCTCTGATCTTGCACATCGCCATCTCCTCCCGCATCCTGCGGTTACGCATGTTCTGGTGGAACGCACTTATGACCGCGGCAGGGTGGACGTCTGGGATGTTGCGTTGCACTTGGCTGAATCTCTGGATGTACTTGCGCAGGGGCTCTCCTTCCTTCTGGGCAATCAGGTGAAGATCAGTCTCCTGGCCATGAGGTTTGTGGCCGCCTGTAAAGGCGCCGACAAACTGATGGCATAGGTCTGCCCAGGAAGATATGGAGTTTTCCGGCAAGTGCATGAGCCAGGACCTGACGTTGGGCTTGAGCACCAGAGGGAAGTAGTTGGCAAGGATCTTGTCGTCTCGCCCCCCGGGAGCCTGCACCGCGATGGTGTAGATGCTGAGGAACTCCGACGGATGCAGCCTGCCGTCGTACTTCTCTGGTATGTCTGGCTTGAAATTCTTCGTGCTGGGCCACTGGACTTGCCGCAGCTCACGAGTAAACGCAGGGCAACCTACCACGTTCGGCAGGTCGCGTAGTTCCCCTGGCGCTTGCACGTCGACAACGGGGCCAGCGCGTCGGTCTGATTGACGCCGCGTTTCTCTTCGGCGCTCGAAGCGGGTACGAGTGTCTTCTTGCTGCCGTTCGTGAAGAACGTGGCGCTGATCGCGACGAGTTCGCGGATCTGATGAAGCAGTGGAGTCGCTGTCGTGGCGGACCCGGCGAGTCGGCGATCTTGGCCTTCGGGGCGGAGAGTGCACGGTGGTTGCACCCCCACCGGTTTTGTCGCCATCGGCTCGCACTCGGCTGGCCTGCCGCGGTTGCGATGCGGTCGCCGGCCGTGGAGTGTCGCCGTTGGCGAAGCCGATGAGATTCTGAGTGGTGGCCCTCCAGTCGTCGATCTTTTCTGGCGTTGGAGGGAAGTCTAGGAGTAGTTTAGCTCGTGCCAAAGCTTCTGCTGGAGTGGCGGGTAGCGGTGGCGAACGGTGCGAGGAGCGGGATATGCTCGGACTTCGAACGATGTTAGAAGGAGCAGTATTCCGTCCAGGCGACCGTGCTTCGCTCGCGCCAGCACGTTGGCGTGCATGTTGTCCTTGAGCATCCCGGGATCCGCCACCTTGATTTGGTTCCAGCGAGCGTATGGTACCGTGAGTACCACGACACTGCCGGTCCTGCGCCTCTTGAGATGGGCGCGGTGCGTCTACGGACGCCCGGTCGTCGTGGGAGCCGGCTGCGCCGCCGACAGGCAGCGCGGTCTTGTCCTTGGACTTGGTGGCACCGTGGGCTCCCTCGTCGACGCCCGTTCTTCCGCCGGCGTCCTCCCCATCGGCCGTTTGCTCCGGCGGCGGTGGATTCGACGCGGACGGCGCAGCCGCCTCCGAAGCCTTCTTCTTCGGCGGCATGTCGATGAAGTCGATGAAGATTTAGCTCGCGTGAATGCCGGATCAGGTTCACACAACCTCGACGCCCCCTACCTGGCGCGCCAAAGATGCTGGGGTTTTCTGGCTCCTCGAGCACCTATGGGGACGGAGCCCCTTCTCGGTTCGGCGGGGGGCGGAGGTCGCGCGAAGAGCGGATCGAGGCGAACAACACTGGGGTTTTTACCCAGCTTCGGAGCTCTCCGGAGAGATAATACTCCTACTGCTGCTTTGTGGATTGTATTGAGTTTTTGCTCGGGAGCGCTGAGTGCTACAGTACACTCAAGCAGCTAACGAGACCGAGCGTTCTTCTGTTTTCCTCTCAGAGATCGCTCTGCGGGGACCGATCCCCCTCTACATTGTGCATGGGCCTCCTTTTATATGTTCAAGGGGTCTCCAACAGGGGGCAACGTAGGTAAGGGCAAAAATGGAAACATGCTGTGGTAGGTACAGCTACCTACACAGTGTATCATACCTAACCCTGACGGCAGGGGACAAAGGCATTAAATGCCTATCTACGTCGCCCAGACGATGCAGAAAAGGGACCGTCAGGGGCGCCACCGCTCGCCACGATGGCGATCTTGTCAGCGCCGCATGCCACAGTGTACCCCTGGCTGCACAGCCTCCCGCCACGTACACTAGGAAGGGTCCCAGAGCGACACGTAGGTGGGTGAGCTGGAGCGCAGGTACAGAGTGGTTGCCCGCCGCGGCAAGTGCCTTGCCGCGGCCGTTGTCTTGCCGCATCCGGGAGCTTGTCGCTCGCCGAGTCCTGCCGGGACGCGTGGCGCGTCGCGGCAAGTTCTTTGAGATGCTCTGGTTGGCCTTCCCGGCAAGCTCCTCTTGCCGGGGTCTTGTGCCTCGAGTGGCCTTCCCGGCAAGCTCCTCTTGCTGGGGACTCGTGTCCTTGACTTAAATACTTTGTTCTCGAATGGCTCCAAAGGAACCATAGAGAGCCTTGGTGATCACCTGGCGGGCCTTGCCACGGGGTGCTGCGACTGCCCGTGCACAAGTTCGGGATACTAGGGTACCCCTACTCTAGTACACCGACACGTCCGCTAAATAACTTAACCTAAATAACTAAACTGACCTAAAAAATAAAACCGAACTAATATAATAAAACCGGGCAGGTTATGTTTATATCGGTTCGTGATGGTTCGAAGAAAACCGGCGGGTCGGGCGGACCGGGGTGGCGGATCGGGTTTCGGCAACGGCAGCGGTTTCCGGCAATCTCCGGCGGCGGCGGCAGCAACTCCGGCGACGACGAGCGAAGGCGGCAGCGAGAGCGGTGTGGGGGCGGCGACGCTAAGAGGCAGCAGCGGCGAGGCGCGACATGCGGCGCAGCAGCGGCGGTTGACAGCGGCGGCGGCACGGCAAAGTGCGGCGCGAGGCAAAGCGAGGAGAGACGGGGCCCGGGGCGGCGCTATTTAAGGGGGGGAAGGCCTCGGGAGGCGTGGAGGTGGGGCAAGGGCAAAGGCAGCGGGGCGCGGTGTCCGCGACAGACATGGTGGCGGCGGCGCTGTCATGGCGGCGGCCGTCTCCCGCTCGGGCAGTTCGGGGGCGACGGGGCACTAGGCCGCGGCCTTGGTGAGCTGGGCCGGCCCAGTTCGGTCGGGAGAAAAGTTTTTTTAGTCAAACAAAAAGAATGAAATAAAAACAAATAAAATTATTATATAGGCATATAATATATCAAAAATTTCAGAAAAATATTTTCTACATCATGGACATTTTCCTAGCGTCAAATAAAATCCACAAAAATTCAAATACAGCAAAGAGTGCTACTGTTGCAATAAAATCCAATAAAAATCATTTTTAAAATACCAAAATAAATTCAAATTTATTTCTCTCAAATTTTCCAATGTAGGGAATCATTTTACCCTATTTTGCATATATTTTATTTTTTTGGAGAAAAATAACTTGAATAAAAAAAATTAACTCCGAATTGAAAATAATTTCAAAAGGACTTTAAAGTTGAACCTTTTAAACTTCCAACTCATATTTCATATGTTTTGAAGAAGTAATTTTATCTTCTCTCATGAAAATCATTGACTTGCTTAAAGTTTCTGGATTTGAAATAGTTCCAAATGGAATCCAAATATTTTCAAAAACCCTTTTCATTTATTTAAATGGAAGAAGTCATGTCATCTTCTCTCTAGGGTTTTGTATTTGAAAAGAATTTGAATTCATGGAGATCATAAATGCAAAATGAAAGTTTGGGAAAGTCCTTTTATTCCCTCTCATTTAACTTTCAAAAGTTTCGAATTTCACTCACTTCACACAATCAATCAAACAATCAATCATAACTATCTATTTATTATAACATTCCAAAGTTCAGAATTTTGGGATGTTACAACTTTCCATACCAAAAATGCTCCTTTTACAATGCTCTACAGGAGTATGATATTGATGACCGTTGAAGCGCAGCGAAGATGGGAGGAGACTCATGTCCCACCAGGCGTGCCATTTGTTTTATGCGAGATAAATATTAAATATATCCGCATTGGCATTTTAGGTGCGGGCGTGCCAGTATACAGTTGTATACAAATTTAGTACTTCGGATACACGGAAATAGGAGACTCACACTTTATCGAATTATCAAAGGATTGCCTATTTCTATTTCACATGTATGCTCCATATTGCGCGTGAATATATATCTGACTGAGATGATTGCGAAAGTCCTTAATTCCTGGAACCTCAAAAGAATTCCAGTTAATTACATCTGCAAGTCTACACTCGCATAATACCTCCGATTAAGCTACACAAAATGGTCATCTTATCTTTATAAATCCCTATCTCACGCCTTTGTATGGAAATAAAACAAACCATCAAAGCATGCACAGGGGACACACATTTTAACGTGGAAAACCCAAGTTGGGTAAAAAACCACAGTGGCACGGAGGCCAAATCCACTATGAGAAATGTTTACATGTCAAGGAGTTACAAGATGACCTTTTCATTCAAGATAAGCCCTTCCAAAAATGCTCAGGATAAAAAAAACTGCATTGCTAAAGATGTAGTCATAGAGCATCATCAACCATGTAATATTCAGCTCCACCTCTCCATGAGAAATCGGTCGAACATTTGATATGAAGCCTTTAAGTAGTTGCTCGGCCTCATCGGTCGCGGACTATGTGCTTCAAACCTTCTTGGCTAGGACGTGTATGCATCATATTCCGGCCTCGTTGGTCCAGGAAGAGAGAGGGATTGAATAATGAACCGACAGTCGATCTGAATAAAGAGTGTATAAACTTTGAACAATGGCGTGTTATTATTCCTGTGTAGATGGACATGTCATTGTTGGTACGTGCTTGATTCTCATCATAAGTTGACCTTTGCATGTCAAGTGAATCTCCTTTTTTGTGAATGTTTGCAAACTCTAGTTCAGGATGTGTGTATATGTTGCAGTCTCGGGAAGGCTTTTGCTCATGCCATGTACCATGCAGGTTGGTACGTGTACAGTAATGCATGCACGAATTATCCGTGCAATATCTTCAAGAAGTCCTGCTCATCTTTTGGAATGTTCCTATGTGTTGATAGGAACTTTGTCAAGGACGGCTTTCTTATTAGAGGGTGGTTGTGGTCGTCGTTGAAGCGTTTGACTCTCCACCACGCATCCGTGTGGGTGATGTAAAGGTGGGCCGGACATCCCGACCTCACAACCTTCCCTCTTTTCCTCTTCTTCACGATGCCTTTTGGGTCCTGCACATCCTCTGTCTCCTCCTTGTTTGTTTTTGGCTTGCCGTATTTCCCACAAACCAAGAGGACTCTGCTTACAGTATTGTCTTTGATTGTTTTTCTGTATTCCAATCTCATTCCAAACCCATGTCTCAGTGCATATTGCCTGTAGTGTTCATAAGCTTCCTCAAAAGTATCAAACTTCATCGTTTCGTCAGGAGGTTTTGGTGTGGAGTATGCCTCGGTATTTCTGTCTCCCTGTTCAGCATTCTCTCCCCCTGTTTCTGGACTCGCTGGCTCGCTGACTGAATGATCAAAGAAGCTTTCTCTTCCCCCTATGCTGCTAGTAGTCGGTTCTTTGCTTGTCTCGCGAACCATCGTGTTGCTTCTAGAAGTAGCACCTATAATGTTTTTGAAAGTTGTTAGTTTGTGATATATTTCCTGCATGCCAATACTAGTGGTAACTTGTACTCCAGTTGCTTGGTTAAGTTTGCATGCATTAAGATGTTTTGTTTAGCTGTAAAGTGAAAGCATGTGATTCCAATGTTGCAATACAGATTGCATGATAATTCGTATGCAGAAAGTGTGGTAACTGTACCTAAATTCATGGTAACCAGTGAAAACATGTAATTCTAATGTTGCAATACAGATTGCATGATAATTTGTATGCAGTAAGTGTGGATACTGTACTTAAATTCATGGTAACCAGTGAAAGCATGTAATTCTAATGTTGCAATACAGATTGCATGATAATTTGTATGCAGTAAGTGTGGTAACTGTACCTAAATTCATGGTAACCTAGGGGTGGTAGTTGCAATTCAAGTTCGACGGTAACAAGTTTGTGCACAAAAATGTGGTAGCATGGTAAATGTTTTACATTCATCTGTTTTGGCAGAACCAAAACTTGCCGTGTGTGCATATTCACACTGTTGGTTTGTTCCCACACCACTCATTATGACATCCACATTACCCCCGTTGCCATGCGCCATTTTTCTTTTGTTGCAGCACCTGCTAGCACACATGATTGCACCAATTAATTTTCCACAATTAGAAGCAATCACGATTATTTTTTCACAATAACTATATTTTTTTCCTTTTACTGCACTGATTACTTCTTTTTTATAACAGGTATCGTTTTGGCAGTAACCAGCATATGGGAGTATGACAGCGACAGTTTCTATCAACCTCATTTCATGAACTTCATTTTTTTATCAAAAAAGAATGGTGGCAACAATGTAAATCAACACATGGTATTCTTGTAGTGTTTTTAGGACCTTTGGTTCTCAGTCTCCCTGGTAATTTGTAATGAATTAGCATGATAACTTGTTCTGACATGGGTGCGTTCAATATATAAACGAAGAAAATGATCTTTTTTCTATGTTCAATAAGCCTTACAGGATGCTGATTACTAAATGCATACACTCTGGTAATCTATTTTCAATCGAGATGGTATGTCAGTTTTAATGAGAAAATTCATACATGTTTTTTCTAACTTGCTTGAAAAAGATGAAATTTAGTCAACTTTATTTTTGTTGGTAACCTGACTGAATTTGAGTGGTAACTCAATTTTCAACAGAGGAATTACACACATGTACTAAAAGTACTACCTTTTTTTTTGCATGCTTAAAAAGATAAAATTCATACATGTTCTTGTTGTTTTTCCCCGTGCCATTTCCCCTTGATTCTTATTGGTATGAGATGCAAATGCAGCATGTGCATAGAGGTTGAATCACTTACCTCCTTTCTTTTGTGCCTGATTATGACGAAAATTAGACGATTTGATGATAACCCATGTGATGCTCTTGTGGTAAACCGGGGCCCTCCCTCAAATCCTTGTGATTTTGGTGGTGTTTTTTCGTGGTTTTCTCTTTTTTTGGTGGATAAGATCTGGGGGCCGAGGTTGCCGGCGATGGAGGCGCGTCGGGGAGAGAGGGGAGAACTAATCGGGGCAGGTGGCTCTTTCTTGCGATGGAGGTAAGAAACTAGGGTTGGGGTTGGTAACTCACGTGCAGGAGGGGTAGGTGGGCCAAATGGGCTGTGTTAATTTTCCTTGGGCCTCGATGCGTTGCGCGTGGAGGGACGCAGGAGGGGGGAGGTGGGCTTCGCGAGAGAAGGTTTACGCGGAGGGTGGAGTTGCCGAATCGGGTCACGCGCGGGGAGGGAGATCGTACGGATCTGTCGCTATCCACCAGTCGCCTGGTGGTTAGTCGCGTCCAATTGATATAGGACAACACTATTCTAATCCCAAGATTAAAATAATTATTTGGATTACAGCAGCCCTGTAAGGGCCCGATCAAATGTTTTCGAATTTCCGAAAGCGCAAAAAAAGAAACCTGGCCGATCCATCAAACCGCTCCGACCAGCCCACTCCCCACGTCATGACCTTCCCACCCACCCCCTCCTCCCGCACCACCTCTGCCCAAATCCTCTCACTGCCGACGTCGACTGCCGCCGCCCACCGCCGACCACAATGCGCCACCCGTTGGTGGCAACCCCTGCCCCAGCGTGCCACCCACTACCGCCCGCCCCGTCCCTAGCGCACCACGCGTCGCCACCCTCCCCCCTCCCCGGCCCAACGCGCCTCCCGTCGGCCCCTGGCCCCACCCACTGTTGTCCACCGGAGCCGCCGCCCCCATCCGCGTGCTCCGCCGTGGAGACGCACGCCCGTCCCTTCCTAGATCCGCTTGTCCATGGTCCCTGCTACTGGATCCACCTGACGGATCGCTGCCCCGAGCCGCTCCTCCACCTCTAGGTAGAGCTCTGGCGGAACCTTCCCACCTCCATGGTTGTCCTCGGGTAGGGAGATGGCGACCGCCACCCCGACTTTCTCCTGTGCAGCGGCGGCGCATCCCATACTCCCGGATCCAAGCGCAGCCCCCAACCCCTTCTATCAGTGGATCCTGGGGGTCGTCGGTGGACGACGACGCCATCAACCGCTCGTGGCTCCTCCCCACAGCGCCGCCGCGGCTCAGGGCCCTCATCCTCCGCATGTCTGCCCCTTCCTCGAACACGTCGCTTCGGCCTTCTTCCACAGCGCCGGCACCGGCTCCGCCTCCCTGAAGTCGCCCGTGCTCCTCTGATGTTCCCGTGGTTATCCACTACAGCGCCAGCCTCCTCTCTCCGTTAATGCCTGGATCCTCCGATAGCCTACATCGGCGAAAAAAGAGAGGGGTCAGCACCTACTTCTGCAACCGATGGTCTGAACTCTCAAATTAGTTGAAATTGATCTGATGTTGTTGATTCAGGAGAATCTATCTCTCCCTCTCTCTCTGTGAACCAGTGATGTTTCCATGTTTCAGAGATACACGCATGTGCTTGCTTGATGTAACCCCAAAACAGGGAAAAAAATGCGTACTTGCATAGTTGAAGTGATAAAAACTTATATTGTGTATATTTGCATAATTCAAAATGATAATAAAAAACATGAGTTTATTATATGAAAAAAGCAGCAGTTGGTGCTCCGGCCAAATGATTGTTGTTTTCTCGAAAAAAAATTGGGCAAAATGTTTGCAACCCACAGTTCTCCTTGCGCATGCATGTTTTCTCTCTCTAGTAACTAGCATGTTTGGTGAAATGTGTGGTCCTACTACTACTAACAGAGAAGGAAAATCGCCACTAAACCACATTTTTGAGATAAAAATGAAACCAATTTAGTAAACTTGGGAAGCCATGAAGATCAAAAATAAAAAAAGGAATTAAAGAATCGACCATGAAGATCAAAAATAAAAAAAAAGTCAAAATCATGTTTATTTAAAAATCAAAAACAAAAACTTTACTCAAAAAGTAAAAAATGTGAAGTTCAGACTAAAATAACACAGAAGTTCAAAGTATATTAAAACTTAGGATTTAGGAGTTCAAAAAACAAAAACAAAAAACAATGTCATTTTGGGCATTTTCCCCAATACTAAAGATAAAAACCAAGAAGTTTAATTTTAAAAAATGAAGTAGTTCAATGCATATTAAAAACTCAGTTTTTCTTGTTACTAAATAATAAAACTAAGAAGTTCAATTTTTAAAAGCAGAGAAGTTTGATATTTATTTGAAAACTCAATTTTTTCCGGTTACTAAAGAATAAGACCAATAAGTTCTATTCGAAATAATGAAGAAGTTCTATTGAAATAAACCTAGAAGTTCAAATTTAACGAAGGGGCTCGATGTCTATCAAAAGGTAGGATTTTTTCCGTTACTAAAAGAAAAAACCAGAAAGTCCAAATTAGAAAGATGGAGAAGTTCGATGATTATAGAAAACTCAGATTTTGCTCGTTATTAAAGAATAGAAAACAAGAAGTTCAAAAATTAAATAACAAGAAGTTCAACTCTTAAAAAAATAGAACGCTTCAAAATTTCATAAAAAAGATTAAGAAAAAACCAGGAAGTCCATATTAAAAAGATGGAGAAATTTGATGATTATAGAAAACTCAAATTTTCCTCGTTATTAAAGAATGGAAACAAGAAGTTCAAAAATAAAAAACAAGAAGTTAAACTTTTGAAAATAGAGCATTTCAAAATTTCATAAAAAGATTAAGAAATAAAACCAGGAAGTCCATATTAAAAAGATGGAGAAGTTCGATGATTATAGAAAACTTAGATTTTTCTCGTTATTAAAGAATGGAAACAAGAAGTTAAAAAAAATAAGAAGTTCAACTTTTAAAAATAGAGCGCTTCAAAATTAATAAAAAAGTATTAAGAAAATCAGATAAAAAATTCATAAAAAAACTCAAATATTTTCACATAACTGAGAGAAGTTCAGATTGATAACTACCAGAAGTTCACATACTACATGGTGTGCATTTATATTAAAAAAATAATAAAAAGCAAAGGCTAATTTTCTTGTTGTTATAAGTTTAAACCCTCCGTCGGAGAAAGTTAAAAAAATTATTGTGAGAGTGGTTTGTACAAAAGGAATATCATGTGTGTAACACTAATGAATGGATGAGAAAATTACAAACGAAAATACATCATAGAGTTCAACGTGAAAACAGCAGGAAGTTCAGCTACTACAATGAATGAATTTTAGATGAAAATCTTTTAAAATCGTCGCGAGTATGAAAAAACGATCAACACGGGAAAGTTGCGTGTTTACAACACATTTTCACAGGTATATCACTTGCTCAATTCCGGTGAGTGTTCCGGTGAGTGGATGGAGAGCTACGAGCAAAGAAAGCACGTGAAAAACAGAGTGAAGTTCAAGTAAACATGCGGAGAAGTTCAAGTTCTTCACGCGGTGCATTTTTGAAGAATCTGTTTCGCGATAAAGGCAGAACGAATGATCCTGCCATTTTCGAAATTACTTGAAAACGGCTAGGAATCAGAGAAAACCATCAATGTGAAAAAGTTTTGTATTTTCCGTAGCTTTTCAACGGTATATTATTTGCCCCATTCCGATAGAAGTTGTAAAAATTACAGTGAAAAAATATGTTCTTAGCCATTTTCAAAATTTACATAAAATCATAACGAATTGGGAGAAATAATATATACCAAAAAGTTTCGCATTTCCTCAAGCTTTCCAATGCCATATCATTTGCTGCATTCAGACGTAAAGTTAAAAAATTAGCTCGAAAATACGAACTCGGTGGAACTTGTACCATTTTCTAAATTACTTTTAAACCGTTCAAAATTAGAAAAAACTTTCAACAAGAGAAAGTAGCGCATTTTCATATGCTTTCTAACGCCGTATCATTTGCCTCAATTAGATTAGCCGTTTAGAAATGACATCGAAAATACGAACTCGGTTCTTCGGTTTGTGAAAATTTAAGATTATCCAAATTACTCTTTAACCATAAGGAATTAGAGAAAACTTTAAACATGTGGAAGGAGCGGTTTTATAGCAGCTTTCCAACACCATATTATTTGCCTCATTCCGATAAATGGTTTAGAAATGCGATAGAAAATACGTTTCACGTTTTTTGTATGAAGAAAAACGGTTTTCAAAATTGCTCTTAAACCGCTTACATTTTACCAAAAAATTAACTTGGGTCATGATACTGGTGTCCATAGCTTTCTAACGGTATATCGCAAGCCCCATTTGGGCAACGTTGGCAGAAGTTCAACCTAGCACTAGGAGAAGTTCAGGTCGAACAACTCAGGCAGTAACATTGCAAAAAATGTAAATTCATCGCGACCCGAGAGCAAAATCCGCCAACGAGCGAGATTCCTATTTAAAACGGGTATTTAGTTGCTAAAAATGTTTCTAGATTACACTAACATCATATAGAACACACTAATCAGAATAATTCGAGCGGGGAGACACGGTTGCGAAGATAGCTCGAAGGTCGGGTTCCTATAGAGGGAAGTTCAGTCGTGTAACTCAGGAAGTTCATGTTGTGATCAGAATAATATTCTGATCCCGTGATCAGAATAGTGTTTATGTATATATCATGAAGGATGCTTCTATAACGTTTAACAAGATGCATTTCTCCCCTTTTTTGCTGCAGGACTTTATTCCTTGCACTCTTTAGTCATTTGAGAAGGAGAATAATTATTGTTGGCAAAAAGACTGATGATGAGTTCCTGAAATAGGGTGCAACAGTGAAGAGCAAGTGGATTTTTTTATTGATGAGTCGGTCGAATAGATTGTAGATGATTGCCAAAAAGTGGTTATCGAAGGATTGGGTAAGCTTAGGATTAGTTTATCCAATCCTATGGGCCTATACTACAATGTTTATTTGGCTTGTTAGAATACATGTAGCATGATGTATTTCTCTCCTCATTTATTTTGCTATAGGACCTTGTTGGTTGCATTCTTGGGTGCTTCGGCAAGGAGCAATTGCACAAGTTCATTGTGGTTACTACTTTTGATTATACTTTGCAAACAGTCATGTGAGGCCATTGTGGCATGTGCTTAGAACTTCTATTGACGTGGAGTGCATCAACCGGCATAGGAGAAATCAGGTTCATAGATGCGTGCTTTATGTTGGGGTGAACAAGTTTCTGTTAGGCCGTTGATTTCCCAATGAAGGAGCTTCGAGACAAGCGCTGCAGTGATGTAGTTTTGTATATGACATAATCTGTACGAACGCTCTCCTTTTTTTTATTTTTGCTCTTGGTTTCGCTCCTCTTGATTAATGATGGTACCAATTATTCTAGCTATTTTCATTGTACCCAGGTGCCTATGAGATCTGCACAGACAGAATTCATGCTGATTTATTTAGTGGTGGCACATATGATATGACTGCTACAGCAACCTGGTAATTAGTCCTCAAATAAGGTAGTTTCCCTCTCCCTTTTACATATCATGGATATATGTGGTGGTTGCTTGCCATTGCTAAAGGGAGGACTCTAAATGTATTTTTGTATTCTCCCTGATTATGTTAATCAGGCCGTATGTGTTCTGTTGGTCTATTTTCGTTTGTCCACTTCTATAGAATTTCAAAGATGTAATTTTCTCTCATGTAGTTGCCTCATTCTTCATACATATACAATGGTCTATTTTCCTTTCTGCAAATTAGACCAATAGTCTATTTTAGTCAACTTAAGGGTATGTTGAATATGAACATTCTTGCTGTGGAAAGTACATAATCTGACTCATTTTAAAGTAGTACCTTGTCTTTATGACAAGACTAAGCTTCTACTTTAGCAAGTGTTTGACTTCAACACTGATTGCTGCAGGAAAGAAAGTATTTTTTGCAACAAAGCAAGCATTAAACAAGCTGAAGTGTCTGGTGCAGAAGAGCTTGAATTTTTTGCAGACGTAAATTTGAGGTTACCTTCTCCATGCATATGTCGTTTCTTTCAACCATCTATGTATTGTATATGAGACAATAGAAAAGGAACACTAGAGATTTATCAGGCTAAAATCATAGGTATTTAAACGGTGGAGATTTGTGGAATCTGCAGACCATTGTACATGTATCAACGTAGGCCCAACCCAGTTTCCATCAGGCACATTTTTTATTTTAAAGGAGGCTGCACCACCAATTCCTCCGACTGAACAGGTAGCAGCGACCACAATAGTCCACACAAGCGTCGCTAGCTGTGACCCTGATATACCTGATGCCGTCTATGCCTCTCCATCCCTTTCGCTGCTTGGTTGCAAGAAATGTTCACTGTTGCATTTTGTTTATAGATGCCTCCTCTTCTAGGCCATCACGGGCAGCCGCGCGTCACTGCGCCCGCCTTGCTCTGTTCCACTATGGCAATATTTCAAACTTATTACATGAATGGCTTTTCCACGATATTGTAGCACATTCTCTACCTTCATTCACGTATGTTGCTGACAAGGATCGAAAATCTTTGTTCCCCTTGAGGACTAAAAATTGTCAAAACAGTCAATTATATGGTGTTGAATTATTTGAATACTACCAATTTATTTGTTAATGGGCAGTATAAAAAGGAACGGAACTTATTTTTCAAAACTGATGAGCAATGAGTGCACTCTACAAGGTAAGCCATACTGCTATTGGTACAGAACTACTGACAATTATCTTTAGATATTTCTCTTTTATCTATAGTGTCGTGAAGGCGACAACATTTTATCTTGCATGGTTCTACATTTTCTGCTAGCTCCTCGTTATGGCTAGGCAGACTAAGTAAAAGGCTACACAACCCATTTTATTATAGGTGAAGCATGATTTCCCTCTAGCTTGAAATATTGTTCCACATTTGATTTTCTTTTTAGTGATTGGCTTAATTATTTGGTTAAATTATTACAGGGAGCATATGGCATCCATTAATTATATTCATGTATCAAGTAGACTAGTGGATCTGCTAGGATGGAGTCTGGAATTGGTAAGGTGATGGTGAAGTGCAGTGCACTTTGCTTGAGCTTCTATACAACATGATGGTTTTGAAACATCAAATATGACACTGAGTTTTCTATGTGTTGACACCATACATATGAAGAAGCATTGTCTTGATGCATTATATTTTTCTTGCAAGTTCTCAAGGCAACAAACATGATAGACATCTTTGATCGGTCCCTTCTTAGACGGTAAGACCTAGCGCATTGACAGAAAGACTGGATTTCCGAATCCTGATGAGGATGTGTATGATGTATGGTGTAAAATAGAGTGTTTTTCCCGTGCACTTTTTAATGATATAACCCTTTCTTGCTATTTATCATGATAAATTCACAATTTCTGAGTTAACCGAGAGGTCAAATTATTATTTATGTCATGTACGACTGTAGGCATCCATTGCCTTTAGTGATAGAAAAAAATGTGTACTTTTGATATGTTTTATTGAAGGTCTTTAACATTAATTTGGAACTACAAAAAACTTGAGAAATATGAGAATTTTGTTTTGTCATTGCCGATATGTACTATTGCAGGCCTCATTTATATTTTTACCCCGTGATTTAGGACAAACTCATGATAAGGTGCATTAATTATGGATGTAGTGCAATCAACAGCCTAATGCAAGGAGGACCCCATGAAGCAAAGGGGAGAGGACAATGATATGCTCACATGGGATCCCTTTCCTTCAGTCTATTAAACGACAGGTAATATATTTCTACTGCACAAATTGGAATGCTTATCCCTGTCTTCTATTTTTTCGTTGGAGCTACCATGTCTTTAGTGTGTATTATGAATGTGTTGCGGTAATATTCTTATGATTATAATGCATGAAATTTGAGTTCAATCTGTGTCAATGATAATCCCCAAGTGTAGGGTATCATCGTAGCAATTCCCAAAGGTGGAAGTGATAAGTATGGAGTGTCAAACCCACGAAGAGCTAAAGGTAAGATCAATATTCTCTCAAGTCCTATCTGCCACTGATACGACTCTACATACACCGAACGTTTGCTTCCAACTAGAAACGAGAAATAAAACTACGTTGTGGGTATGAAGAGGATAACTTTGCATGATATCAGAGAGCTAAAACATAAAACTAGGTGCTGTTATCATAAAGTTAGAATATATTACTAAATATTATAAATAGTGAGTGTGGAATAATGATGGGTCGATGTGAGGAATTATCCTAGGCAATTGTTAACAAGACCGGTAATCACTATTGCAATTTCATATGAGGGAGAGGCATAAGCTAATATACTTTCTCTTCTTGGATCATATGCACTTATGATTGAAACTCTAGCAAGCATCCACAACTACTAAAGATCATTAAGGTAAAACCCAACCATAGCATTAAAGCATCAAGTCCCCTTTATTCCCATATGCAACAACCCCCTTACTCGGGTTTGTGTTTCAGTCACTCACCAACCCACTATAAGCGAATCATGAACATATTGCAACACCCTACAGCGGGAATCCCTCACGCTTGCGCGACACGGAGATCACCATAGGACAGCACCAATAATAAAACATACAACTCATACCAGTCTAGATCATCAATCAAGCCAAAGACAAAGGATATCTACTCAAAACATCATAGGATGGCAACACATCATTGGATCATAATATGTGGCATAAAGCACCATGTTCAAGTAGGGATTACAGCGGGGTGCGGGAGAGTGGACCGCGTAAAAGAGATGAGGATGGTGATGATGGTGGTGATGTTGATGAAGACGATCACCGCAGCGATGATTCCCCTCCCGATGGCACTCCGGCGCCACCAAGAGAGAGGAGGAGAGGTTCCCCCTTGTGCTTCCTCGTCCATGGCCTCGCCCCTAGATGGGGAGAGGTTCTCCCTCTGGTCCTTGGCCTTCATGGCGATGATGGCCCCTCCAGGATCCTCCTCCATGGCCTCCGGTGATGATGGCCCCCTCCGGCAAGGTGCCAGAGAGGGCCTAGATTGATTTCTCGTGGCTACAAAGGCTTGCGGCGGCGGAACTTCCGATCTAGGTTATTTTCTGGGACTTCCTGTATTTATAGGAATTTTTGGCGTTGGTTTCACGTCAGGGGGGTCTACGAGTCGTGCAAGAGGCAGGGGCCCACGCCCAGGGGGTGGGCGCGCCCCCACCCTCGTGGACAGCCCGGGACTCTTCTGGCCCAACTCTTTTACTACCGGGGCTTCTTTTGGTCCATAAAAATCATCAAAAATTGGCACGTCAATTGGACTCCGTTTGGTATTCCTTTTCTGTAAAACTCAAAAACAAGGAAAAAATAGAAACTGGCACTGGGCTCTAGGTTAATAGGTTAGTCCCAAAAATCATATAAAATAGCATATAAATGCATATAAAACATCTAAGATGGATAATATAATAGCATGAATACTTCATAAATTATAGATACGTTGGAGACATATCAGCATCCCCAAGCTTAATTCCTGTTCGTCCTCGAGTAGGTAAATGATAAAAGAAATAATTTATGAAGCGTGAATGCTAGCAAGTGCACAAGTTTGACCAATGATAATTTCAATCACCTTTTCTAGCATCATTATATGTCATAACAGTATCTCATCTCATAAAACTTTTCATGATCAAGTAACAAACTATTCATATGTTAGAGTATAGATCATCAACTTTCTTGAAACTAACAAACTATATTTTCAGTCATCAGACAATTGCAATTCATCTTATTTGCAGGAAGGGTCTATGTCACAGCTTTGGTTTAGCAAACTCCACATACTCAACTATCATTTAATATTTCACAATTGCTAACGCCCACGTGATATTTATGGGTTCAAAGTTTTAATCGGACACAGAGAAAGATAGGGGCTTATAGATTCGCCTCCCAACCTTTTACCTCAAGGGTAATGTCAACAATAATAGTTCATGATAACTTACATCCAGTTGGATATATATATATCAGGATCTTTCCAACACAATGTGCTTGCCAAAGGATAAAATGTAAAAAGGAAAGGTGAAGACCACCATGACTCTTGCATAAGGTAGAAGATAAAAGTAAAAGATAGGCCCTTCGCAGAGGGAAGCAGAGGTTGTCATGCGATTTTAAGGTTGGATGCACAAAATCTTAATGCAAAAGAACGTCACTTTATATTGCCACTTGTGATAGGGACCTTTACTATACAGTCCATCGCTTTTATTGCTTCCATATCACAAGATCGTATAAAGCTTATTTTCTCCACACTAATAGATCATACATATTTAGAGAGCAATTTTTATTGCAAGTACCGATGACAACTTACTTGAAGTATCTTACTCAATCCATAGGTAGGTATGATGGACTCTCATGTAAAAACTTGTTTTAAGGGATATTCGGAAGCACAAGTAGTATCTCTACTTGGTGCAAAGGATTTGGCTAGCATGAGGGGGAAAGGTAAGCTCAGCATGTTGGATAATCCATGACAATATATTTTATTTCAGATATAAGAAAACATAACCCATTACGTTGTCTTCCTTGTCCATAATCAACCTTTTAGCATGTCATATTTTAATGAGTGGTCACAATTGCAAAAGATGTCCATGATAGTATATTTATATGTGAAATCTCTCTTCCTTCAATATTCTTTCATGAATTGTTCAAGTGACCAATTCTACGTTTGCTAACTTTCAATAAGTTTACTACCTATACTTATTATGTGTGAAGTCATTACTCCCCATGTTATAAGCATATGGAACATATATAAATTCAGATTTATGACATTCAATTCATTCAACCGTTTACTCATAGGATATACATGAAGCACATGAGTAAATGAAAAACTACTCCAAAAGATATAAGTGAAGAACACTGAGTAGTCAAATAATTAACTAGCCGTGGGAGGATTATTTTTCATTCAATATTTCAGATCCAATGATTTTATTCAAACAGCAAGTAAAATTGAAAACACGCTTCAAGAAAAACACATATCATGTGACGAATAAAAATATAGCTCCGAGTAAGGTATACCGATAGTTTTGAAGACGAAAGACGGGATGCCTTCCGGGGCATCCCCAAGCTTAGGCGCTTGAGTCTTCCTTGAATATTACCTTGGGGTGCCTTGGGAATCCCCAAGCTTAGGTTCTTTCCACTCCTTATTCTCCTCATATCGATATCTCACCCAAAGCTTGAAAACTTCGATCACACAAAACTTAACGAAACTTCGTGAGATAGGTTAGTATGATAAAGAGTAAACCATTCACTTTGGTACTGTCAAAGACAAGGTTAATAATTGTTATCACACAATGCCTATTGTACCACATCATTTCTACAATTTATATTGATAAATATAATCCATAGAAACTAGAAAACAAGCAAACTATGCAATGAAAACAGAATATGTCAGAAACAGAATAGTCTGTAATGATATGAACAACAACCATACTTCTGCTACTCCAAAAATTATGAAATAAATTGGTAGACGTGAGGAATTTCTCTATTAATCTTCTGCAAAAATAATCAACTCAAAATCACTCTTCTGTAAAAAAAATGATAGCTTATCTCATGAGCGCAAAGTTTCTTTTTTATACAGCAAGATCACATTAACTTTCACCCAAGTCTTCCCAAAGGTCTTACTTGGCACTTTATTGAAACATAAGCTATAAAACATGATTACTACAGTAGATTAATCATGTGAACACACAAAAACAGTAAGGGTAAATATTGGGTTGTCTCCCAACAAGCGCTTTTCTTTAATGCCTTTTAGCTAGGCATGGTGATTTCAATGATGCTCACATAAAAGATAAGAATTGAAACATAAAGAGAGCATCATGAAGAATATGACTAGCACATTTGATCCTAACCAACTTCCTATGCCAAGGGATTTTGTGAACACATAATTTATAAGAACAAGAATCAACTAGCATAGGAAGGCAAAAAAAGTATAACTTCAAAACTTTAAGCACATAGAGAGGAAACTTGATATTATTGCAACTCCTACAAGCATATATTCCTCCCTCATAATAATTTTCAGTAGCATCATGAATGAATTCAACAATATAACCATCACATAAAGCATTATTTTCATGATCTATAAGCATAGAATTTTTTCTACTCTTCACATAAGCAAAATTCTTCTTATTCGGAATAGTGGGATCACTGATTCCTAAAGTTGACACTCTTCCAAACCCACTTCATATGATAGTATTATTCATACTCTAAAATATATAAGTGAATTTCATGGAGCATTCTACAAATAATATAGACTAACTAGTATCCAAGCTCAAAATGTATAAGTGAGCACACGAAGCATTCTATAAAACCATACTTAGAAGATTTAAGTGAAGCACAAAGAGCACTTCTATAAGATCATACTTAAAAGATATAAGTGAAGCACATGAAGTATTATATAAATCAATGAAGGGCTATCTCATACCAGCATGGTTCTTAAAGAAAAATAAAAACACAAAGGACACAAATCATGTGAACAAAACAAAAACCAAGGTATAGCGATAATTGTTGAAGAAGAAAGATGGGATGCCAACCGGGGCATCCCGAAGCTTAGATGCTTGAGTATCCTTGGAATATTTACTTGGGGTGCCTTGGGCATCCCCATTCTTGAACTCTTGCCTCTCTTTATTCTTCTCACATCGGTAACTCCACGTTCTTCGAACACTTCATCCACAAAAACTTAACAAAAACTTTGTGAGACCCGTTAGTATATTAAAGCAAATCACTACCTCTAGGTACTGTTGCAAACTCGTTCCAATTTCATATTGGAACTATATCTACTGTATTCCAACTTCACTATGGTTCGTACCCCCCGATACTACCGATAGATTCATCAAAATAAGCGATCAACACATGGGAAACAGAATCTGTCTAAAACAGGACAATCTATAGTAATCTGGAGGTTTAGTAAACTTCTGTAACTCCAAAAATTATGAAATAAATTTGAAAATTTGAAATATTTGTACAGAAGTAATGTGCAAAAAGTTTCAGACCCATTTGACTTTCCAGTAAAAAATTTAAAATCACACGCTACAGCCAAAGTTTTTGTTTTTGTTCTGCACATAGTAAACAAGCAATCTAATCATCCTAAAACCAAAGCTTGTTACATTATTTTTATAATACAATGGATATACAAAAGGGGATTGAGGGAGTCCTGGATTAGGGGGTGTTCGGATAGCCGGACTATACCTTCAGCCGGACTCCAGGACTATGAAGATACAAGATTGAAGACTTCGTCCAGTGTCCGGAAGGATCTTTTCTTGGCGTGGAAGGCAAGCTAGGCGTGCGGATATTCAAGATCTCCTACCATTGTAACCGACTCTGTGTAACCCTAACCCTATCTGGTGTCTATATAAATCGGAGGGTTGTAGTCCGTAGGACAACCATCATCATACACAATCATACCATAGGCTAGCTTCTAGGGTTTAGCCTCCTTGATCTCGTGGTAGATCTACTCTTGTACTACCCATATCATCAATATTAATCTAGCAGGAGTAGGGTTTTACCTCCATCGAGAGGGCCCGAACCTGGGTAAAATAAAGTGTCCCTTGTCGCCTGTTACCATCCGACCTTGACGCACAGTTCGGGAGCCCCTACCCGAGATCCGCCGGTTTTGACACCGACATTGGTACTTTCATTGAGAGTTCCTCTGTGTCGTCGCTTTTAGGCCCGATGGCTCCTTTGATCATCAACAACGATGAGGTCCAGGGTGAGACTTTCCTCCCCGGACAAATCTTCGTCTTCGGCGGCTTCGCTCTGCGGGCCAATTCCCTTGGTCGTCTGGAGCAGATCGAAAGCTACGCCCCTGGCCATCAAGTCAGGTTTGAAAGCTTAAACTACACGGCAGATATCCGTGAAGACTTGATCTTTGACGGGTTCGAGCCACAATCAAGCGCGCCGCACTACCTCGAGGGGCATGATATAGTTCTGCCTCCGAATAGTGCCCTGGAGGCCGCACACGCACCGGCCCCGATCCTCGACTTGGAGCCCGCTACGATCTTTGAGGATGAACGGTTGGACGTCACCTCGGGGGCTGCGATCTTGAAGGCGATCGAGCCGAATGCCAGCCCCATACTCCGCACGGCCCGTGACTCCAAGGAGTCGGATTCTTCTCCGAACTCCGCGCCTCCCGTGCCCCTGCCGATCGAATCCGATTGGGCGCCTATAATGGATTTCACCGCCGCGGACATCTTTCAGCACTCACCTTTCGGTGATATCCTGAATTCTCTCAAGTCTCTCTCTCTATCAGGAGAGCCTAGGCCGGACTATGGTCTACGAGGTTGGGATTCGTACAACGAAGAAATTCAAAGCCCACCCACCACCCACTTAATAGCCACTGTCGATGATTTAACCGACATACTTGACTTCGGCTCCGAAGACTTCGACGGTATGGACGACGAAGGAGGAGACGAACAAGAACCAGCGCCTGTAGGGCGCTGGACCGCCACCTCGTCACATGACATATATATGGTGGACGCTCCAAAGGATGGAGATGGCGATGGAACAACGGAGGATGACACCTCGAAAAAACAGCCAAAACGCCGGCGTCAACGGCGCCGCTCTAAATCCCGCCACAGCAGAAACAGTGATTCCGGCACGGGAGATAATACTACCCCGGATAGCGCCGAAGAACACCAAATCCAGCAAGATTCGGCGCAGGAAGATGGAGAAGCCAGCCCTCATGAGAGAGCGGCAAAGCGAGAGGTTGAGGATGATAACTACATGCCTCCCTCCGAAGACGAGGCAAGCCTCGACGACGACGAATTCGTCGTACCATCAGACCCCGCCGAACAAGAGCGTTTTCAACGCAGGCTTCTAGCCACGGCGAATAGCCTAAAGAAAAAGCAGCAACAGCTTAGAGCTGATCAAGATTTGCTAGCTGACAGATGGACTGAAGTCCTTGCGGCCAAAGAGTATGAACTCGAGCGCCCCTCCAAAAATTACCCAAAGCGCAGGCCGCTACCCCGATCAGAGGAGGAAGCGCCTACATCACCAGCGCACGACATGGCAGACCGGCCACCTCGCGGCCGCGACAGAGAGGCCTCTTGGCCCTCCACACAAGCCATGCCCCGACGCCGCTCAACTAAGGCACGGGAAAATGCGCCAGACCTGCGAGACGTACTGGAGGATAAAGCAAGGCAAACAAGAACGATCTATGGATCGCGTAGACGCCCGACGACACGTGATGATCTTCACTCTGGACAAAATAAATCCGGCCGGGCCGAACACAACAGGCATAGCTCTTCCGAGCTGCGTCGTGACATAGCCCAGTACAGGGGCGCCGCACACCCACTATGCTTCACATATGAAGTAATGGATCATAAAATCCCAGAGGGTTTTAAACCCGTCAACATCGAGTCGTACGATGGTATGACAGATCCGGCAGTATGGATTGATGATTATCTCCTTCACATCCACATGGCACGTGGCGACGATCTACACGCCATCAAATATCTACCCCTTAAGCTCAAGGGACCAGCCCGGCACTGGCTTAATAGCCTACCAGCAGACTCAATCGGTTCTTGGGAAGACTTGGAAGCCGCATTCCTCGACAACTTCCAGGGGACCTATGTGCGGCCACCGGACGCCGATGACCTAAGCCACATAATTCAGCAGCCAGAAGAATCGGCCAGGCAATTCTAGACACGGTTCCTAACAAAGAAAAATCAGATAGTCGATTGTCCGGACGCAGAGGCCCTAGCAGCCTTCAAACATAACATCCGCGACGAGTGGCTTGCCCGGCACCTGGGACAGGAAAAGCCAAAATCTATGGCAGCCCTCACGACACTCATGACCCGCTTTTGCGCGGGCGAAGATAGCTGGCTAGCTCGCAGCAACAACTTATCAAAGAACCCTGGTAATTCGGATACCAAGGACAAAAGTGGCAGGACACGTCGAAATAAGCAAAAGCGCCGCGTTAGCAACGACAACAATGAGGATACGGCAGTAAATGCCGGATTCAGAGGCTATAAATCCCGTCAGCGGAAAAAGCCATTTAAAAAGAATACCCAGGGCCCGTCCAGTTTGGACCGGATACTCGACCGCTCGTGCCAGATTCATGGCACCCCCGAAAGGCCAGCCAATCACACCAGCAGGGATTGTTGGGTGTTCAAGCAGGCAGGCAAGTTAAGAGCCGAACACAAAGACAAGGGGCTGCATAGCGACGACGAGAAGGAGCCCAGGCCGCCGAACAACAATGGACAGAAGGGGTTTCCTCCACAAGTGCGGACGGTGAACATGATATACGCGACCCACATTCCCAAGAGGGAGCGGAAGCGTGCGCTACGGGACGTATATGCGATGGAGCCAGTCGCCCCAAAGTTCAACCCATGGTCCTCCTGCCCGATCACTTTTGATCGAAGGGACCACCCCACTAGCATCCGTCACGGCGGTTTTGCTGCATTGGTTCTTGACCCAATCATTGACGGATTTCATCTCACAAGAGTCCTCATGGACGGCGGCAGTAGCCTGAACCTGCTTTATCAGGATACAGTGCGGAAAATGGGCATAGATCCGTCAAGGATCAAGCCCACAAGGACGACCTTCAAAGGCATCATACTAGGTGTAGAGGCCAATTGCACAGGCTCGGTAACACTTGATGTGGTCTTCGGATCTCCCGATAACTTCCGAAGCGAAGAGTTAATCTTCGATATAGTCCTGTTCCGCAGTGGCTATCACGCCCTGCTCGGACGAACCGCATTCGCTAAATTCAATGCGGTGCCGCACTACGCATATCTCAAGCTCAAGATGCCAGGCCCTCGAGGAGTAATTACGGTCAACGGAAACACAGAACGCTCCATCCGTACGGAGGAGCACACGGCGGCCCTTGCAGCGGAAGTACAAAGCAGCCTTTCAAGGCAGCTCTCCAGTCCGGCCGTTAAAAAGCTGGACAATGCAAAGCACGCCCGGAGTAACCTGCAACAAGACCGTCTGGCACGTTCGGAGCAAGCGTAGCAATACAGCCCCAACCCCAGCCATCGCAACATAGCGGAGCTAGTACCTCGAGTACACAATTACGCCCTCGAAATTCCATGGGCACAGGGGGAGGGGCACATCAACGGCATGCTTACAATACGGTGTCAAACGTACTAGGGGCTGCCGGATTTTTTTTACTTTCAGGACTCCACACTCTGGATAAACTGTTCGGCTTTGCTGCTGCACAGACGATGCAAGACCCAGGAAAGCAGACAAAGCTACGCCGCATTACGGAACTCTCAGGTGGTCTCTATTTCGAGCGATATATCTGTTTCTAAATTCCGCGGCCTGCGCCTGGTCAGGACATGTTAAATAGTCTAATATCTTTTTTGCTTATCACACTACTTGTATCGTTCGGCTTTGATAAATAGCCTCTCTATAAACAATGCATAGCTTTTCGCCTATTTTTTGCGTTGTCCTCTTTTAATATATATGGTCATTAGAAAAAACATGATCGCAACCGTACACCATGGTACGGCAAAACACGCCAGGGTCTTCATTACCCTTCTATCTGGTGTGAGAAGTCCGTACACTTTCACAAGTGCGGCACCCCAAACTTATAGCACTATATGCATCGGCTCCGAATCATGATTTTGGTCACATGTTGGGTTTGCCCGGCTCCTATGTTTTGGTGCCTTACGTTCCGCTATATCGGCTAAGGTAGCACTAGGAAAACCACTGCGATTGTGCCCCAGTTCAGGTGGGTTAAGCACCTCAGTGGAGAAAGCTAAAACAGACTGTCATGATAAGGCGTGAGACCGGTCGCTGTTCGAGACGTTTTTCGAGTCCTTAAAGACTTATGCCGCTTCGAGCGAGGAGCTGGCTATGTCCGGCCAAAGGCGTGGATAGCGCCCCGAATTCGGCCTTCCGAACTAGGGGCTTCGCCGAAATTTAAAATTATAACGTTCTATGGCTAAGTGAGAGTGTTCAAGCATTATAGTCCGATTGCCTGGTTCGTTGTGCTGAGCGCCTCCCTCGAAGGACCCAACTATGGGAAAAAGAGCCCTCAGTTTATCCCGAACACCCCAGCACTAGTGGCATGGGGGCAGAAGCCGACGACCGGCCATCTCTCAATTTTTGATAAACGGCCGCACAGAAAATAATATTTTAAATTCAATAAGCATTGCTTAGCGCATATGAACAAGTTTTCAGCGCACAGGATACAAACGAGCGAGTTCATTCAAATACTACATCTTTAGTACATTCATCCGCGACAAGGCGGGCTCCGGCAAGAACTTCCTTGTAGTAGTTCTCGGGCTTGCGATGCTCCTTCCCCGGCGGCGGCCCGTCCTTCACCAGCTTCTCTCCGTCCAGCTTACCCCAGTGTACCCTTACACGGGCAAGGGCCCTCCGGGCACCTTCAATGCAGGCGGAGCGCTTGATGACCTCAAGCCGTGGACATGCCTCCACCAGCCGCCGCACTAGACCGAAATAGCTCCTAGGCAGGGCCTCTCCAGGCCACAGCCGAACTAGTAAGCCCTTCATGGCCTGTTCGGCCGCCTTGTGGAGCTCGACTAGCTGTTTCAGCTGATCGCTCAAAGGCACATGGTGTCCGGCCTCAGAATACTGAGACCAGAACACACTCTCCGTCGAGCTGCCCTCTTCAGCTCGGTAGAACGCGGCGGCGTCGAATATGCTGCGGGGAAGATCGACGAACGCCCCTGGAGAACTCCGGATTCGGGTAAGTAACAGGTAGTTTACTTTTATATTCCTACTTTGCATTAAGAATGCCTTACCCGTTGCTACCTTTTTCACCTCCTCCAATTATTGGAGGGCCTTTTGGGCTTCGGCCTTGGCACTCTTGGCGGTCTCAAGGGCCGACGCGAGCTCGGATGCTTGCGCTCTTGACTCAAGCTCCAAACTCTCATGTTTTTTCATGAGAGCTTGCAGCTCTTGCTGCACCTCGCCGACCTGAACCCCAAGCCTTTCTCGCTCGGCGCGCTCCTCGGCCGTTTTCTTTCCGGCCTCATCCAGCACCTGCTTCAGGGTTGCCACCTCGGTTGTGGCCCCTACAATAAGCAGTACAATCCTGTTATTTCTTTCTGCAATCAAGCCTCTCTATAGGCACCTTTTTTCTTTTTAGGGTATTTCTTACCTTCTTTCTCCTCGAGCTGCCGTTTGGCAAGGCCGAGCTCTTGCTCGGTCCGCCCGAGGTCCTTTTTTAAGGACATCCACCTGTGCAGTCAGTGCGGCGGTGGACAGCAGCGAAGCCTGCATACGCATATTTGACTTTTTGTTGTTAGACTCCTGCGAATATTACTAGATCCTCTATTCAGCTTTTCTTTCCGAACACCGAACAGAGCATCAGGGGCTACTGTCTATGCGGTAAATAATTTGACATATTTTTACTTACCTCGAAGCCTGTTAGAAGGCTAGCGCAAGCTTCAGTCAGTCCGCTTTTGGCGGACTGAACCCTTTGGATCACCGTACTCATAACAGTACGGTGCTCCTCATCGATGGCGGCGCCCTCAAGCACCTCCAGCAGATTGTCCGGCGCCTCCGGTTGGACGGAGGCCGCCGGCTTAGACGGCTTACTCCTCTTGGAAGGAGTTCGCCCACCGTGGGCCAGGACTGTCGAGTCCGGCGCGGTGTCCGGCACAAGGCCGGACTTGGAGCCCTGGGGGGTTTCATCCCCTTTACTCCTGGGGTCCGGAGGATTGCCTTGCGGCTCCTCCAGGACTATCTCCTCTTGCCCTGCTTGGCGGGACGCCACTTCAGCATCGTTCGCCCTGCGGGGGGAGACAGCGGGCGAAACAGAGTTCACGTCCGACGAATTCAGGGAGCCGCTCGACGAATCTTCGAGATCGGCCCGGGGCGGGCTGCATAAATTACGAGCGGTATTAGGGAAAGCCGCGCATTAAAAGAATATCATGAGTCACTCTGGTATATTAATACTTACGATTTCGCCGGACGCTTGGTTCTGTCCGTCCACTCCTCTCCGCCCTCTTCGGCGTCGTGGGAGTAATCCGGCGGAGGGATCTTCCTTTTCCTCGACCCCTCGGCCTCCCCCGTTGGGGTGGCCTTCTTCTTCTTTCCTCCCCTCGCTGGGGCGGAGAGCTTTCTTGTTCCTCCTCTCCGTTTTCACGAGAGGAGAGTGTTGCGGACTCGTCAGATGACGAGTCCGACACCACCATGTTGCGGGAACTTTTTCGAGTCCCGGTGGTTTTCTTCTTCTTGGCCTTCTTCTCCGGCACCACATAAGGTGCCGGAGCCATCAGCTTCACCAAGAGAGCTGGGGCTGGGTCTTCGGGCAGGGGAGCCGGACAGTTAATTGGTCCGGACACAGCCTGCCAAGCCTGTCAAAGGTATAGGGAGTTTAGATCCCGCATAGAGTTAATCTATGAAGAAGAGCTTAACAAACCTGTCAAAGGTATAGATAGCTCACCTCGCTGGCATGACACTGCGAGCTGTATCCGCGGTCCTCGGAAGCGGATGTGGGGGACTCGGCGCCTTTGGTCAGCACCTTCCAGACGTCTTCATACGTCGTGTCGAAGAGCCTACTGAGGGTTTGGTGCTGCGCCGGGTCGAATTCCCACAAAGTAAAATCCTGTTGTTGGCACGGGAGGATCCGGCGAACGAGCATGACCTGGATCACATTGATCAGCCGGATTGGCTTGTTCACCAGGGACTGGATGCACGTTTGCAACCCAGTCACTTCTTCCTCGTTGCCCCATGACAGGCCCGTCTCTTTCCAGGACATGAGCCACATGGGGGGTCCGGATCTGAACTCGGGGGCTGTGACCCATTTCGGATCGCGTGGCTCGGTGATGTAAAACCACCCGGCCTGCCACCCCATTAGGGACTCCACACAGGAGCCATCGAACCAGAGGATGTTGGCCATCTTGCCGACCATAGCGCCTCCGCACTCCGCCTGGGTGCCAGACACCACCTTGGGCTTGACATTAAAGGTCTTGAGCCAGAGGCCGAAGTGGGGGCGGACGCGAAGAAAGGCCTCACACACGACGATAAACGCCGAGATGTTGAGGACAAAGTTCGGGGCTAGATCGTGGAAATCCAGGCCGTAGTAGAACATGAGCCCCCGGACAAATGGGTGAAGTGGAAAGCCCAGTCCGCGGAGGAAGTGGGGAAGAAAAACTACCCTCTCATGGGGCCCTGCGGTAGGAAGTAGCTGCCCATTCTCAGGAAGCCGATGTGGGATGTCCTTGGACAAGTATCCGGATTTCCTTAGCTTTTTTACTTGGGCCTCCGTAACGGAGGAGGCCATCCACTTGCCTCCCGCTCCGGACATTGTTGGAGAAGGTTGAGGAAGGAAGAGCGGACTTGGGCGCTGGAGCTTGAGTGCGCGAGTGATGGATTGGCAAAGGAGGAAGAAGGCGTAGGTTAAAAAGGTGAATCCTTATCCCTTTATACAAGCGGGTGCGGTTAGGCATCCCCACCTACCTAATAAAACTCACTTGCCTCCCAAGCGTCGTGGTAAATGGCGCGGTTGGGTTACCCACATCCGTATTGATGAGAATCCCGTTAAAAGGGGCACATGATCTCTGCTTTGACAAGACGTGCCAAGGAAACCGCCTCGCTAGACACGCTGAGGTGGAACAATGAAAACAATTTATACAAAGAGCTTGGCCGCAGTGTTATGATGCACTGCGGAATACGTCAGCAGATTTGATTTGTGTTAATATTATTCTCTATATGGCAATATGTGGAAACTTATTTTGCAGAGCCGGACACTATTTTTGGTGTTTGAAATCTTCTTGAAGAACTTGGAGGAGGAACCCGCCTTGCAATGCCGAAGACAATATGCGCGCCGGACCCATCGTCATTGAAGCCTGGTTCAGGGGCTACTGAGGGAGTCCTGGATTAGGGGGTGTTCGGATAGCGGGACTATACCTTCAGCCGGACTCCAGAACTATGAAGATACAAGATTGAAGACTTCGCCCAGTGTCCGGAAGGATCTTTTCTTGGCGTGGAAGGCAAGCTAGGCGTGCGGATATTCAAGATCTCCTACCATTGTAACCGACTCTGTGTAACCCTAACCCTATCCGGTGTCTATTTAAACCGAAGGGTTGTAGTCCGTAGGACAACCATCATCATACACAATCATACCATAGGCTATCTTCTAGGGTTTAGCCTCCTTGATCTCGTGGTAGATCTACTCTTGTACTACCCATATCATCAATATTAATCTAGCAGGAGTAGGGTTTTACCTCCATCGAGAGGGCCCGAACCTGGGTAAAATAAAGTGTCCCTTGTCTCCTGTTACCATCCGACCTTGACGCACAGTTCGGGACCCCCTACCCGAGATCCGCCGGTTTTGACACCGACAGGGATAATTATTTACAGAGAAACTTCCATGAAAAAATGTACATTGTTTCCGTGAGCGTGAACACAAGTGCTCAAGGTCGACCCTCACTTCTTCAATGCATAACTTTCCAATCACTTCTCTTTTTGAAAAAAAATTTAGGCATGAGAGGCAAGTAAGTTTTTTTGTATTTTAATTCTTTTATTTTTTTTGTATGTTTCACCCACAACTAAACAGAAACAAAAAGGAAAGACAAAATCTACTTAGTGAAGAAAGCAAACAAGCACACACGAGAATATCAACCCCACACTATTGCTCCCCGGCAACGGCGCCAGAAAAGAGCTTGATAATCCCCAAGTGCAGGGAATCATCGTAGCAATTCCCAAAGGTGGAAGTGATAAGTATGGAGTGTCGAACCCACAAAGAGCTAAAGGTAAGATCAATATTCTCTCAAGTCCTATCTGCCACTGATACGACTCTACGTACACCAAACGTTTGCTTCCAACTAGAAACGAGAAATAAAACTACGTTGTGGGTATGAAGAGGATAACTTTGCATGATATTGGAGAGCTAAAACATAAAACTAGGTGTTGTTATCATAAAGTTAGAATATATTACTAAATATTATAAATAGTGAGTGTGGAATAATGATGGGTCGGTGTGAGGAATTATCCTAGGCAATTGTTAACAATTCCAGTAATCACTATTGCAATTTCAAATGAGGGAGAGGCATAAGCTAACATAGTTTCTCTTCTTGGATCATATGCACTTATGATTGGAACTCTAGCAAGCATCCACAACTACTGAAGATCATTAAGGTAAAACCCAACTATAGCATTAAAGCATCAAGTCCTCTTTATTCCCATACGCAACAACCCCCTTACTCGGGTTTGTGTTTCAGTCACTCACCAACCCACTATAAGCGAATCATGAACGTATTGCAACACCCTATAGCGGGAATCCCTCACGCTTGCGCGACACGGAGATCACCATAGGACATCACCAATAATAAACCATACAACTCATACCAATCTAGATCATCAATCAACCCAAAGACAAAGGATATCTACTCAAAACATCATAGGATGGCAACACATCATTGGATCATAATATGTGGCATAAAGCACCATGTTCAAGTAGGGATTACAGCGGGGTGCGGGAGAGTGGACCGCGTAAAAGAGATGAGGATGGTGATGATGGTGGTGATGTTGATGAAGACGATCACCGCGGCAATGATTCCCCTCCCGATGGCACTCCGGCGCCACCAAGAGAGAGGAGGAGAGGTTCTCCCCCTTGTGCTTCCTCCTCCATGGCCTCCCCCTAGATGGGGAGAGGTTCTCCCTCTGGTCCTTAGCCTTCATGGTGATGATGGCCCCTCCGGGATCCTCCTCCATGGCCTCCGGTGATGATGGCCCCCTCCGGCAGGGTGCCAGAAAGGGCCTAGATTGATTTCTCGTGGCTACAGAGGCTTGCAGCGGTGGAACTTCCGATTTAGGTTATTTTCTGGGACTTTCTGTATATATAGGAATTTTTTGAAGGAAATATGCCCTAGAGGCAATAATAAAGTTATTATTTATTTCCTTATTTCATGATAAATGTTTATTATTCATGCTAGAATTGTATTAACCGGAAACATAATACATGTGTGAATACATAGACAAACAGAGTGTCACTAGTATGCCTCTACTTGACTAGCTCGTTAATCAAAGATGGTTATGTTTCCTAACCATGAACAAAGAGTTGCTATTTGATTAACGAGGTCACATCATTAGTTGAATGATCTGATTGACATGACCCATTCCATTAGCTTAGCACCCGATCGTTTAGTATGTTGCTATTGCTTTCTTCATGACTTATACATGTTCCTATGACTATGAGATTATGCAACTCCCGTTTACCGGAGGAACACTTTGTGTGCTACCAAACGTCACAACGTACCTGGGTGATTATAAAGGTGCTCTACAGGTGTCTCCAAAGGTACTTGTTGGGTTGGCGTATTTCGAGATTAGGATTTGTCACTCCGAATGTCGGAGAGGTATCTCTGGGCCCTCTCGGTAATGCACATCACTTAAGCCTTGCAAGCATTGCAACTAATGAGTTAGTTGCGAGATGATGTATTACGGAACGAGTAAAGAGACTTGCCGGTAACGAGATTGAACTAGGTATTGGATACCGATGATCGAATCTCGGGCAAGTAACATACCGATGACAAAGGGAACAACGTATGTTGTTATGTGGTCTGACCGATAAAGATCTTCGTAGAATATGTAGGAGCCAGTATGGGCATCCAGGTCCCGCTATTGGTTATTGACCGGAGACGTGGCTCGGTCATGTCTACATTGTTCTCGAACCGTAGGGTCCGGACGCTTAAGGTTTCGATGACAGTTATATAATGAGTTTATGAGTTTTGATGTACCGAAGGAGTTTGGAGTCCCGGATGAAATCAGGGACATGACGAGGAGTCTCGAAAGGGTCGAGACGTAAAGATCGATATATTGGACGACTATATTCGGACATCGGAAATGTTCTGAGTGGTACGGGTATTTTCGGGAGTACCGGGGAGTTACGGGAATACGGGGGAAGAAGTATATGGGCCTTATTGGGCTTTAGGGGAGAGGGAGAGGCAGGCCGCACGCCCCCCATTAACTAGTCCGAATTGGACTAGGGGGAGGGGCGGCGCCCCCTCCTTCCTTCTCTTCCCTCTTCCCCTTCCTTGTCTCCTACTCCTAATACTTGGAAGGACTCCTAGTTGGACTAGGAAAAGGGGAATCCTACTCCCGGTGGGAGTAGGACTCCCCTAGGGCGCGCCATAGAGAGGGCCGGCCCTCCCCTCCTCCACTCCTTTATATAGGGGGCATGGGGCACCCCATAGACACACAAGTTGATCTTCGTGACCGTTCCTTAGCCGTGTGCGGTGCCCCCCTCCACCATATTCCACCTCGGTCATATCGTTGCAGTGCTTAGGCGAAGCCCTGTGTCGGTAGAACATCATCATCGTCATCACGCCGTCGTGCTGACGGAACTCATCCCCGAAGCTTTGCTGGATCGGAGCCCGGGGAGCGTCATCGAGCTGAACGTGTGCTAAGAACTCGGAGGTGCCGGAGTAACGGTGCTTGGATCGGTCGGACCGGGAAGACGTACGACTACTTCCACTACGTTGTGTCAACGCTTTCGCTTCAGTCTACGAGGATACGTAGACAACACTCTCCCCTCTCGTTGCTATGCATCACCATGATTTTGCGTGTGCGTAGGATTTTTTTTTGAAATTACTACGTTCCCCAACAGTGGCATCCGAGCCTAGGTTTTTATGGTTTGATGTTATATGCACGAGTAGAACACAAGTGAGTTGTGGACGATATAAGTCATACTGCCTACCAGCATGTCATACTTTGGTTCGGCGGTATTGTTGGATGAAGCGGCCCGGACCGACATTTGCGTACGCTTACGCGAGACTGGTTCTACCGACGTGCGTTGCACACAGGTGGCTGGCGGGTGTCAGTTTCTCCAACTTTAGTTGAACCAAGTATGGCTACGCCCGGTCCTTGCGAAGGTTAAAACGGAGTCTATTTGACAAACTATCGTTGTGGTTTTGATGCGTAGGTGAGATTGGTTCTTGCTTAAGCCCGTAGCAGCCACGTAAAACTTGCAATAAACAAAGTAGAGGACGTCTAACTTGTTTTTGCAGGGCATGTTGTGATGTGATATGGTCAAGATGTGATGAGATATAAGTTTTTGTATGAGATGATCATGTTTTGTTGAAGTTATCGACAACTGGCAGAAGCCGTACGGTTGTCTCATTATTGCATAAGATGCAAGTGCCAAATAATTGCTTTACTTTATCGCTATGCGATAGCAATAGTTGCAAGAGCAATAGTTGGCGAGACGACCATGTGACGACACATTGATATAGATCAAGATGATGGAGATCATGGAGTCGTGCCGGTGACGATAGAGATCATGACGGTACTTTAGAGATGGAGATCAAAGGCGCAAGATGATCATGGCCATATCATGTCACACATATTGATTGCATGTGATGTTTATCTTTTATACATCTTATTTTGCTTAGTTTGATGGTAGCATTTTAAGATGATATCTCACTAATTATCAAGAAGTGTTCTCCCTGAGTATGCACCGTTGCGAAAGTTCTTCGTGCTGAGACACCACGTGATGATCGGGTGTGATAGGCTCTACGTTCAAATACAACGGGTGCAAAACAGTTGCACACGCGGAATACTCAGGTTATACTTGACGAGCCAAACATATAGAGATATGGCCTCGGAACACGGAGACCGAAAGGTCGAGCGTGAATCATATAGTAGATATGATCAACATATTGATGTTCACCGTTGAAACTACTCCATCTCACGTGATGATCGGACATGGTTTAGTTGATATGGATCACGTGATCACTTAGAGGATTAGAGGGATGTCTATCTAAGTGGGAGTTCTTAAGTAATATGATTAATTGAACTTTAATTTATCATGAACTTAGTCCTGGTAGTATTAGCATATCTATGTTGTAGACCAATAGCTCGCATTGTTGCTTTCATATGTTTATTTTGATATGTTCCTAGAGAAAATTGTGTTGAAAGATGTTAGTAGCAATGATGCGGATTGGATCCGTGATCTGAGGTTTATCCTCATTGCTGCACAGAAGAATTATGTCCTTGATGCACCGCTAGGTGACGGACCTATTGCAGGAGCAGATGCAGACGTTATGAACGTTCGGCTAGCTCAATATGATGACTACTTGATAGTTTAAGTGCACCATGCTTAACGGCTTAGAATCAGGACTTCAAAGACGTTTTGAATGTCATGGACCATATGAGATGTTCCAGGAGTTGAAGTTAATATTTCAAGCAAATACCCGAGTTGAGAGATATGAAGTCTCCAACAAGTTCTATAGCTAAAAGATGGAGGAGAATCGCTCAACTAGTGAGGATGTGCTCAGATTGTCTGGGTACTACAATCGCTTGAATCAAGTGGGAGTTAATCTTCCAGATAAAATAGTGATTAACAGAATTCTCTAGTCACCATCACCAAGTTAGTAGAACTTCGTGATGAACTATAGTATGCAAGGGAAAATGGAAACAATTCCCAAGCTCTTCGTGATGCTAAAATCGATGAAGGTAGAAATCAAGAAAAACATCAAGTGTTGATGGTTAACAAGACCACTAGTTTCAAGAAAAGGGCAAAGGGAAGAAGGGGAACTTCAAGAAGAACGGCAAGCAAGTTGCTGCTCAAGTGAAGAAGCCCAAGTCTGGACCTAAGCCTGAGACTGAGTGCGTTTACTGCAAAGGGACTGGTCAGTGGAAGCGGAACTGCCCCAAGTATTTGGCGGATAAGAAGGATGGCAAAGTGAACAAAGGTATATTTGATATACAGATTATTGATGTGTATTTTACTAGTGTTCATAGCAACCCCTCGGTATTTGATACTGGTTCAGTTACTAAGAGTAGTAACTCGAAACGGGAGTTGCAGAATGAACAAAGACTAGTTAAGAGTGAAGTGATGATGTGTGTTGGAAGTGGTTCCAAGATTGATATGATCATCATCGCACACTCACTATACTTTCGGGATTAGTGTTGAACCTAAATAAGTGTTATTTGGTATTTACGTTGAGCATAAAAATGATTTGATCATGTTTATCGCAATACGGTTATTCATTTAAGTAAGAGAACAATTGTTGTTCTGCTTACGTGAATGGAACCTTCGATGGTCATACACCCAATGAAAATAGTTCGTTGGATCTCGATCGTAGTGATACACATATTCATAATATTGAAGCCAAAAGATGCAAAGTTAATAATGATAGTGCAACTTATTTGTGGCACTGCCGTTTAGGTCATATTGGTGTAAAGCGCATGAAGAAACTCCATGCTGATGGGATTTTGGAATCACTTGATTATGAATCACTTGATGCTTGCGTACCATGCCTTATGGGCAAGATGACTAAAACTCCGTTCTCCGGAACAATGGAGCGAGAAACTGACTTGTTGGAAATAATACATACTGATGTATGCGATCCGATGAGTGTTAAGGATCGCGGCGGGTATCATTATTTTCTGACCTTCACAGATGATTTGAGCAGATATGAGTATATCTACTTAATGAAACACTAGTCTGAAACATTTGAAAAGTTCAAAGAATTTCAGAGTGAAGTAGAGAATCATCGTAACAAAAATAAAAGTTTCTACGATATGATCGCAGAGGTAAAATATTTGAGTTACGAGTTTGGCCTTCAATTAAAACAATGTGGAATAGTTTCACAAACTCATGCCACCTGGAACACCACAGCATAATGGTGTGTCTAAACGTCATAACCGTACTTTATTGGATATAGTGCAATCTATGATGTTTCTTACCGATTTACCACTATCGTTTTGGGGTTATGCATTAGAGACAGCTGCATTCACGTTAAATAGGGCACCATCTAAATCCGTTGAGACGACACTATATGAACTGTGGTTTAGCAAGAAACCAAAGTTGTCGTTTCTTAAAGTTTGGGGTTGTGATGCTTATGTGAAAAGTTTCATCCTGATAAGCTCAAACCCAAATCGGAGAAATATGTCTTCATAGGATACCCAAAGGAGACAGTTGGGTACACCTTCTATCACAGATCCGAAGGCAACACATTCGTTGCTGATAATGGATACTTTCTAGAGAAGGAGTTTCTCTCGAAAGAAGTGAGTGGGAGAAAAGTAGAAAACTTGATAAGGTAATTGTACCTTCTCCCTTATTGGAAAGTAGTTCATCACAGAAATCTGTTCCTGTGACTACTACACCAATTA
Source organism: Aegilops umbellulata (assembly GCA_032464435.1). Lineage (NCBI taxonomy): Eukaryota > Viridiplantae > Streptophyta > Magnoliopsida > Poales > Poaceae > Aegilops > Aegilops umbellulata. The sequence continues at coordinate 154,608,337 of CP136057.1, read as the reverse complement.
GTGAGGAAGATAATGGTGATGATCATGTAACTTCGGATCAAGTTACTACCGAATCTCGTAGGTAAACCAGAGTGAGATCCGCACCAGAGTGGTACGGTAATCCTGTTCTGGAAGTCATGTTACTAGACCATGACGAACTTGCGAACTATGAGGAAGCGATGATGAGCCCAGATTCCGCGAAATGGTTTGAGGTCATGAAATCTGAGATATGGTCCATGTATGAGAACAAAGTATGGACTTTGATTGACTTGTCCAATGATCGGCGAGCCATTGAGATTAAATGGATCTTCAAGAGGAAGATGGACACTGATAGTAGTGTTACTATCTACAAAGCTAGAATTGTCGCAAAAGGTTTTCGACAAGTTCAAGGTGTTGACTACGATGAGAGTTTCTCACTCGTATCTATGCTTAAGTCTGTCCGATCATGTTAGCAATTGCCGCATTTTATGAAATCTGGCAAATGGATAAACAAAACTGCATTCCTTAATGGATTTATTAAAGAAGAGTTGTATATGATGCAACCAGAAGGTTTTGTCAATCCTAAAGGTGCTAACAAATATGAAAGCTCCAGCGATCCATCTATGGACTGGTGCAAGCATCTCAGAGTTGGAATATACGCTTTGATAAGTTGATCAAAGCATATAGTTTTATACAGACTTGCGGTGAAGCCTGTATTTACAAGAAAGTGAGTGGGAGCACTACATCATTTCTGATAAGTATATGTGAATGACATATTGTTGATCGGAAATAATGTAGATTTATTCTGCAAAGCATAAAGGAGTGTTTGAAAGGAGTTTTTCAAAAGAAAAACCTCGATGAAGCTGCTTACAAATTGAGCATCAAGATCTATAGAGATAGATCAAGACGCTTGATAAGTTTTTTCAATGAATACATACCTTGACAAGATTTTGAAGTAGTTCAAAATGGAACAGTCACAGAAAGAGTTCTTGCCTGTGTTACAAGGTGTGAAATTGAGTAAGACTCAAAACTCGACCACGGCAGAAGATAGAAAGAGAATGAAAGTCATTTCCTATGCCTTGGCCATAGGTTCTATAAAGTATGCCATGCTGTGTACCAGATCTATTGTATACCCTACACTGATTTTGGCAAGGGAGTACAATAGTGATCTAGAAGTAGATCACTGGACAGCGGTCAAAATTATCCGTAGTGGAATAAGGATATGTTTCTCGATTATGGAAGTGATAAAAGGTTCGTCGTAAAGGGTTACGTCGATGCAAGTTTTGACACCGATCTGGATGACTCTAAGTCTCAATCTAGATACATATTGAAAGTGGGAGCAATTAGCTAGAGTAGCTCCGTGCAGAGTATTGTTGACATAGAAATTTGCAAAATACTTACGGATCTGAATATGACAGACCAGTTGACTAAAATTATCTCACAAGCAAAACATGATCACACCTTAGTACTCTTTGGGTGTTAATGACATAGCGATGTGAACTAGATTACCGACTCTAGTAAACCCTTTTGCTGTTGGTCACATATCGATGTGAACTATGGGTGTTAATCACATGGTGATGTGAACTATTGCTGTTAAATCACATGGCGATGTGAACTAGATTATTGACTCTAGTGCAAGTGGGAGACTGAAGGAAATATGCCCTAGAGGCAATAATAAAGTTATTATTTATTTCCTTATTTCATGATAAATGTTTATTATTCATGCTAGAATTGTATTAACCGGAAACATAATACATGTGTGAATACATAGACAAACAGAGTGTCACTAGTATGCCTCTACTTGACTAGCTCGTTAATCAAAGATGGTTATGTTTCCTAACCATGAACAAAGAGTTGTTATTTGATTAACAAGGTCACATCATTAGCTTAGCACCCGATCGTTTAATATGTTGCTATTGCTTTCTTCATGACTTATACATGTTCCTATGACTACGAGATTATGCAACTCCCGTTTACCGGAGGAACACTTTGTGTGCTACCAAACGTCACAACGTAACTGGGTGATTATAAAGGTGCTCTACAGGTGTCTCCAAAGGTACTTGTTGGGTTGGCGTATTTCGAGATTAGGTTTTGTCACTCCGAATGTCGGAGAGGTATCTCTGGGCCCTCTCGGTAATGCACATCACTTAAGACTTGCAAGCGTTGCAACTAATGAGTTAGTTGCGGGATGATGTATTACAGAACGAGTAAAGAGACTTGCCGGTAACGAGATTGAACTAGGTATTGGATACCGACGATCGAATCTCGGGCAAGTAACATACCGATGACAAAGGGAACAACGTATGTTGTTATGCGGTCTGACCGATAAAGATCTTCGTAGAATATGTAGGAGCCGGTATGGGCATCCAGGTCCCACTATTGGTTATTGACTGGAGACGTGTCTCGGTCATGTCTACATTGTTCTCGAACCGTAGGGTTCGCACGCTTAAGGTTTCGATGACAGTTATATAATGAGTTTATGAGTTTTGATGTACCGAAGGAGTTTGGAGTCCCGGATGAGATCGGGGACATGACGAGGAGTCTCGAAAGGGTCGAGACGTAAAGATCGATATATTGGACGACTATATTCGGACATCGGAAAGGTTCTGAGTGGTTCGGGTATTTTCAGGAGTACCGGGGAGTTACGGGAATATGGGGGAAGAAGTATATGGGCCTTATTGGGCTTTAGGGGAGAGGGAGAGGCAGGCCGCGCCCCCCCATTAACTAGTCCGAATTGGACTAGGGGGAGGGGCGGCGCCCCCTCCTTCCTTCTCTTCCCTCTTTCCCTTCCTTGTCTCCTACTCCTAATACTTGGAAGGACTCCTAGTTGGACTAGGAAAAGGGGAATCCTACTCCCGATGGGAGTAGGACTCCCCTAGGGCGCGCCATAGAGAGGGCCGGCCCTCCCCTCCTCCACTCCTTTATATACGGGGGCAGGGGGCACCCCATAGACACACAAGTTGATCTTCGTGATTGTTCCTTAGCCGTGTGCGGTGCCCCCCTCCACCATATTCTACCTCGGTCATATCGTTGCAGTGCTTAGGCGAAGCCCTGCGTCGGTAGAACATCATCGCCGTCATCACGCCGTCGTGCTGACGGAACTCATCCCCGAAGCTTTGCTGGATCGGAGCCCGGGGAGCGTCATCGAGCTGAACGTGTGCGAGAGTAACGGTGCAGGAGTAACGGTGCTTGGATCGGTCGGACCGGGAAGACGTACGACTACTTCCACTACGTTGCGTCAATGCTTCCGCTTCAGTCTACGAGGGTACGTAGACAACACTCTCCCCTCTCGTTGCTATGCATCACCATGATCTTGCGTGTGCGTAGGATTTTTTTTTGAAATTACTATGTTCCCCAACATTTTTTGCGTTGGTTTCACGTCAGGATGGTCTCCAAGTCGCCCACGCCCAGGGGGGTGGGCGCGCCCCCACCCTCGTGGACAGCCCAGGACTCTTCTGGCCCAACTCTTTTACTCTAGGGGCTTCTTTTGGTCCATAAAAAATCATTAAAAATTGGCACGTCAATTGGACTCCGTTTGGTATTCCTTTTCTGTAAAACTCAAAAACAAGGAAAAAACAGAAACTGGCACTGGGCTGTAGGTTAATAGGTTAGTCCCAAAAATCATATAAAATAGCATATAAATGCATACAAAACATCTAAGATGGATAATATAATAACATGAATACTTCATAAATTATAGATACGTTGGAAACGTTTCAGTCAAAATAAGTGTACTGGTGACTTCTGACTTCCGACTATAATTTAGTCTCTCTTATTGTTACTTGTGCCCAAGTACCCACATTTCTGCTGGCCGAGCATTCTGTCTATAGTACCAAACAATTCTCAGAAGATTATGATCGGGTAAACATTATTTATTTGTATGTGACAACATTAGTAATTTATTAATATTTGGGTAAAGCTTGTGGTCTTGAATGGAAAGGAAGTATGGGTCAAGAAAACTAGGCTGGTTGAGGAAATACACGAGTAGACGGTCATGGATTGCTAAATGAACAATCGTCAAAGAAAAAGTTGGCATGCTTGCTATTTTCATTTATTTCACTATATTGGGGTCCATGACTGATCTCAAGCATTCAATCCTCTGAATAGAATATCAATGCTCTAGATGATACGGAGAGAGATTGCACTAAACCCTTTGGGTGGTAGTTCAACTAGGGATTTCACTTCACGAGAAAAATAAACGCGCGCAATTATAGTTTTTCAGTGATAAAAAATGTAAATTAAACAATATATACACATGTAAATATAACCAAACAGATGCAAGTTACACAAAGATCAAAAGTATTAAACGCACAGACAAGCCCATGACAAGCAGTTCTAAAATCCCATACAGGTCCAGCCCATCCACACTTTGCTCAGGCTCCACATCATATATAACTACTGCGCGAGTACACTTTGACCTAAATCCCCAATCAACAAGCTCCTGGTTGTTCTCTCTATCAACCGGCGGCTCCACCAGCGATCCATCAACACCTGCCAGAAAAAAACGTGATTCATCACTTGATTTTCGATCCCCTTCTTTATTTTCTTCCTCCTCACTGCAGTATTCCTCTTCAATCTTAGTTCCAAGACCTCACGCATGGAGGACATCGACATTGGTATGGTCTGTGACGAGGGATCCCCAGGATCAACATCGTCAAGGACAAGAACGCCTGTGCCCAGTGTAATGTTCTAAACCCCTGTTGTAGTTTATTCATCCTAGAGTGAGGCTCAAATAAATTACTATGCCCAATTGAAATCCTCATCTGTTAGTTCAGATATCATTTTGTCAAACAAATGTTTCACCCTTACTTTGCCTCTACAGGATAATGACTACCTGATAGTGATTCCTTATGCCCACATATTTGACCTTATGCTAAAAGCTTTAAAGTTGCCCCCTGCAACTTACGATCACAAGATATGCCCAGGCGGCAAGAATCGTGTGACAATTACTTTCATTAATTCCTTGCAATTACTCCATGATTTGCTTGTTCCAAGCTCAGTATCGGGTGCAATTTTAGATGGCTATGAAGATGCAGAAGACAGTGCTGCTATCGAAGCTATTGGATACATGGAAAATGCATATGGAAGAGAAATGAGAGACTACCAGTACACCCATGTCAATAGGCTAGAAAATCAAGTGAAGCACCTGGTCACATGGTTGGTTGCAGCGAATGAGACAATCAAGAAGCTGCGCAAAGGATGCTACTATGCTGTCAGGTATATGTAACATCCCAAATTTTCAATTTGGAATGTTATACATTAGATCATCATGCATAACATATTTTCTTGCATTTTGGTCGATCCTAGAAATTTCACGCAACTCAAGGACCCTCGGAGAGAGTTGGAGATTTCGTTATTTTCATATTTGAGTTTTCTCAAATTTTGAAAAGAGGATCATTTGATTTTATTTATTTCATCTTCAATTATTTTTCCAATATCAAAAAAATATGAGAAGGGAATAATATGACTTTTCCAAATTTAGGAAAAATGAAGATTTAATAAATAAATCAAAATTTGGATTTTTCCGGAGTTTATTTGCATTTTATTTGGATTAGGGAAAAATGCGTGTTTTCAAAATATTGCATCTAGGCCCCGAGTAAAGTTCATTTTGTTCGACTCATTTTTAGGAGTCGGGGAAAATCTACTTCAGGATTTTTGGAGCTCGTTTAGATTTTCTTTTCTTCGTTTTTCTGCGCGTGTAACTATTTAAAAAAAAAGCGCGCCGTGCCCCGCCTGGGACAAGGGCCCAGCCGGCCCAGCCGCTCCGCGTGCGCGCGCACCGCCAGCGCCGCCGCTGCCCGCCGCCGCCTCCTAGTCCGAGTCGGACTCGGACTCCCCCCTCTCTTTCTTGCCCCCTCCCCCAAGCAACCCTTCCCCTTCCCTCCTATATATATACCCAGCCCCCCTCTCCTCCCCACACCGCCCGCGCCCCGCCCCGCAGCAGCAGCAGCAGCGCCGTGCCGCCGCCGCTCGCGCCGCCCGCCGCCATCGCCGCCCACCGCCGCCGCCTGCTGCGCCGCCTCACCCCGCGCCACCCCGCCGCCCTCGCCGGAGCCCCGCGCCGCCAAGGTAGCCGCCGCCCGCACCACCCCTCGCCTCGGTTCGGTTTTTTTATGAAAACCGTTCCGGTTTCTTTTTGTTTCGTTGTTTCGGTTTTTTTTCGAAACCCTAGATCGGTTTTCTTTTTTTTCGGTTTAGTTGTTTAGCGAGCGTTCGCCGGACCATTCGTCTTAACGAACGTGATCACCGGTTATTCTCGGTTAACGAACGTCCGTCCGTTTAACCGTTCGTCGTTTTTCTTCTTCGCCGGATTTATTCTGCGATTTTCTGATCGCGATTCCAGATCCGATCTTCTTTCTAGTTTATCTTCTCGCTCGTTTATCGGAATCAGGTGATTCAAGCGCCCGGAGTTTCGTTTCGAAACCGCCGTTCCGACTAATCCACTTAAACAAGTTTTTGCTACTATTAAATTTGACCTAGTTTCAACTTGCTAGAACCGAGTTGTTTTCTTCCGCCGTTTGTTTTCCGTTACTTTGTTCGGTTCGTTTTCTCTTTGCAACCGGAGTTCTTAAGTTGAACTTTCTGGTTCGCTCTCTTGTTCGAGTTTTACCTGTGCATTAGATGAGTACTTATTGAATGCTTGTTGTTTGTCTGCGATAGATTACCCGAAGTGCGCCGCCTGTTATTTCGAAGCTCTAGGTTTCGCGGATCATCAGCAAGGCAAGTAACACTTTGATCATATCTTTTCTACTCCCCAGTTTTATTGCATTAGATCAATCCTCAAACACTGCATGATTAGGATCTAATTAAATTGAGGAATGGGAAATAGATGAGGTAGTACCTATTACCTGTTTTACTTATGAAACCTTTGGGAGTTACTTCTACGTTTGCTTATTATGCCATGCTATGCTAGTAGACGTGGATTGGGTGAGTGATATCCATGACAGATGTGAGTATTGTTAATTAATAGTTTATCTAAGGTGGCAACTTAAATACACATATGGGTGGATTGAGGCACCTGGTTTCTATCAGGACTTGCCTGTTTCTTTTTGGACCGCCACCCAGGCTCAAAGGGATCATAAGATCATTCATGCTAGTAACTTCCGTGTGCAGCCACAAGCCAATATGGGCTCTGGCATAGTTGATTAAAACGTGCGAACTCTTACAGGGTAGACTAGCAGATGTAGGGGAAAGTAGGTGTACCGGTCTATCCAACGTAAGGTGCTAGCGCTTCTGAAAGACTATGTCTCGGTCATCCGTTTCTCAAACATCATGTAGTGCGAGAAATCAAACGGAGGCGATCGAGTCTTGTGGGGAAAAGTGCGCAAACCTCTGCAGAGTGTACAAACTAATCATGATTAGCCGTGTCCCCGGTTATGGACAAATTGAGTATCTAGTACTTGAATATCATGTGAATCTCATCATGTTACTTTAATTAATATTGTTGGGTTTTAATTGTTCATTTAATTGGGATCGGAATGCTGTCAACCATTCTCGATGTTTAACAACCACCATGATAGTTAAATAAATTTAATCCTTTGTAGTAGGGAAAAATTGGCTTTACGCGAAACTGTAACCATAGAGCTTTTCCACCAGCCTTATATGCATGTAGTATAGGCTTATTCATTCATTATTCTCTATGTGTTACATTGCCAGCATATTCCATGTGCTGACCCGTTTTCGGGCTGCAACTTTCATGTTGCAGACTATTCAGACGACGAGTAAGGTGCTTTTAGGTCGTGGTTCTATACTCAGTGATGCCGTTGGAGTTGATGGACTCACTTATCTTCCAAGCCTTCCGCTGTTATCATTATTAGATGGCCTTAAGCCATATTTATTGTAATAAGTTCTCTTTGAGACACCGATGTAATAAGTGTGTGATTGCTACTCTGTTATAAATCCTTCGAAGTACTGTGTGGTGTCAGCATTACTGATCCAGGGATGACACCGGAGCACAGAGACTTGACCATCTGAGGTATGGTCGCTACAGTATATGAGCTCATATTCTGCCCAAATACAAAACACAATGACTGGTCGGCACCTGAGAGGGTTGGATAACACTAGGGGAGTTCTGAAAGCAGCACTTGCAAGCATTGAAAAACTGACGTAGAGGCTGCGTATATTGGTATGAAGTTCGAGCAGCGCCTAGAGACCACAAGAAATAGTTTCTGGTAAACTTCAATCAATGTGTCCTAACCAGCATGCTTCTTGGTTATTAAAACAACCACATTTTGTTTTGTATATCGATCAAACCAGCATCTTTCCCACTTTGGAGTACTTTGAGCAAGATATGTATAGCTTTTAGTCTTCCATTGCTGCCTCTATGGTGAAAAGTAGTGAATGGTGCAGTCTATAAACTTTAGATTTCATTGTTATCTATGTGGTCAAGAGCAGTTTATCATCGCTTATTTGTATATATGTATAGAACTGCTATTCTACTTTTATTTCTAGAACACTATAATTAGAAACAACCTCTCCTTTGATGCACACTTTCACTTCAATGCTTTGATTAAAACTTCTCTGTAATCATGTCTTGTGATCACAATATATCCAAAAAAATAAGAACAATAACATTGCCTCTTATTTTGCAAGGCATCTTCAACTAAAAGTATCTACAAAGGTCAAACTCCATTCAATTCTTTATTTTCTTTCCAAGGAAATACCTTTTCCACGTAAAAGGAAAAAAGGTTTTCGTGTCAATGCATACTTATAATATTCACTTGCTGGATTTCATAAGCATATAAATTCATATCAACCTCCCAAATATTTTTCCTTTGTACAATTAGTGCTGGATATTTCTCTTTTTAAAAGGCATGAATTTTTTTAGCTCATACCCATACATCTATTTGTTTACGCTATACAAAATAAAGCTTGTATTAGTACAGAGTAAAAATTGATGCAGTCTGATTTCTTTTATACACACTCTTTCAATACTTGGCTTCCTGTCGCCCTTTGCACCATGGGCCCAACGGGTCATCTAGTACATAAGGAAATGATAAGAGGATAAGGACATGTGCTGGACATAGGAGGTGGTTGACGCAGTGTGTGTTACCGGCTGAACAATAACATTTTCCAAAAAAATCCATTTCTATACATATATACAATATCTATATAAATTCACCCCACTCTAGGAGTACAATAACGGGTCATCTATATGAATCATTTTCTTCATTTTTTACTCCCAGAGTGGAATTTTTTTGAACTTTTTTGAATTACTATTTTTTTCTGCATATAGGGTGCGCGGGTACCCGAGAGCACCAAGTTCCCGTCCCGACAACCTTTAGCTTGTTACAACCATATGGTGGTGCAAACTAGTGGTCAGGTGGCCAGCCTGATCCGCAACCACGATATGCTTCTCCTTCCTCTGTGCAACATGGCCCCGAGTAATCACCATGTTCCCTCTGTCGGTGTCTCCCGTAGGATGTTGATTGATGGTAAGGAGCGAGACGGTGTAGCTGCAGCTGAAGCGTCTAGACGCGTCCGTTGACGGTGGCGGCTTGTGGTGTGTAAGCTTGTTTCATACGTGCCAAATCCACCAAAAGTGTCACCGAGAGCGGAGGCGTTCATGCTCACTGCAGTTGTATAGGATGTGGAGCAACTAGTATGTTCATCTCTCTTGTACCTCTTCAACACTTGGCATCTAGAATTCTTCACGCAAAGCTCCACATAGACTTACATCACAAGGTCATATGCAAAATGTATGGAATGTATCCTCTCGATCCATTTCACATACAAGACACATGTTAGATTTTTCGAGCTTGAAAGTGACTTTATTTTCCATCGTAGGCAAGGCATTACTGGCGAGTTTCCAAGTGAACACTTGTACCTTTGGGGGAGCAGGGCACTCCCATCATGTATTTCAGATGTGTATCAACTATCCGATACCGTGTCATCGTACTAGCTTGCTCGTCGAGGGCGAGGAGCAGATATGCAGATCATATGCTGAACACACCTCGTGGCTCCGAATCCCATGCGAGGACATTGTCGAGCCGTGTCGAGGACACCTGATCCATAATATATCTAAAACATCCATAGGCAAGAAGTGTTGGTGCAACAACTCCTGGTTCAACCACACACACGACAAAAAAAATACTTCTGTGATGATACATGTTTGTCACAGTAGGTCATGTTTTCTGTCACAGTAGGTCACTAAAGAATTTGTGATCTACTTTCTGAAGAACTTGAACTGAATACTTTCATCATGCTATTTTCAATTTCTTCAATTCATCTTCCTCATGCTTGTATGTCTATATGATTGCATGTTCTTCACCTGTGTGTGGCAAACTTGTGTGTCATAGTTTCTTTATTGTATATGATAGGTCTGTTCTTAGTTCCTAGTTACCGTATATGCCATCATTCACTATCCGAAAAAATGACAAAAATCTGATGGAGGCGGTTGTGCCAAAACATTCGCCCCTAAGTGGCCTAAATTTTAGCGGGCCATAATTGGGCCGTCCTGCAATAGTCTTTACTTGGGCCTACGCGGACCTGCCATATGGGTTGTTCATGGACACAATTCGCCAGGCCCATAAGTCACATGGGCCTTTAGTGGCCTAATTGATTAGTTGGGCCCATGTAGCTTTGGGACATTAACAGGCTGGATATTCTGCTGGCCTGTTATGGCCCAGAAGACACCATGGGCCTTTGGTGGGCCGAAAAGCATGTTGGGCCTCAATTTTCAAAAGTCATCCACTATCGGATTTCGGGTTCCGCAGACGCTGAGAGGTTCAAACTCTGGGGTGCGTGCGAAAAACTCGTCCTCCCCAGTCTGCCTACTCGCCAATCTCACAGCCTAGCTCGACGAACTATAAGGAAAAGGGACATAGCTGTTTACCCAGTTTCAGGCCACATTGCGGTGTAAAACCCTACTCCTGCTTTGTGGTGGATTGGCCTTGAGGGGCTGAGGATGAACTAGTATAGTGGCGAACAACCTCAGGAGGTGTGTTCTTGGGCTGGTGGGTGTGAGGTTGGTTCGAATGATCCGTGTCCCTCTATGGTGGTGGCTAGGTCCTATTTATAGTGGCCTTGGTCCTCTTTCCAAATGAAGGCGGGAAGGGATACCACAACGGCCAAATTTGAAGGGAGACAACTAGTACATGTTATCCTGACAAAGGTAGTCTTCGTCTGCAAAAGCCTCTAGTCGTGACGCTGCGGTGGACTCGGTGACGACCTCCGTCCTGCCGTCCTGGCGGTCTTGGTCTTGTTGCACGGGAATGGAAACCTTTGGCTGATTCCTCGGGACTCCGCGCCTGCGCTTGCCTCTTTAGCACCAAAGAGGAAACTGCTTCCCTGCGCCCGCTGGCGCCTGCTTGGCCTTGGTCCTCATGGCTCACGTCATCTGAACCTCACGAGGTGAGGCTCGCATAGATATCTCCACTCCTCAGGAGCCAGCCTGAGGAGGCCGCTCCTGCTGGAGGTCTTGGTGTCGTCCGCCTTGCGAGGCTTGGCCCCTCGCGAGGGTCTTGAGTTGTTGATGCTAACGATGGGTCGTACCAAGACATCGACAAAGCCATGCCGTTAGCCGTAGGCAGGCAAGTCTGGGTACCCCCGTTCCTAGAACGCCAACAGTAGCCCCCGGACCCAAGGCACGCTCGAACTTGGCTTCGAGGCGAAGCCAAAGGGCAAGTGTGGAGCGCCGTGAGCCCTAACCGCCTATGGCCTCGGTCGACGTGTGGTGATTGATGGGACATGGGCGCCCCCACTTCCCCACACAGCCTTGATATCTGCTAGGCTTTGGCGCCCACCCGTTGCTAGCGCAACGCTGCTTTCATTGCTCACCGTGCTCGCCCTTGGATCCTCCTCTTCCTTTGGACTCGCAGCCCCTCTCCCAGATTTGGTGCCGGTGCTAATCTTTTCTTTCCTCCATGGCCGCACGGTTGAAGAAGAAGGGAAAGGTCGTTGCTCCGGCTGAATCCCGACCAGTCTTGGAGCCTGCCCTTGAGCGGTCGACGGTGATCAATCGGGAGGGGATGGCCAAGGTCCAGTCGGCTCTCGCCACCGACTCCAACGAGTGGAAGGCAATGGCGGCTTGGCTCGCCTCCCGTGCTGCAATCGATAGGGAGGCCACCGAGATCCCCATCCATCTTCATGCTCTCTTAGCTGGCCTGATTCCCCCTTTCTCTGATTTCTTCAATGCCGTAATCTCGCACTACCAGGTCCAGGAGCTGCATTTGGACCCCCAATCCATCATCCTCCTCGTTGTCTTCGCCTTCCCATGCGAGGCTATGGTGGGCATTGCTCCCTCCATTGCCTTGTTTCGCCATTTCTTCTCGCTCCATCTGATCGACGCCCGCCAGCGCTCGAGATGCATGGCCTTCTAGGCCATGGCAACAACGACTGGCTCAGGCATCGAATTCACGCTCCGCACAGATGTGAAGGGATTCCAAAAGCACTGGGTGTTCGTGGACACCGGCACGCTCAGCCCCCTACTCCTACTTCCACAAGCGTCGGCGGCACCCAACTCCGGATGGGGGCACGTGAAGCTTGTCGACCGTCGGCTTGCCCATGTCTGGTCCAGGCTGGCCCAGCTGAAGAAGGTCAGGGTGATGGCACCGATGATGGTGAAGGAGTTCGTTCAATGGCGCATCACCTCGCTCGAGCGCCATTATCACCCCATGTGGGCCTTCACCGGAAGCAAGGACCCCATGAGGCTCCAGGTGCCTGCGCTCCCTTCCAAGACGCTGCGCGCGATGCTCGAGCTCCCGACGGGCGACCCAGCGCCAGCTACGCTTCCGGAGGAGGGCTGCCTCCTGTACCAATGCTCGAACAAGGAGGACTTCGTGAGACAAATGCCCCTTTTTGATGAGTGGGGGTTGCGCCCGGAGGGCTTTGAGGGGCCTCGCGAGAATCCCATATTCGTTGCTCCTTTGCTGGTCGACCCTGCAGCACGCGCCCCAGATGTGGATGCAAGGGGGTGAACGTCGCCGGGTGCTACTGGGGCGACTGCAGGGGAGCGGGTGTCGCCAGGTGCTCCCGAGGTAGCCGCTCCTGAAGTTCTGGCAGGCGCTCCTGAGGGAGCCGCTGGAGAGCTGGTGCGACCCGACTCTCCTGAGGCGGTTGCCCCTGAAGCTTGGGCGAGTGGTCCTAAGGTGGCGGCTGTTGGGCAGGTGCGGCCTGGTGTTCCTGAGGCTGTCGCCCAGAAGCCCCATCAAGTGCCTCGGCTGTTGAGAGTCGCGCCTTGAAGCTCGGCCAGCTTCGCCTGAACCTTGAAGCACTCCGCCAGAGGAAAGGGCCTCCAAGTTGCAGTGGTGACGCCTACCGACTGATGAAGCAGAGGAAGTACATAGCTGTAGACGAGTAAGTACCTTATCTTTGTGATTTCCCGCTTGTCGCATCCTTTCATGACCATGGCTTCTAAGGATCCCTTCGGCTATGACGGTGGAACCTCCTTGGAAGCGACCCCCAGAAGTCCCTAGTTCACTCATGATGCCGAGCCCCCCGCACCAGACACCCGCGCGAGGCATGGGGCCAGTCCGCGAGCCGAATGTGCCGCTGGGAAGCCGCGAGCCTATGCTTCCACCATCCTTCCTCCATGGTCTGGCCTGGGGTGCAGGAGGCGTGCTGAGGGCTCCTCCATTGGTCATCAGCGGTGGATGGGCAACCCCAACATTGGATTCATATTCAAGCAGCAAGACCGCGCCGCCAAGCACCTTCGTCGAGGCCCGGAGAGCGTCCGGGAAGGCACCGGCCTCCAACCCCTTGCCAGAGGCAGGCGAGCCACTCCGCACCTCTCCGACAGCCCCCAGCACGGAGGATGGGCTTGGTCGCGCGCTGGAGCTCGCACGCGGGCGCGGCGCCGTCCGCCATGAGCCTTTCCGGGAGGCGATGGGCGTGCTGAGTCAGCTTGAAGAAGAGCTTGCCGATGTCGAGGCCCTCCTCGAGACGGAGGACCTTCGGTTGGTGCGTGAGTGGCACCTGTTGAAGGTCGCCATCTGTTGGGGAACGTAGTAATTTCAAAAAAATTCCTACGCACACGCAAGATCATGGTGATGCATAGCAACGAGAGGGGAGAGTGTGTACACGTACCCTCGTAGACCAAAAGTGGAAGAGTTAGCACAACACGGTTGATGTAGTCGTACGTCTTCATGATCCGACCGGTCAAGTACCGAACGCACGGCACCTCCGAGTTCAGCACACGTTCAACTCGATGACGTCCCTCGAACTCCGATCCAGCCGAGCTTTGAGGGAGAGTTCTGTCAGCACGACAGCGTGGTGACGATGATGATGTTCTACCGACGCAGGGGTTCGCCTAAGCACCGCTACGATATGACCGAGGTGGATTATGGTGGAGGGGGGCACCGCACACGGCTAAGAGATCCAAGGGATCAATTGTTGTGTCTCTAGGGGGTGCCTCCCTCCCCGTATATAAAGGAGTGGAGGAGGGGGAGGGGGCCGGCCACCCTTGGCGCCCCCCATGAGGAGTCCTACTCCCATCGGGAGTAGGACTCCCCCCTTCCATGTTGGAGTAGGAGAGGAGAGGGAAGGAGAGAGAGGGGGAAAGGAAGGGGGGGGGGGGGCGCCGCCCCCCTCCTTGTCCAATTCGGACTTGGGGGGGAGGGGCGCGCGACTGCCCCTTAGCCGCCTCTCCTCTTCCACCACTTGGGCCCATGAGGCCCAGTAACCTCCCGGGGGGTTACCGTACTCCAGTATATATCTGATAACCCCTGGAACCATTCCGGTGTCCGAATATAGTCGTCCAATATATCAATCTTCATGTCTCGACCATTTCGAGACTCCTCGTTATGTCCGTGATCACATCCGGGACTCCAAACTTCCTTCGGTACATCAAAAACGCATAAACTCATAATATAACCATCATCAAACTTTAAGCGTGCGGACCCTACGGGTTCGAGAACTATGTAGACATGACCAAGACACGTCTCCAGTCAATAACCAATAGCGGAACCTGGATGCTCATATTGTCTCCCACATATTCTACGAAGATCTTTATCGATCAAACTACATAACAACATACGTTGTTCCCTTTGTCATCGGTATGTTACTTGCCCGAGATTCGATCGTCGGTATCTCAATACCTAGTTCAATCTCGTTGCCGGCAAGTCTCTTTACTCATTCCGTAATACATCATCCCGCAACTAACTCATTAGTTGCAATGCTTGCAAGGCTTAAGTGATGTTCATTACCGAGTGGCCCCAGAGATACCTCTCCGACAATCGAAGTGAAAAATCCTAATCTCAAAATACGCCAACCCAACAAGTACCTTCGGAGACACCTGTAGAGCACCTTTATAATCACCCAGTTATGTTGTGACATTTGGTAGCACACAAAGTGTTCCTCTGGTAAACAGGAGTTGAATAATCTCATAGTCATAGGAACATGTATAAGTCATGAAGAAAGCAATAGAAACATACTAAACGATCTAGTGCTAAGCTAACGAAATGGGTCAAGTCAATCACATCATTCTCCTAATGATGTGATCCCGTTAATCAAATGACAACTCTTTGTCTATGGCTAGGAAACTTAACCATCTTTGATCAACGAGCTAGTCAAGTAGAGGCATACTAGTGACACTCTGTTTGTCTATGTATTCACACATGTATCATGTTTCTGGTTAATGCAATTCTAGCATGAATAATAAACATTTATCATGATATAAGGAAATAAATAATAACTTTATTATTGCCTCTAGGGCATATTTCCTTCAGTCTCCCACTTGCACTAGACTCAATAATCTAGACATAGTAATGATTCTAACACCCATGGAGCCTTGGTGCTGATCATGTTTTGCTCGTGGAAGAGGCTTAGTCAACGGGTCTGCAACATTTAGATCCGTATGTATCTTGCAAATCTCTATGTTTCCCACCTGGACTTGATCCCGATGGAGTTGAAGCGTCTCTTGATGTGCTTGGTTCTCTTGTGAAATCTGGATTCTTTTGCCAAAGCAATTGCACCAGTATTGTCACAAAAGATTTTCATTGGACCCGATGCACTAGGTATGACACCTAGATCGGATATGAACTCCTTCATCTAGACTCCTTCATTTGCTGCTTCCGAAGCAGCTATGTACTCCACTTCACATGTAGATCCCGCTATGACGCTTTGTTTAGAACTGCACCAACTGACAGCTCCACCGTTCAATAAAAACACGTGTCCGGTTTGCAATTTAGTAACCATTTACGATGAGCTCTTTGGCACCTCCATAAACGAGAAACATATCCTTAGTCCTTTTCAGGTATTTCAGGATGTTCTTGACCGATGTCCAGTGATCCACTCCTGGATTACTTTGGTTCCTCCCTGCTAAACTAATAGCAAGGCAGACATCAGGTCTGGTACACAGCATTGCATATATGATAGAGCCTATGGCTGAAGCATAGGGAACATCTTTCATTTTCTCTCTATCTTCTGTAGTGGTCGGGCATTGAGTCTTACTCAACTTCACACCTTGTAACACAGGCAAGAACCCGTTCTTTGCTTGATCCATTTTGAACTTCTTCAAAACTTTGTCAAGGTATGTGCTTTGTGAAAGTCCAATTAAGCGTCTTGATCTATCTCTATAGATCTTAATGCCTAATATGTAAGCAGCTTCACCGAGGTCCTTCATAGAAAAACTCTTATTCAAATATCCTTTTATGCTATCCAGAAATTCTATATCATTTCCAATCAACAATATGTCATCCACATATAATATTAGAAATGCTACAAAGCTCCCACTCACTTTCTTGTAAATACACTCTTCTCCAAAAGTTTTTATAAAACCATATGCTTTGATCACACTATCAAAACGTTTATTACAACTCCAAGAGGCTTGCACCAGTCCATAAATGGATCGCTGGAGCTTGCACACTTTTTTAGCTCCCTTTGGATCAACAAAACCTTCCGGTTGCATCATATACAACTCTTCTTCCAGAAATCCATTCAGGAATGCAGTTTTGACATCCATTTGCCAAATTTCATAATCATAAAATGCGGCAATTGCTAACATGATTCGGACAGACTTAAGCATCGCTACAGGTGAGAAGGTCTCATCATAGTTAATCCCTTGAACTTGTCGAAAACCTTTTGCAACAAGTCGAGCTTTATAGACAATAACATTACCGTCAGCATCAGTCTTCTTCTTGAAGATCCATTTATTCTCGATGGCTTGCCGATCATCGAGCAAGTCAACCAAAGTCCACACTTTGTTCTCATACATGGGTCCCATCTCAGCATTTCATGGCCTCAAGCCATTTTGCGAAATCTCGGCTCACCATTGCTTCTTCATAGTTCGTAGGTTCGTCATGGTCTAATAACATAACCTCCAGAACAGTATTACCGTACCACTCTGGTGCGGATCTTACTCTGGTTGACCTACGAGGTTCAGTAACAACTTGATATGAAGTTTCATGATCATCATCATTAACTTCCTCACTAATTGGTGTAGACGTCATAGGAACCGGGTTCTGTGATGAACTACTTTCCAATAAGGGAGCAGGTACTGTTACCTCATCAAGTTCTACTTTCCTCCCACTCACTTCTTTCGTGAGAAACTCCTTCTCTAGAAAGGATCCATTCTTAGCAACAAATGTCTTGCCTTCGGATCTGTGATAGAAGGTGTACCCGACAGTTTCCTTTGGTTATCCTATGAAGACACATTTCTTCGATTTGGGTTCGAGCTTATCAGGTTGAAGCTTTTTCACATAAGCATCGCAGCCCCAAACTTTAAGAAACGACAACTTTGGTTTCTTGCCAAACCACAGTTCATAAGGCGTCGTCTCGACGGATTTTGATGGTGCCCTATTTAACGTGAATGCGGCCGTCTCTAAAGCATAACACCAAAATGATAGCGGTAAATCAGTAAGAGACACAATAGATCACACCATATCTAGGAAAGTACGATTACGACGTTCGGACACACCATTACGCTGTGGTGTTCCGGGTGGCATGAGTTGCAAAACTATTTCGCATTGTTTGAAATGTAGACCAAACTCGTAACTCAAATATTCTCCTCCACGTTCAGATCGTAGAAACTTTATTTTCTTGTTACAATGATTTTCAACTTCACTCTGAAATTCTTTGAACTTTTTCAAATGTTTCAGACTTATATTTCATTAAGTAGATATACCCATATCTGCTTAAATCATCTGTGAAGGTGAGAAAATAACGATACCTGCCGCGAGCCTCAACATTCATTGGACCACATACATCAGTATGTATGATCTCCAACAAATCAGTTGCTCGCTCCATAGTTCCGGAGAATGGCGTTTTAGTCATCTTGCCCATGAGGCAGGGTTCGCAAGTACCAAGTGATTCGTAATCAAGTGATTCCAAAAGTCCATCAGTATGGAGTTTCTTCATGCGCTTTACACCAATATGACCCAAACGACAGTGCCACAAATAAGTTGCACTATCATTATCAACTCTGCATCTTTTGGCTTCAACATTATGAATATGTGTATCACTACTATCGAGATTCATCAAGAATAGACCACTCTTCAAGGGTGCATGACCATAAAAGATATTACTCATATAAAGAGAACAAACATTATTCTCTTATTTAAATGAATAACCGTCTCGCATCAAACAAGATCCAGATATAATGTTCATGCTCAACGCTGGCACCAAATAACAAATATTTAGGTCTAATACTAATCCCGAAGGTAGATGTAGAGGTAGCGTGCCGACGGCGATCACATCGACTTTGGAACCGTTTCCCACGCGCATCGTCACCTTGTCCTTAAACAGTGTCCACTTAATCCGTAGTCCCTGTTTCGAGTTGCAAATATTAGCAACATAACCAGTATCAAATACCCAGGTGCTACTGCGAGCTCTGGTAAGGTACACATCAATAACATGTATATGAGTATATCACATATACCTTTGTTCACCTTGCCATCCTTCTTATCCGCCAAATACTTGGGGCAGTTCCGCTTCCAGTGACCAGTCTGCTTGCAGTAGAAGCACTCAGTCTCAGGCTTAGGTCCAGACGTGGGTTTCTTCTCCTGAGCAGCAACTTGTTTGCTGTTCTTCTTGAAGTTCCCCTTCTTCTTCCCTTTGCCCTTTTTCTTGAAATTGGTGGTCTTATTGACCATCAACACTTGATGCTCTTTCTTGATTTCTACCTCCGCATCCTTTAGCATTGCGAAGAGCTCGGGAATCGTCTTATCCATCCCTTGCATGTTATAGTTCATCACAAAGCTCTTGTATCTTGGTGGCAGTGATTGAGGAATTCTGTCAATGACGCTATCATCCGGAAGATTAACTCCCAGTTGAATCAAGTGATTGTTATACCCAGACATTCTGAGTATATGCTCACTGACAGAACTATTCTCCTCCATCTTGCAGCTCTAGAACTTATTGGAGACTTCATATCTCTCAATCTGGGCATTTGCTTGAAATATTAACTTCAACTCCTGGAACATCTCATATGCTCCATGACGTTCAAAACATCGTTGAAGTCCCGGTTCTAAGCCGTAAAGCATGGCACACTGAACTATCGAGTAGTCATCAGCTTTGCTCTTCCAGACGTTCATACCATCCGGTCTTGCTCCTGCAGCAGGTTTGGCACCTAGCGGTGCTTCCATGTCGTAATTCTTCTGTGCAGCAATGAGGATAATCCGCAAGTTACGGACCAAGTCCGTGTAATTGCTACCATCATCTTTCAACTTTTCTTTCTCAAGGAACGCATTAAAACTCAACGGAACAACATCACGAGCCATCTATCTACAACAAACATAGACATGCAAAATACTATCAGGTACTAAGTTCATGATAAATTTAAGTTCAATTAATCATATTACTTAAGAACTCCCACTTAAATAGATATCCCTCTAATCATCTAAGTGATCACGTGATCCAAATCAACTAAACCATAACCGATCATCACGTGAAATGGAGTAGTTTTCAATGGTGAACATCACTATGTTGATCATATATACTATATAATTCACGCTCGACCTTTCGGTCTCAGTGTTCGAAGGCCATACCTGCATATGCTAGGGTTGTCAAGTTTAACCTGAGTATTCTGCGTGTGCAAAACTGGCTTGCACCCGTTGTAGATGGACGTAGTGCTTATCACACCCGATCATCACGTGGTGTCTGGGCATGGTGAACTATGGCAACGATGCATACTCAGGGAGAACACTTTTATCTTGAAATTTAGTGAGAGATCATCTTATAATGCTACCGTTAATCAAAGAAAGATAAGATGCATAAAAGATAAACATCACATGCAATCAATATAAGTGATATGATATGTCCATCATCATCTTGTGCTTGTGATCTCCATCTCCAAAGCACCGTCATGATCACCATCGTCACCGGCGCGACACCTTGATCTCCATTGTAGCACCGTTGTCTTCTCGCCAACTATTGCTTCTACGACTATCGCTACTGCTTAGTGATAAAGTAAAGCAATTACAAGGCGATTGCATTGCATACAATAAAGCGACAACCATATGGCTCCTGCCAGTTGCCGATAACTCGGTTACAAAACATGATCATCTCATACAATAAAATATAGCATCATGTCTTGACCATATCACATCACAACATGCCCCACAAAACAAGTTAGACGTCCTCTACTTTGTTGTTGCAAATTTTACGTGGCTAGTACGTGCTGAGCAAGAACCGTTCTTACCTACGCATCGAAACCACAACGATAGTTCATCAAGTTAGTGCTGTTTTAACCTTCTCAAGGACCGGGCGTAGCCTCACTCGGTTCAACTAAAGTTGGAGAAACTGACACCCGCTAGCCACTTGTGTGCAAAGCACATCGGTAGAACCAGTCTCGCATAAGCGTACGCGTAATGTCGGTCCGGGCCGCTTCATCCAACAATACCACCGAACCAAAGTGTGACATGCTGGTAAGCAGTATGACCTGTATCGCCCACAACTCACTTGTGTTCTACTCGTGCGTATAACATCGACACATAAAACCTGGCTCAGATGCCATGTTGGGGAACGTAGTAATTTCAAAAAAATTCCTACGCACACGCAAGATCATGGTGATGCATAGCAACGAGAGGGGAGAGTGTGTCCACGTACCCTCGTAGACCGAAAGCGGGAGCGTTAGCACAACGCGGTTGATGTAGTCGTACGTCTTCACGATCCGACCGATCAAGTACCGAACGCACGACACCTCCAAGTTTAGCACATGTTCAACTCGATGACGTCCCTCGAACTCCGATCTAGCCGAGCTTTGAGGGAGAGTTCCGTCAGCATGATGGCGTGATGACGACGATGATGTTCTACCGACGCAGGGCTTCGCCTAAGCACCGCTACGATATGACCGAGGTGGATTATGGTGGAGGGGGCACCGCACACGGCTAAGAGATCCAAGGGATCAATTGTTGTGTCTCTAGGGGGTGCCTCCCTCCCCGTATATAAAGGAATGGAGGAGGGGGAGGGGGCCGGCCACCCTTGGCGTGCCCCATGAGGAGTCCTACTTCCACTGGGAGGACTCCTCCCTTCCATGTTGGAGTAGGAGAGGAGAGGGAAGGAGAGAGAGGGGGAAAGGAAAGGGGGCGCCGCCCCCTCCTTGTCCAATTCAGACTGGGGGGGGAGGGGCGCGCGGCTGCCCCGTGGCCGCCTCTCCTTTTCCACCACTTGGGCCCATGAGGCCCAATAACCTCCCGGGGGGTTCCGGTAACCCCCCGGCACTCTAGTATATATCCGATAACCCCCGGAACCATTCCAGTGTCCGAATATAGTCATCCAATATATCAATCTTCATTTCTCGACCATTTCGAGACTCCTCGTTATGTCCATGATCACATCCGGGACTCCAAACTACCTTCGGTACATCAAAAACACATAAACTCATAATATAACCGTGATTGAACTTCGTGCGGACCTTACGGGTTCGAGAACTATGTAGACATGACCGAGACACGTCTCCGGTCAATAACCAATAGCAGAACCTGGATGCTCATATTGGCTCCCACATATTCTACGAAGATCTCTATCGGTCAAACCGCATAACAACATACATTGTTCCCTTTGTCATTGGTATGTTACTTGCCCGAGATTCGATCATCGGTATCTCAATACCTAGTTCAATCTTGTTGCCGGCAAGTCTCTTTACTCGTTCCGTAATACATCATCCCGCAACTAACTCATTAGTTGCAATGCTTGCAAGGCTTAAGTGATGTGCATTACCGAGTGGGCCCAGAGATACCTCTCCGACAATCGGAGTGACAAATCCTAATCTCGAAATACGCCAACCCAACAAGTACCTTCGGAAACACCTGTGGAGCACCTTTATAATCACCCAATTACGTTGTGATGTTTGGTAGCACACAAAGTGTTCCTCTGGTAAACGGGAGTTGCATAATCTCATAGTCATAGGAACATGTATAAGTCATGAAGAAAGCAATAGCAACATACTAAACGATCAAGTGCTAAGCTAACGGAATGGGTCAAGTCAATCACATCATTCTCCTAATGATGTGATCCCGTTAATCAAATGACAACTCTTTGTCTTTGGCTAGGAAACTTAAACATCTTTGATCAACGAGCTAGTCAAGTAGAGGCATACTAGTGACACTCTGTTTGTCTATGTATTCACACATGTATCATGTTTCTGGTTAATGCAATTCTAGCATGAATAATAAACATTTATCATGATATAAGGAAATAAATAATAACTTTATTATTGCCACTAGGGTATATTTCCTTCACCATCAACCTCGGGCACCTTCAGCACGAGCGCACCATCGCAAGTGCCGTGGTATCCCTTGTAGCTTCTCGTGAGGCTTGCGCCCGCGCTCTGGAGGAAGCTAGGGCCACCGACCGCCGTCGTTAGGCGGCCAAGGAGCGAGAGCGGGAGCTTCGAACTTCAAACGCCATCCTTATGCAGCATATCCAGGCGCGCAGGACTACCCTGGCGGCACCACCGAGCGGGGCCCCCTCTGATGGGAAGGAGGTCCAGGAACGCGAGGAGGCGCTGGCGCTGGAGGTCTTGGAGCGCAGCCTAGAGCTTGAGCGGCTGGAGGTGAGGGAGTGCCAGGTAGCCACGACTGAGGATGTCGTTGCCACTCGGGAGGCCAGGATCCAGCAGGAGGTCGACCAGAGGGTGGTGAAGGTTTGCGCGG
This sequence comes from Aegilops umbellulata, assembly GCA_032464435.1. NCBI lineage: Eukaryota > Viridiplantae > Streptophyta > Magnoliopsida > Poales > Poaceae > Aegilops > Aegilops umbellulata. The sequence continues at coordinate 154,585,349 of CP136057.1, read as the reverse complement.
CTCTTGCCGACGAATACCGCCTGAAGTCGGAGCTCCTGGAGGCCGAGCTTAAGGCCAGGACCACCGCCATCAAGGCGAAGCTGGATGCGGTTTAGCAGCACGAGAGGGCCGCCAAAGAAACTCATGCCTCCTCGCAAGCCGACTTGGTCTCCGCACGCGCCAACCTGTCTTCACTTTAGCAGCAGGTTGAGGGCGCCGCGTCTCTCGCGGAGAAGAATGCGAACGAAGCGTGCCACCATCGGACAATGGAGCGCATGTGTTCCTCGATGCTCCAGGGCCTCAGGGTCAGGGCCAACCGGGCCTTGGAAACCAACTATGAGGAGAGCATCCCTCATCCGCACGAGGATGACGACGCCAACCATCTTTGCTTCTTCACCCAGATCATGACCTGCCTGGAGGACCGGGCCGCAAGGGCCCGTCAGCTCGTTCAGGAAAGAAGCCAGGGCCTTCTCAGTCGTGTGTTCTCACGCGTCTTCAGTCACCTCCTCAACCTTGACACCCATTTTGACTTTGACGCCGCCATAGCCCCCGTGCCCAGGGTCATCCAGGACAACCTGGCGAACTGGGTGGACAACCATGTGGACGCCCTGGTCGCAGAGTTCGCTCCCAAGGATGACGCGGTTGTGATCGCGGCCGAGGAAGGTGGTGCGGATGAAAATGATGAGGGCGACGCCAGTGATAGCGCGGGTGGCGCAGACGAAGATGATGAGGACGACGTCGAAGGCAGCGCCTCCGACTAGGCATGCATTTCCTTTTGCCTTGACCTGTATGCAAAAACCTTCGGGCATGGCCCTGCGGGGCATGAAAGCATTTTTTGAAGGGGCCCCTTATAATGTATGAAAGGATGATATACTATTAAAATAGGATTTGGAATGTGCCGTCGTGAGTCCTGCGAGCTCCCGAGTGGGGTAGTTGTTGCGACTTATCTTTGGTTCTGTAGGTCTTGAGCGGGTCCTGATGTCGCGGAAGTGCCCTTCTCCTGAGACGAGCCCTCGGGGGGTTTGCGAGGTTTTATGCCTCTCGAGGAGCCTGTTGGCCCACACAAGAGGGCCTCTCGAGGAGCCGACTGCTGGGTTATGGCAAGGTGTGCGCGCGGTGATCGTACTCCTGATCCGGGGAGGGGGGGGGCTTGGCGTCTCCGGGGCTGGCCCGAGCGTGCTCTACACGCGCATACCACGGCCAGCCCACGCTCGCGGGGCGCTTGTAGGGGGGTAGCAGGTGTGAGCCTTACTCTTAAACACAAAACCGAGAAGCAAGAAATCAACACGAGTCAAACCCCCCCGTTTTCCTTTCATAGGAAAACGAACTCCAAATATCATTTCAGAAGATGGAAAATTGGGCTACAAAAAGAGGGAAAAAGCAAATAGCCGCGTCCGGCACCTAGCTAGTCCTCTCACCAGCACGGAGCTAAGTGCTTCCACTGGGCGTGGGCATAGTCATTGGGGGACAGTGTCGACGGCCAGCGCGGAGCATGGTGCTTCCACTTGGACGTGGGTGGGAGCCCTTGTGAGGCCCGAGGGCGTCACTCTGGAGACTCCGGGGCATGTACAACAGCAACTCATTATTACGTGAGAGTGTCACGAGTTAAGACCTTCACGTATTTCCATGGCGCCCGACGAGGGCCCCGCCCTGCGCCATCCCCGACCACTGTTGGGGCGTCCGGAAACCAGGGCGACACCAAGGGGCAAGGGGGGACACTGGCGGCGCCCCCGGTGACCGTAGGCCCTTCGCCGGGGGAAGGGCTCGCCGGCGCCTTCCCCGACAGAGGATCTACCTCCATGCAGCACCTTGCTCCATGCGGCGCGGAGGAGGCCCTAGCACCTGGCTGCCCCCGCGCAGCCCCCAGTGCACTCCACATGCCTGTGGCGGGACCATCATCCTGGGGTCCCTGATTGCTGCTACGGCTTGGTTCACCTGTGGTCCATGGTTAGCGTAATCGTGCTCCTGAGATATCGGCTATACCCAATGGTTGTTGTCGTTGAAGGTGTTGGTGAAGCTTTGGAGCGGCTCGTGAAGAGCCTCGACTTCATGTGCCCCCGATACCCAGCCGGGTGAGGGAACGGGCAGGGGCCTTTGCTTGACGCGCGCAACAGGTCCATCCTGGGAGGTACGTAGGCATCCGTGATTGTTGCACCATGGTCGTCGCCTGGGCGCCCCGCGTTGTTAGCCCCCAGGCCTGGCGCTAGGTTCTGATGGCCGCAGGGTGGCGTCCTGGCGCGGCCCAGGAGGGACCACCTGAGCTTGCCTCGCCCGGAGGTAGCGTAGTCAGGGAAGGACGAGCGGTGCTGCAAGCCGGGTTGGCGCCGCTAGGTCCCCCAGGTGCTCCAGGGAGGCGCGCGCGGGCGTGGTGGGGGCCCCCGCGCGCCCCTGCCACAGCTTGCGCTGTAGGTAGGGTGCAGAAAGGTACCGCGCCCCTACAGGCGGCGTCAAACAGCTCGGTGACCCGCTCCAGCAGGGCATCATGGTTGCCTTCCGCCAACCTACATCACATCAGCTCCCGTGCCACGATGAGCACGGTTTGCATGTTTGCCTGCTCCCGGTGAGGGAGTCCTCGATTAGGGGGTCCTCGGACAGCCGGACTATATACTTTAGCCGGACTGTTGGACTATGAAGATACAAGATTGAAGACCTCGTCCCGTGTACGGATGGGACTCTCCTTGGCATGGAAGGCAAGCTTGGAAATACAGATATGTAGATCTCCTCCCTTGTAACCGACTCTGTGTAACCCTAGCCCCCTCCGGTGTCTATATAAACTGGAGGGTTTAGTCCGTAGGACGACAACAATCATACCATAGGCTAGCTTCTAGGGTTTAGCCTCTACGATCTCGTGGTAGATCAACTCTTGTAATACTCATATCATCAAGATGCAAGCAGGAAGTAGGGTATTACCTCCATCTAGAGGGCCCGGACCTGGGTAAACATCGTGTCCCCCGCCTCCTGTTACCATCCGCCTTAGATGCACAGTTCGGGACCCCCTACCCGAGTTCCGCCGATTTTGACACCAACATTGGTGCTTTCATTGAGAGTTCCATTGTGCCGTCACCATAAGGCTTGATGGCTCCTACGATCATCGGCAACGATGCGATCTGGGGTGAGGTTTTCCTCCCCGGACAGATCTTCGTGTTTGGCGGCTTCGTACTGCGGGCCAACTCGCTTGGCCATCTGGAGCAGATCGAGAGTTACGCCCCTGGCCAACAGGTCAGGTTCGGAAACTTGAACTACACTGCCGACATCCGCGAAGACTTGATCTTCGACGGATTCGAGCCCATGTCAGGTGCGTCACACAATCACGATGAGCATGATTTAGCTGCGCCGTCGGACAGTGTTCGGGAGATCACACATGCAACTACTCTGGCCCTCAAACCAGAGCAGATGGTGTCATCCAAGGATGGGTGGATGGAACCCGCCTCGGAGGCCGTGCACTCAGCGGTGGTAGAGCCGAATGCTGACGTCACTTCCTATGAGACCCGTGTTGCCGGACACTTGGATTTGTCCCCGGCCACGGGCTCCGAGCCACCTGCGTCCGTACCTATCGAATCTGATTGGGCACCGATCATGGAGTTTACCTCCGCGGATATCTTTCAGCACTCGCCCTTTGGCGACATGCTAAACTCGTTAAAGTCTCTCTCCCTGTCAGGAGACCTTTGGACGAACTATGTCTGGCTAGAATGGGATGCGGACGACGTAGAAATTCGCTCCCCACCCACCACCCACTTAGTAGCCACTATCGATGATTTAACCGACATGCTCGATTTCGGCTCCAAAGACATCGACGGTATGGACGATGATGCAGGAGACGAATAGGAGCCATCGCCCAAAGGGCGCTGGACATCCACATCATCACATGATATATATATGGTGGGTACACCCAAAGAAGACAATGATGAGGAACGGGAGGATGCAGCGAAGGATAAGTCCCTCGAAAAGCAACCAAAGCAACGGTGCAGACGCCGTTCCAAATCCCGCCTCGGCAAAAACAGCGATAGCAGTGCAAGAAAGAATGACACCCCAGTCGACTCCAAAGTCATAGAGCAGGACGAGCCAATGGACGGCGAACATACTACGGAGCCACCGTCCGATCACGGCGACGACGAGGGTACAAATCATCAACTCGTCTCCGGAGAGGAGAATAGTCCGGACGATGATATACACATCATCCAGGAAAGGAACTTGGAACAAGAGAACCTCCATAGAAGGCTTATCGCCACCGCCAGGAGTCTTAAGAAGCAGAAACAAAGGCTTAAGGGCGCGCAAAATACACTCATCAGTAGATGGAACAAAGTGCTGGACACTGCTGAAAAGTACGGGGGCAGTCGCCACACAAAGAGTTACCCAAAGCGCAAGCTGCTACCTAAATTCGATGACGAGGCTTTAGAGCCTACGCAGCCGAAAAATAAAACGGCCAATCAGCCGGATCGACTACCCGTGGCCGCGATATGGCGGCTAACAATGTCGGATATAAGCCAGCACACGGCTCACGTGAAGACTTGCTCGAAAAAGTAGGTATAACCAGGTCCATCTACGGATCTAGGAAGCGCGCCCCAGCGCAGAATCAAAACCAAACACCACAACCGTCAGAACGCCACGATACATCCAAATACAGGGGTGCCGCACACCCCCTATGCTTCACCTATGAGGTACTGGATCATGAATTTCCAGAGGGATTCAAACCCGTGAACATAGAGGCGTACGGCGGAACGACAGACCTTGGGGTATGGATTGAGGACTTCATCCTCCATATCCATATGGCTCGCGGAGATGATCTCCATGCCATCAAATACTTGCCCCTCAAGCTGAAAGGACCAGTTCGGCACTGGCTAAAGAGCCTCCCCTAAAATTCAATTGGAAGTTGGGAGGAGCTTGAGGATGCTTTTAGGGCTAACTTTCAAGGGACCTATGTCCGACCTCTGGATGTAGACGATTTAAGTCATATAATTCAACAGCCCGGAGAGTCATCCCGAAAGCTTTGGAACATATTTCTCACTAAAAAGAATCAAATCATCGACTGCCCGGACGCCGAAGCCTTAGCAGCTTTCAAACACAGCGTCCGAGACGAATGGCTCGCCAGACACCTCAGCCAAGAAAAACCAAGGACAATGGCAGCCCTAACAAGCCTCATGACCCGCTTTTGCGCGGGCGAAGATAGCTGGCTGGCCCGTAGTAGCACCAGCGACCCAGGCACATCTGAATTCAGGGATGGCAATGGAAAACCATGACGCAGTAAAAGCAAGCGTCGAAATAACGAAGATAGCCCAGACAACACGGCGGTAAACGCCGGATTTAGGGGCTCTCGACCCGGTCAGCTTAAAAAGCCTTTCAAAGGCAACAGAGATGGATCGTCTAGCCTAAACAAGATTTTAGACAAATTATGTCAGATTCATGGCACCTCCGATAAACCTGCAAATCGCACCCACAGAGAATGCTGGGCCTTCAAGCAGGCCGGCAAGTTAAACTCCGAACACAAGGGGAGGGAGACACCAAGTGAAGACGAGGATGAACCTCGCCAGCAAAACACTTGGGGACAGAAAAAAATTCCCGCCATAGGTCAAAACAGTGAACATGATTCACGTAACAAAAAGAAGGAGCAAACGTGCACTCCAAGACATATGTGCCGTAGGGCCCGTCTCCCCTCAGTTCAACCCTTGGCCGGCCCGCCCGATCACTTTCGATCGCAGGGATCACCTGACAAGTATCCGGCACGAAGGATTGGTCGCCTTGGTGCTAGACCCAATTATCGACGGATACCATCTCACCCAAGTCCTCATGGACGGCGGCAGTAGTCTTAATCTGATATATCAGGACACAGTCCGCAAAATGGGGATAGACTCGACAAGAATCAGCCAAAGCAATACTACCTTTAAAGGAGTAATACCAGGCCCAGAGGCCCGCTATACGGGCTCTCTAGTACTAGAGGTTGTATTCGGTTCTCCCGACAACTTCCGAAGTGAAAAGTTAACCTTCGACATCGCTCCATTCCGAAGCGGCTATCAAGCACTACTCGGAAGAACAACATTCGCTCGTTTTAATGTAGTACCGCATTACGTTTTTCTTAAACTTAAGATGCCCGGTCCACGTGGCATCATCACAGTTAGCGAAAAAATTGAGCGTTCCTTACATGCGGAAGAATGTGTGGCGGCTTTAGCAGCCGAACACTAAACGGCCTCTCCAACGAGAATAAATGATCGGTCGTCAAGACCGCGGACACGGCTAGACGAGTCAGGCGCACCACTAGCTGTAACATCGTAGATAAACCTGAGATTGGTTTGCTGGATATACCCCCATAGGCAGTACCAGGGGCTTCCCGCATGTAAAAGGGACTATAGTTTGGCTCTACCTTACTTATCTTGAATTTTAATGGTTTATTGAGAATAACCAATTCCTCGCACGACAACTTTCACCTAAGTTCCTCTCTTTTACATATGATAATCGTACTACACCCTTCCAGGATACGGCACAACGGAGACACAAGCGCAGACGTGCAGCAAGGCCCCGCTCAAAGGTTTTTTTAGATTAAGACCGTGTGTAAACCTTTTTTACTGTCTCTTGTTGCTTCACATCCTCCGGATACTCAGCATAATCGAGAGGGATGCTGACGTTATTGGCATTTCACCACGTTAGAATGATGCACGTACCTGGACATTTAGGGTTCATTATCAAGGGCGTTGCTCAGCCCAATATATGTTGTAAAGACCGAATACCTTAGGGAGTGTTCGGTGTCGCGAGTTTGGCCTTATATGCATCAGCTCTGAATCATGTCTTTGGTCAAATGTTGGGTTTGCCCGGCTCCCGTGTTTTGCTACCTTACGTTCCGGTCTATCGGCTAAGGTGGCACCGGGAGAACTACTGCGATTTTGCCCTGGTTCATCCGGATGAGCACCTCAGTAGAGAAAGCCGAAAACTGACTGTCATGATAAATCGCGAGACTGGTCAACCACTCAATGACTTAGCGGAATCTTCGGGATTCCTCCGCATTAATGAAGGGCCGGTTTTCCCGATCACGTACATACGCGCCCCGGACTCGGATGAGCGCGGAAGTACCAGGGGCTATATAGTAGTCCCACTGTCAAACTCCTATGGCTAAGTGAAAGTTTTAAAGCAATATAGTCCGATTGCCTCGTTCGCCGCGCTACCACCTCCTTAATGGACCAAGACGTTGGATCAAGTGTGCACACGCGCTTTTTGCGAAAACCCCTGCATTGTATGCGTGGGGGCTGAAGCCGACAACTGCAAACTTTTAGGTTATATACATATATACATAAACGACCGCGCAGGAGGCATCATAATACTTTCAGGCAAAAGTATAAAAACAGCCTTTATAATTTGAATAGCATTGCTTTTACAATCAGGATACATGTCACTTGAACATGACACTCTTCGAGCACTGAGTCTCTATTAAACGAGCACCTTCCAGGACTTCTTCAAAATATTGCTCGGGGGAAACCTGGCCTACGGCCGGATTCTGGGTTGCAATAGCGGTGGCCTCCATCTCTACCCAGCATGTCTTGACACGGGCAAGAGCCATCCGCGCACCTTCTATGCATGCCGACCTCTTTACAGCGTCGATATGCGGCACAACTTCAAGGAATCGTTGCACAAGACCAAAATAACTATTCGGCCTTGGTCCCTCCGTCCAGAGATGATCCACGACAGACCTCATGGCAAGTCTGGACAACCTATGGAGCTCGGCCCACTCGGCCATTTCCTCATTCAACAGCAGTGGACGCGCCGGAGCATGGAACTGCGACCAGAACGACTTTTCCACTTCGTGATCCTTTTGATCTTCGAAAAACTTGGTCGCATCAGTGGCACTCGTTGCCAAATCCAAATACGCATCTGCAGAACTCCATAATTGATCCAGAGGGGCATACTTGGGATGTTCGAACTTCATCCGCAACAAAAAGGGCTTCCCAGTCGTGACATCTCCGGCTTGACGTAGCTCCTCCTTCATCGCTCTGATCTTAGAGCTGGTGTCCTTGACAGCTACCACGGCTTTCTCCAGGTCCACCGTCTTCGTTTGGCTTTCCCTTTCAAGACACTCATAACAGTCGGCGGCACCCTTCAACTCAACAACCATCTTGGTTATTTTCTCTTTACTCTCGCAATGAGCCGCCTGTTCGGCTCTTAATTCTTCGACCGCCTTCAGGGCGGACGCATCACTCCTCCTGGCTTGTTCCTTGGCTTGGGCAAGTTCTGCCCGAAGGGTCTCCACGGTGGCAGCTCCATCTGCAGTCACAACATATTATAGATACTAGCATCATGCCCCTCTTAATATATGTTGACCATCGGAGAATACATACCCTGTGCCTCATCAAGCCGTGTGTTTACAAGCACGATGTCGGCATCCGCCACATCCAGTTCCGCTTCAGTTCGGCTAACTCCCCAGTCCGGCTAGCCACCGGGGCCTCAGCGACCTGCACATAAAGGCAGCATGATTATTACCTGGGACTATGATCCTCTGTTTGCCACCTTTTTTGACAACAACCAGAGTCTCAGGGGCTACTATCTACATAGGGCACACCTAGCGTGTGCGGTACCGTCAAAAAAATATACATATTACTTTGCGTACCTCAAAGCCTCTTAGCAGGCTCATAAAAGCTTCATGAAACCCGCTTTCGGCGGATGAAATCTTCTCAACTATCATACCCATTAATGTACGATGCGCTTCTGAGATAGCCGATTTCTCCAAAAGAGTCCTCAGTGAGTCTGGTCGCACACTGGATAGTTTCGGACTCTTTCTGTCGCTCCCCATAGGAGCCGAATACTCTGGACTCTGGGTGGCCGAAGGGTTACCTTCTGGCCTTGACGAATCAAGAGAGATCCTTTGTGATGACACCTCAGGGTCATTCACCTCATGAGGCGGGGAGGCACGGGGAGGTGTTTCGCTCTCCATCATCTCCGAAAGAAGATCCCCCAAAGACGAACTCTGTCGAGAAGGGCTACGATCTGAACTACAAGACATGCGTATCGGTTATTGTTCTCGAAAATAAAGCAGAACATATTTACTATGAAGTACTTTTATCTACTTACAACTCGGTGGGGGGCTGATTCCCTTGCGGGCACTGTGCTGTAAGGATACCCTCCGGGGTAGGACCCTCTGACGAAGATTTCTTCCCTCATTTGGAAACCATTGTTCCCAAGTCTTTAGAGGCGGTCCTCTTCCTTCTTTGGGGAGAGGGGATTTTAGAATCTTCTCCCCGGTTATCTTCCTTCGTGGAGACACTAATTCCCCCGGTTTGGATGAATAATGAGTGAGGCCCGCTTTCGGCTTGTTTGCCCCTCCTTTATCTTCCTCTGCAGGTGCTTGATAAGGCACGAGCTCAAGCATTCTGGCCAGTACTGGATCTGTTGAGCCTTTGGGAAGGGGGGCCGAACACCTGATCATCTTTGCCTTTTTTACCCAGTCCTGGTCAAAGAGCGACTTTTCAGAATGATGTTGTGATAAATAAAGAGACATCATGTTCGGCTAAAGAACTACTTACTTGGGTGTCTGGACGATTGCAGTTTAGACCCGCATCCTCGGTGGTGTCCGCACAGTTTATCCGTGATCCAAAGAACAATTTGTACATCTCTTCGAGCGTCACGCGAAACAAGTGCTGAATAGTTCACGGTCCTTCTGGGTTGAACTCCCACATATGGAGAGGTCGACGTTTGCAAGGCAGAGCTCGACGAACTAGCATGACTTGCATTACCTTCACAAGGCTGACATCTCTCTCGAGGAGATCTCGGATGTGACTCTGCAATGTCAGCACATCATTTATCGGTCCCCAGTCTAGCCCCTTGTTGACCCATGACGCCAGTTGTGGCGGGGGGCCTGAGCGGAAGGCAGGGGCGGCTACCCACTTAGTGCCTCGGGGAGCTGTGATGTAAAACCACTCCCGTTGCCATAAGCTGGACACCTCCGGGAAGGAACCCTTTGGCCATGGAGCATCAGTGCCTTTGCTTATTATGGCACCTCCGCATTCTGCGTGTCACCCATAAATCATCTTCGGCTTCACATTAAAGGTCTTGAGCCATAAGCCGAAGTGTGGGGTGACGTGGAGGAAGGCCTCACACACGACGATGAACGACGAGATGTGAAGGATGGAATCCGGGGCCAAATCATGGAAATCGAGCCCGTAATAGAACATGAGCCCTCTAACAAAGGGATCCAGACTAAAGCCTAGTCCTCGGAGGAAGTCGTAGACGAATATGACACTCTCGCTGGGTTCGGGAGTGGGGATGACCTGCCCTCGAGCAGGCAGCCTATGCGAGATTTCGGCGGTCAGATACCTAGCTTCTCTTAGCTTCTTGATGTCCTCCTCTGTGATAAAGGAGGGCATCCACCGACCTTGGAGGTTGGATCCGGACATGATTGAAGGTCCGATGCGCCTAGCCTGAGCCTTGGGTGTTGGAACTCAAGGTGGGGGGAAGGATTCGATTGAGCGCAAGAAGAAAAGGACATGCCTTGTCCCCTTTATAAAGAGGGTGAATATTAAGCGTCCTTCGCGTGGCTGTTTGAAACTTGCCTAAAATCAAGGAGTCATACCAATAGGCACGATTGGGTTACACATACCCGTATTGATGAGAATCCCGTGATAAGGGGAACACGATCTCTGCTTCGACAAGATGTGCCAATAAAACCGCCTCGCGAAACATGCAGCGGCAGGCTGGGAGAAACGGTTCGAATAATGACCAGGCCGTGGTGTGATGTCATGCTATAAAACGTTATCAGCAGATTAGATTTGTGGAAATATTATTCTCTCTATGGTGGTATGCGGAATTTGTTTTGCAGAGCCGGACACTATCCTTGTGTTCAAAATATTCTATGGAGTATGCGGAGGAAGAACCCGCCTTGCAATGCCGAAGACAATCTTGTGCCGGACTCATCGTCATTGAAGCCTGGTTCAGGGGCTACTGAGGGAGTCCTGGATTAGGGGGTCCTCGGACAGCCGGACTATATACTTTAGCCGGACTGTTGGACTATGAAGATACGAGATTGAAGACTTCGTCCCGTGTCCGGATGGGACTCTCCTTGGCGTGGAAGTCAAGCTTGGCAATACGGATATGTAGATCTCCTCCCTTGTAACCGACTCTGTGTAACCCTAGCCCCCTCCGGTGTCTATATAAACCGGAGGGTTTAGTCCGTAGGACGACAAAAATCATACCATAGGCTAGCTTCTAGGGTTTAGCCTCTACGATCTCGTGCTAGATCAACTCTTGTAATACTCATATCATCAAGATCAATCAAGCAGGAAGTAGGGTATTACCTCCATCGAGAGGGCCCGAACCTGGGTAAACATCATGTCCCCCGCCTCCTGTTACCATCCGCCTTAGACGCACAGTTCGGGACCCCCTACCTGAGATCCGCCGGTTTTGACACCGACACCCGGCGAGTGTGTGGCATCGTTGCAGCGACATAGCTTGAAGATCGCGTGGTGGTGCGGTTGCGGCGTGGCACGAGGGAGGGCGGTGGCGGCCCTCGCCACCCATGACCAACAGCACCGGGCGGCGTGCGGGCTGCGAGGAGCGCGGAGTGGAGATCCTCTTGGGCGGGCGGCACCGCTCGGGCAGGCCGAACAACCCAGTGCTTAACATGAGCCCTTGGGGCATCAGCCATGAGAACTGCAGGGTGGTGGCGGATCGGCTGGCAGAAGATAGTCTCCGACGCACCACTACCTGGCGCGCCAAATGTCAGATTTTGGGTTCCGCAGACTCTTGAGAGGTTCGAACTCTAGGGTGCGTGCGAAGAACTCGTCTCCCCCAGTCTGTGAAAGTGCAACTATCCCTAGGTGGTTTCGGTAATTCATAACAACATATAGCTCATTGAGCTAATGCTATTCCAAGACAATTATTTCAGGAAAGCTCAATGATTGGCATGGCATGGATGGTGAAAGTGGAACCCTAAAAATTCTAAGGACAAAGGATTGGCTCAAGCTCAAAAGCTCAAGACTCTTCATTTTAAATTTAGTGATCCAAGATCACATTGAGTCCATAGGAAAAGCCAATACTATCAAGGAGGGATGAGGTGTTGCTTAATGAGCCCTTTGCTTTATGTGCTTAATGATATGCTCCAAAATCCTCAGCTACTTTCCCATATCCACAAATGACCTAAACCCTAAGCCAAACTCGGTCCTACCGATTCTTTCTATCCGACGCCACCGAGTTTCATATGTCATAAGCCACTCCCAAACCCTAGCAATTCGGTTCTACCGATAGGGATCTCGGTCTCACCGAGATGGGATTGCAACCTCTCTGTTTCCTTTTCGTAACTTTTCGGTCTCACCGAAAGGGCGGATCGGTCCCACCGAGATTGCAATGCAAACTCTCTGTTTCCCTTTTGTAACTTTTCGGTCTCACCGAAAGAGCAAATCGGTCCCACCGAGTTTGCCTGACCAACTCTCTGGTTAGCTAATTACCAAAATCGGTCTCACCGAGTTTGTGTAATCGGTCTCACCAAGATTACGTTATGCCCAAACCCTAACCATATCGGTCCTACCGAGATGCATATCAGTCCCACCGAAAATCTCTAACGGTCACTAGGTTTACCTTTTCGGTCCGACCGAGTTTGTTGATTCGGTCCCACCGAGATTGGTAAATTGTGTGTAACGGTTGGATTTTAAGTGGAGGATATATATACCCCTCCACCTCCTCTTCCTTCGTGGAGAGAGCCATCAGAACACATCTACACTTCCAACTCATATGTTCTGAGAGAGAACCACCTACCCTTGTGTTGAGGCCAAGATATTCCATTCCTACCATATGAATCTTGATCTCTAGCCTTCCCCAAGTTGCTTTCCACTCAAATCTTCTTTCTACCAAATCCAAATCCTATGAGAGAGAGTTGAGTGTTGGGGAGACTATCATTTGAAGCACAAGAGCAAGGAGTTCATCATCAACACACCATTTGTTACTTCTTGGAGAGTGGTGTCTCCTAGATTGGCTAGGTGTCACTTGGGAGCCTCCGACAAGATTGTGGAGTTGAACCAAGGAGTTTGTAAGGGCAAGGAGATCGCCTACTTCGTGAAGATCTACCGCTAGTGAGGCAAGTCCTTCGTGGGCGATGGCCATGGTGGGATAGACAAGGTTGCTTCTTCGTGGACCCTTCGTGGGTGGAGCCCTCCGTGGACTCGCGCAACCGTTACCCTTCGTGGGTTGAAGTCTCCATCAACGTGGATGTAGGATAGCACCACCTATCCAAACCATGGGAAAAACATCCGTGTCTCCAATAGCGTTTGAATTCTCCAAACCCTTCCCTTTACATTCTTGCAAGTTGCGTGCTTTACTTTCCGCTGCCTATATACTCTTTGCATGCTTGCTTGAATTGTGTGATGATTGCTTGACTTGTCCTAAAGTTGCTAAAATCTGCCAAGAACTAAAATTGGGAAAAGGCATAGCTTTTATTTGGTCAAGTAGTCTAATCACCCCCCCTCTAGACATACTTCCGATCCTACAAGTGGTATCAGAGCTTTAGTTTCCATTTGCTTTGATTTCCATAGCTTTTGGTGGTCATAGACTTGGTTTCAAAACCTAGGAGAGTATGGCGTCTAGTGAGGGAAATTATCACCGTAGAGGTCCTTACTTTGATGGTACTAATTTTGCTAGTTGGAAGCATAAAATGAAAATGCATATTCTTGGACATAACCCCGTCGTTTGGGCTATTGTGTGTGTTGGTTTGCAAGGTGATCTCTTCGATGGGAAAGAACCAAACCATGAAGCTACCGCGGATGAGTTGAAGATGCTACAATACAACGCTCAAGCTTGTGGTATTCTCTTCAACGGATTGTGCCCCGAAGAATTCAACAAAACCAGCCGTCTTGAGAATGCAAAGGAAATTCGGGATACTTTGATTGATATGCACGAAGGTACCGACTCTGTCAAGGAATCCAAATTGGATGTGCTTCAAAGTCAACTTGACAAGTTCAAAATGAAGGATGGTGAAGGTGTCACTGAAATGTACTCTAGGCTTGCTCTCATCACAAACGAGATTGCCGTCTTAGGGAGTGAAGAGATGACCGACAGATTCATCATCAAGAAGATCCTAAGAGCCTTGGATGGAAAATATGATACCGTGTGCACATTAATCCAAATGATTCCCAGTTACAAAGGTCTCAAGCCAACGGAAGTTATTGGAAGAATTGTTGCTCATGAGATGTCACTCAAGGATAAAGAGGAACTTCACAACAAATCAAGTGGTGCCTACAAAGCCTCATGTGAAGTACCCACTTCATCAAGTGAGAAACAAAACTTCAACGAAGAATTGAGCCTAATGGTGAAGAACTTCAACAAGTTCTACAAGAGTAGAAGCAAAGATAGAAGCTCCAAGTCAAGGTCCTACAATGACAAAAGATCTTCTAGTCGAGAGCGAAACTGCTACAATTGTGGAAGACCCGGACACTATTCCAATGAGTGTACGGCTCCCTACAAAAGAAGAGAAGATTCTCCAAAAAGAAGAGGCAAAAGAGAAGAATCACCATCAAGAGAGAGAAGGAGTAGAGATGATCGTTATGAACGAAGATACTCACGGAGGAGCAAGGATTCGGAAAGAAAGGAAAGATCATCAAGGAGCTACACAAAACGAAGACATCAAGCTCATGTTGGTGAATGGGTATCCGGCTCCGACTCCGACAACCACTCCGAGAGAAGTTATCACTCTGATTCCGAATATACTCAAGATGAAGGTGTTGCCGGTCTAGCACTTGTGTCGACCAACTCCTTCGACATATTTGACTCACCAAATGAAGGAATTGGAAGATGCTTCATGGCCAAAGGTCCTAAGGTAACTCACCCTGAGTATGTTGATTTTAATAGTGATGAAGATGACTTGTTAGGTGACGATGATTTACTTGTTGACAACTCTAGTGATGAATACTATGATGGAACGTCAATTAATCATGCTAAAACGAATGATAATGATAAGGAGAAAATTGAGGCTCTAACTAAAGAACTAAACACTCTTAAGTTAGCTCATGAAACTATCTTCGAAGATCATCGAGAACTTTTAAGAGCTCATGAGAGGTTACGCTTTGAAAAGCTCAATCTTGAGCAAGAGCATGAACTTTTAAAGGCAATCAATGATGATCTCCGCAAGAAAAGTTCTTCTTACAGTGCCAAACGTTTAATCTTATCCACTTACATACCTCAAGTCAAGTCTAGTAACAAGAATAAGAAAGATTCTTCCTCTAGTAGTAACAATGATCATGTTAAATCCAATATTGTTGCTTCTAGTAGTTCTCTTGATTCCACTAATGATTCTCTTAGCCAAGTTACACTTGAGCAAGAAAATAGCATATTGAAGGAAATCATAGAGAAAGGTGTGTACAAAAGCCTTGCCGGAAGTAAGCAATTCGAGGAGATTGTACGCAAGCAAGGAAGGCACCGGAAGAGACAAGGTGTTGGTTTTGAACGAAAGTTCAATGCCAATGGAGTTGAGTGGGAAGAAGATCAATACCCCAAGACAAATTTTGTTCCTCAACAAGAGAAGTATGATCCTACTTATTTCAAGGGGACACAAACTCAAGATGATCTTCCACCACAAGACTACAAGCAAAAAGGCAAGGACAAGCTTCAAGAGGAAATTGATGCATTTGAAGAAGCTCCTAAGACCTTAGTCAAGTGGATTCCCAAGACTACTTCAAGTTCCACTTCATCAAGTACGACTACAACTCCAAGGATTCCCATCAAGATGGTGTGGATCCAAAAGAAGAAGAACTAGAGAGTTCTTGAGGGTGACTCCGCCAACATATTTCACTCTTATCATTTTGGCAAGAACAAGTGCAATCAACTTCCACATCTTGCACTACTTCAAGGAGTCACAAACCCTCTTGTTGGTAAGTCAAGGGACAAGGTAACCTAAAAGCTTTCATAGACATCATCTTGTGTGTGCATCACTCTATGTCTATGGATATACTTGTTTGTTCCTTGTGGGACTAACCCATGTAGGTATTGAAAGTGCAATTCACTCAAAAGGATAGCTCCAAGTGATCTACATCAACATTGAGCATCCACATCTTCAACATCTACATGAAGTCATCATCGACAAAACCCAAGGTTAGTTCATCCCTCTTAGGGGGGATATCACATCTAGGGGGAGTTTTACTCTAAGACTTGAGCTTAAGCAACTCTAATGATGTGAACACAACAATGCTTTATGTAAAAGTGGTAACCCCACTTGAGCTTAAACGATGAGTATGACCTATGATCAAATGTTCTCATTTGACTCCTAAGTCAATATACTCATATATAGATGACCTAGTCATCGCCAATTGCTTGATAGATGTTAGAATTGGTTGTGCATGCTTTGTCACATATTTCAATTGCTATTTTATTGTGTGAGCATGTTGGTTGCATATTTTACTCATTCGAGGACATCCACTTGTTGTTTTGATTGTTTGGTTTTATTGTTCTTTTGCCAAGTGGATGATGGACAAGAATGCCTAAGAACCCCCTCTAGCTATCTATGCTTTTCTCGTCTCAAACTCTATTCATGTTGCATCACAAAATTGATCAAGTCAGATTCGAACCACTCTGTGTGAGGAGCACTCGGAGTCCCCGATTCGTCATAGACTTAAACTTCCAAAACCTCTTTGTGATTCTCGGTCTGACCGATACCCCACTTTCGGTCTTACCGAGATCATTAAGTTGATCTATGTTTTCAATCTCGGTGCAACTGATTTGAACCATTCGGTCACACCGAGTTGCATTAACTGTACACAGTTTTGCATCTCGATGCCACCGAGTTGTTCCACTCGGTCACACCGACAGGGTCGGGCTATATATAGACACGGGCAAAAATTTGGAAATTTCTCCGAACCCCTTCGCCCGCGCGATAGCTCGCTCTGCCTATGTGGTCTCCGGATCGTCTCCTCGCCGCCAGCCGCCTCTAGTCGCTGGTCTCCGTCGCCGTCAACGGGAATCAACCCCGCCGTTGCCGCCATAGCGAGTCTCTGCCGAACTAGGGTATGGACTCGATCTTTGTGATATACCCCAATCTGATTCCTAGCACATTGTGATCAGGTGTATTCTTGTCACGTTTGATAAACTCCTATCCTGAACTCGTAGATTAGGTTTGATTCGAAAATTTTAGGGTTAGGTTTCCGCCGAAACCATCTCGGACCCACCGAGTTGAAAAACTCGGTCCCACCGATTTGGCTAATGCCATTGCACAAGTGAGACTCGGTCTGACCGAGTATTACTAATCGGTGTGACCGATTTTGGAACTTTGTGAAACCCTAGCAGTCTCAGTGCCACCGAACTGTGACTCGGTCTGACCGAGTTCACTAGTTTAGGTTCCAAAAACTGCTTCGGTATCACCGAGTTTAGAAATCGGTAGATCCGAGATGCTTTCTGTGGGAAACTAAAACTAAGTTTTTGAATCATTCTTTTGCAAAAACCTCTGCATTTTGTGATGCTCATCCACTCTACCTCATCTATAAACTATTCACAGGGTCAGCAGTCAGCTTGTTCATCATGTCAGACCAAAGTGATAGCCAGAATTTGTCAGAGCAGCCAGTGCAAATGAGTGAGGGCACTAGTCCCTCCAATTCTTCAGATGATGGCAGCAGGAGCACCCCTAGCAACCTGCCAAAAGCTGCCACAAGACAAAGAAAGAAGAGAACCTCAGAATGAGAGGATGAAGATTATGTGGCAGAGGAGGAAGCAACTTCCAAGAAAGTTGAACTCAAGAAAGAGCATGGCTCAAGGCAGAGCACCAAGCCAGGCTTAAAGGTCAAAAGGCCAGCAGGCAGGCAGCCTATGCCAAAGGCTAGAGCCTCAACAAAGATTCCTGAGAAGCCTGCACCCAAAGAGTCAGTTGCAGCTGAGACAAAGAAAGAAAGGAAAAGAGGCAGATGGTGCAAGAAAGTTGATCCCATGGCTGAATTTGAACAACATTCTTCTGATGAAGAAGAGGAAGAAGAAGAGGATGCCTATGGCACCCAAGCTGATGGGTGATGCCATAAGATCAGGGGCAACTGCATCTAAGCCCAAGGAAGCACCTAAGGCTGCTTCCAAGGCCAAGCCAGCTCCAAAGCCAAAACCAAAGAGGAATACAAGAAGCATCCCAGCTGCTGAAAAGAACAAGGCCCCAGTGCCTGACATTGCAGAAGAAGAGGAGGCCAAGTGCTGAGAAAGTTGAAGCCCAAGATCCCAGACCACAATGATGCTCATCCTTTGGCTGAGGATATGAAGATCAGAAGAGACTCTGGGCTGAGAAAATGGAGAGCTGAGGATCCCTATGCTACCAGGAGGAGGATTGCTGTTGACTACAGGTTCCACACTAAGGAACAGCAGGACTTCTATGAGACAGTCTTGTTAGACAAGAAGCCCATTGTTTGTGATATGAGATGGGTCGACTGGGAATATATCAAGGAAAATGAAGAGCACTACCCTGGAGTGCAAGATAGCTTCAGAGCTTGTGGAGTAGCTGACTTTGTTGGGCAGAAGCTCACAAAGTGGAATGAGGAGCTTATCATGCAGTTCTACTCCATAGCACATTTTTATCCAGATGGGAGGATTGTTTGGATGTCTGAAGGTACGAGGTACCAATCAACAGTTGCTGAGTGGGCACAGCTTATCAATGCCCTAGAGGAAAATGAAGATGACTTGGATGTCTATGCCAAGAAGAAGATGGATCACAACTCTATGGCAAATATGTACAACGAGATTCCTGCAGATGATCTTGATACTCACCAGTTTGGGTCTGTGAAACACTTGTTGTCAGGTCTGCCTACGATCAATTGGATCCTTAGGCACACACTTTTGCCCAAGTCTGGAGATCACAGGATGATCAGAGGTCATGCCATCAACCTGCTACATATCTTTGATGTGCCTCAAAAGTTTAAGGTCATGAGCCTCATAATAGAAACTATCAAGAGGACTGCAGCAGATCAGAAGATGAGCTGTGGATATGCCCCTCAGATCCAGATGTTGATTAACACAAGAATGGGCACAGACACATACTTGTTGGACAAGGAACATGTGCCTATCCATCCAGATTTCAAGGACAACCAAGTTGTGATGCATGAAAATGAACCATCATCAGTCCAGGCACAAGCCAAGAAGGAGAAGGCAAAGAAGGAGAAAGCTGCCAAGATGCCAACTCAAGAGGAGGCATCTGAGTACTTCTTGAAGAACGAGCAAGAGCAGCTCAGTTACCTGATTGCATCCACCCGGAGGATTGAGAAAGGACTAGCTACCCTGACTCAGAACCAGGCAAGCTTAGAGAGAATCGTAGAACAAAAGTTCTATGACTTGGATATCAAGGTGACAGAAATTCAGACTGCAGTGGAGCAACTCCAAGATGACATGCAGGAGAGGAGAGGGAAGACAACCAGTGATGCATTTGCTAGAGTACCACGAGCTCAGAGGTCCAGTGCAGTGCCAGTTCCTGACACAAGAGCCACCGCCTCAGCTCCAGCCACCGCACCAACCCAACCTGCTCCAGCATCTACTTCCGCTCCAACTCCAACCACGTCTACGGAAGCCTTCGTCCTTGGAGTGATAAGGACTCCACCACCACCAGAAGATCAAGCCTGAGTGTCGATTTAGCACTATGCATTTTCTAGGAACTTTCTGGTAACTTGTTGCCAAAGGGGGAGAAAATGTATAGATCATAGGCTTCAAGAGAGAGAGAGTGTTGCTTTTCTCTCTTGCTTTATTTGGTGGTTTTTCAAACATTGATTGCTTTTGGTTGAGATACTATGTTATGCTTGTGAGACATTGATGATCATGTGTTTGATCATAAGCTACACTTATGCATGCTTGATATATCTTATCTATCTTATGTGGTCATTCACTTTTCCTTGGTAATGAGTGCATGTATTTCATTATTATCATTTTGAGCGCTCCACCAAGATGTATGTGACATGGAAGAGTAACCCATAATTCTAACTCCTTGTGCATTTGCAGTCCAAAGCAAATTTTAAATATGCACAAATTTAGGGGGAGCTCTAACTTATCACATACTTCTCAAAGCGACGATGTAATTCATTCTTATTATCATTTGTCGAAGCTTTGATCTATATGTTGTCATCAATTACCAAAAAGGGGGAGATTGAAAGTGCAACTATCCCTAGGTGGTTTTGGTAATTCATAACAACATATAGCTCATTGAGCTAATGCTATTCCAAGACAATTATTTCATGAAAGCTCAATGATTGGCATGGCATGGATGGTGAAAGTGGAACCCTCAAAATGCTAAGGACAAAGGATTGACTCAAGCTCAAAAGCTCAAGACTCTTCATTTTACATTTTAGTGATCCAAGATCACATTGAGTCCATAGGAAAAGCCAATACTATAAAGGAGGGATGAGGTGTTGCTTAATGAGCCCTTTGCTTTATGTGCTTAATGATATGCTCCAAAATCCTCAGCTACTTTCCCATATCCACAAATGACCTAAACCCTAAGCCAAACTCGGTCCTACCGATTCTTTCTATCCGGCGCCACCGAGTTTCATATGTCATAAGCCACTCCCATACCCTAGCAATTCGGTTCTACCAATAGGGATCTCGGTCTCACCGAGATGGGATTGCAACCTCTCTGTTTCCTTTTCGTAACTTTTCGGTCTCACCGAAAGAGCGGATCGGTCCCACCGAGATTGCAATGCAAACTCTCTGTTTCCCTTTTGTAACTTTTCGGTCTCACCGAAAGAGCAAATCGGTCCCACCGAGTTTGCCTGACCAACTCTCTGGTTAGCTAATTACCAAAATCGGTCTCACCGAGTTTGTGTAATCGGTCTCACCAAGATTACGTTATGCCCAAACCCTAACCATATCGGTCCTACCGAGATGCATGTCAGTCCCACCGAAAATCTCTAACGGTCACTAGGTTTACCTTTTCAGTCCGACCGAGTTTGTTGATTCGGTCCCACCGAGATTGGTAAATTGTGTGTAACGGTTGGATTTTAAGTGGAGGCTATATATACCCCTCCACCTCCAATTCATTCGTGGAGAGAGCCATCAGAACACATCTACACTTCCAACTCATATGTTCTGAGAGAGAACCACCTACCCTTGTGTTGAGGCCAAGATATTCCATTCCTACCATATGAATCTTGATCTCTAGCCTTCCCAAGTTGCTTTCCACTCAAATCTTCTTTCTACCAAATCCAAATCCTATGAGAGAGAGTTGAGTGTTGGGGAGACTATCATTTGAAGCACAAGAGCAAGGAGTTCATCATCAACACACCATTTGTTACTTCTTGGAGAGTGGTGTCTCCTAGATTGGCTAGGTGTCACTTGGGAGCCTCCGACAAGATTGTGGAGTTGAACCAAGGAGTTTGTAAGGGCAAGGAGATCGCCTACTTCGTGAAGATCTACCGCTAGTGAGGCAAGTCCTTCGTGGGCGATGGCCATGGTGGGATAGACAAGGTTGCTTCTTCGTGGACCCTTCGTGGGTGGAGCTCTCCGTGGACTCGCGCAACCGTTACCCTTCGTGGGTTGAAGTCTCCATCAACGTGGATGTAGGATAGCACCACCTATCCGAACCACGGGAAAAACATCCGTGTCTCCAATAGCGTTTGAATTCTCCAAACCCTTCCCTTTACATTCTTGCAAGTTGCATGCTTTACTTTCCGCTGCCTATATACTCTTTGCATGCTTGCTTGAATTGTGTGATGATTGCTTGACTTGTCCTAAAGTTGCTAAAATCTGCCAAGAACTAAAATTGGGAAAAGGCATAGCTTTTATTTGGTCAAGTAGTCTAATCACCCCCCCTCTAGACATACTTCCGATCCTACAGTCTGCCTACTCGCCAATCTCACAGCCTAACTCGTAGAACTGTAAGGAAATGGGA
Source organism: Aegilops umbellulata (assembly GCA_032464435.1). Taxonomy (NCBI): domain Eukaryota; kingdom Viridiplantae; phylum Streptophyta; class Magnoliopsida; order Poales; family Poaceae; genus Aegilops; species Aegilops umbellulata. The sequence continues at coordinate 154,563,580 of CP136057.1, read as the reverse complement.
CACAGCCGTTTACCCAAGTTCGGGCCACCTTGCGGTGTAAAACCCTACTCCTTCTTTATGGTGGATGGCCTCGAGGGGCTGAGGATGAACTGGTAGAGTGGCGAACAACCTCTGTAGGTGTGTTCTTGGGCTGGTGGGTGTGAGGTTGCTTCAAATGATCCATGTCCCTCTATGGTGGTGGCTAGGTCCTATCTATAATACTATAAGAAATGGAACACCCGTCTCCTGCTGGTGTAGGTCTCGAGGATGAGGCAGAGCCTCAAAGCTTCTTGAAGCAGACGGGCCTCCACGGGAGACGCTGTCTCCTGTGCGCAACCACTGCCCGTGGCGTTCCCTCCTTCCTACCTGGTTGTGCTTGGCAACTTCCCAAACACTCCCGTTCTCATGTTCGCCATGGCCTATCCCATCGAGGGTTTCACCACATGGTACGCCTCTTTCTCACACACCACCCGTCCTACCTCGGCGTCTACCGCCGGCTGGATCTGAACTATCTGTCATGTGGTCTGTGTGCCCGTAGGTACCAAAGAACCCGTGGGACAGAAAGAATCTATTGGTGTCCGAGGATGTCTTCGTCGCACCCTGCTAGTGCCACCACGCTCGCATCGCCGATCGACCTACAACAAGGCTTCAACAGCTCCTACCTCTGCTAATGTCATCTTCGCCATTGTGGTATGTTTTGATATTGGGCCAGGGTTCTCCTCGGACAGTTGTGTTCATTTCTAGGACCACTTTGGTAGTAAATTTCATTCAGGGTTGAAGTTTCAATAGAAACCTAAAGACGCCAGGTCTTGGTTCAGTTATTATTGATAAAAAACTACATTACAGATGGCAAGAAACTGCTAGGACCTCTGATTACATAGATGATAATAGATGTGTTTGATGCCAAAGTGTAGCCATGGTGATGATATTGTTTGTCTGTGAAGATGTACTGGTCCAACATTGCCCGTCAGCAGGTAACAACCCCCTTATCTTATTCCCCAATTATTTCTTTGAAATTAAGCTCGCCGTGCTATTTATTTTTCTCATACAAGTTAATAGTGCTCGGAGAAATTTGGAGTTCCCATCTTATGCTGGTACCGCTGTCAAACCCTCACGGCATTTTGTTTGTAACAGGCTGTTTCTAATTCAAATATGCTCCATTCCTAATCCTCATCTATTACCTTGCTACTTACCATGAGGTTATCCTATATGATTTGCTAAAAAATATATTTTTATGCCATGTCTTCTACATAATATGTCCGTAGATAAATGAATGTCTGTATTATTTCCATCTACAATACATGCTTATCGGTTGTTCTTCTATAGATTATTATTAGTAAACTGTGATATATGATTTCCTACATCACAACAATGAAAAATAGATGATTATGGTACATGGAGGATTGCTTAGTTACAATGCATATCTCAGTTGGCTACGCATATCTTGCTTGATGACAAGATGATTAGGTTTGGGTGATTTACTTGTATTGACATATGGCCATCGAATGTCCATATTGTCATGTGGTTAAAATTTGGCTAATTTTTTTGAACATTTGTGTACAGGTCAACAAATGTTTCATTCGTAGTCACTACAGGCCAACGAAGAGGACAAGAGCAATGCTCTTACAAGTTGGAATACAAGCCAACCTAACAACTGAAAAGAGAAATCCCTGTACATTAGAGATAAATCTCTATATTTGGGCAAATAGTTTTGTTCAACATTTTAATTAAATGTAAATATATATATTCCATTCAATATATAACATGAAAATGTCAAGTGTAAATGTACAGAAAGTCCCACAGCAACGCGTGGGGTATTGTCAAGTTTATAGTGGCCTTGGTCCTCTTCCCAAATGAAGGCGGGAAGGGATCCCACAATGGCCAAATTCGAAAGGAGACAACTAGTACATGTTATCCTGACAAAGGTAGTCTTCGTCTACAAAAGCCTTTGGTCGTGACGCTACGGTGGGCTCGGTGATGACCTCCGTCCTGCCGTCCTGGCAGTCTTGGTCTTGTTGCACGGGAATGGAAACCTTTGGCTGATTCCTCGGGACTTCGCGCCTGCGCTTGCCTCTTTAGCACCAAAGAGGAAACTGCTTCCCTGCGCCCGCTGGCGCCTGCTTGGCCTTGGTCCTCATGGCTCATGTCATTCGAACCTCGCGAGGTGAGGCTCGCATAGAAATCTCCGCTCCTCAGGAGCCAGCCTGAGGAGGCCGCTCCTGCTGGAGGTGTTGGTGTCGTCCGCCTCGTGAGGCTTGGCCCCTCGCGAGGGTATTGAGTTGTTGATGCTGACACTGGGCCATACCAGGCCGTCGACGAAGCCATGTTGTGGGCCGCATGGAGGCAAGTCTGGGTACCCCCGTTCCCAGAACGCTGACATCCACGGGCCTTTAGCAGGCTAAAATATACCTCGGGCCATTATTGGCCCAGTTATATGATGGGGCGTTATTAGGCCGAAACATATCTTGGGCCTTGGTTAGCCCACTGAGATCATGGGCCTTTAATAGGCCTAAATCTTAGTAGATGCATCAATAGGCCGAATTGTACGGCAGACCTTTAACATGCCCAATGTCAGGTTCGGCTGAACTATTGCCACCAAGAACACGGGTTGTTAATGGGCTGAATGTCGCATCAGACCATATATGACCCATGCACAGCATGGGCCATTAGCAGGCCGAAAGACAAACCCGGCTGAAATTGGCCCATGTCTACGTCGACCCTCTAACAGGCCGAAAAATCACTGGGCCTTAATGGGCCCAAAGACTGAGGGACAATTAACGGGCCCGATCTGGTGGTGGGCCATACATGGGCCATGTTTAAGCAGCTGTTAGTGGGCCGACGCACTATGCATGAGTAAATCATATGGGCTTTTGACTGGGCTGCCCATTTTAACATATATGGGCCTCTATTGGGCCATGCCACATGCCGAGTTATCATAGGCGCGTCTCATCCATTGGATGGATGCCATCTGTCCCAACACGGAGCTGATACGTGGTTCTTTCGGCCAATGAGAATTTTACAAGTGGAAAATCGCCATTGCTCGTGGATGTTACCGGGTTATCGGTCCCAAAACTGGACCCAATAGCTTAACGGCGACCCGTTACGGTGGATGCCACGTGTTGGTTACCCTTGAGGAAAACACTTCCATGACACAACATTTATCATCATGGAAGTGGACACTTCCGTGATGATAAATTGAGTATTGTCATGGAATACTTCTATGATAGCACATGTATGACTATCTTCATTCTATCATAAAATCGGCACGGATGAACGTGCATGACAGAAAGTGTGATCTACTGTGACAAACAAGTATCATCACGGAAGTGTTTTTTTGTAGTGACGGTCTTCATGATCTGGCAGCGCTTTGCTGTCGAGAGCTAATCATCGCCGGAGAATTAGAGGGAGGGAATTAGAACCACACTGGGCTTTATTATGTGTATTAGAGGATCTAGGTCAAGCTCTAATGGATCAACTAGGATCAACTAGAACTAGAACTAGAGGAGGTTCCAAAACTTGTGTGTTCAAAAGAGCTCAATACCTCAAGTATATATAGTTTTTTTGAGAAAAAGTATATATAGGTTGGAGGGGAGTGTTGGAAATATGCCCTAGAGGCAATAATAAAATGGTTATTATTATATTTCCTTGTTCAAGATAATTGTCTATTGTTCATGCTATAATTGTATTAACCGGAAACCATAATACATGTGTGAATACATAGACCACAACATGTCCCTAGTAAGCCTCTAGTTGGCTAGCTCATTGATCAATAGATGGTTGTGGTTTCCTGACCATGGACATTGAATGTCATTGATAACGGGATCACATCATTAGGAGAATGATGTGATGGACAAGACCCAATCGTAAGCATAGCACACGATCGTGTAGTTTGTTTGCTAGAGCTTTTCTAATGTCAAGTATCATTTCCTTAGACCATGAGATTGTGCAACTCCCGGATACCGTAAGAATGCTTTGGGTGTATCAAACATCACAACGTAACTGGGTGACTATAAAGGTGCACTACAGGTATCTCCGAAAGTGTCTGTTGGGTTGGCACGAATCGAGACTGGGATTTGTCACTCCGTATGACGGAGAGGTATCTATGGGCCCACTCGGTAATGCATCATCATAATGAGCTCAGTGTGACTAAGGAGTTAGCCACGGGATCATGTGTTACGGAAATGAGTAAAGAGATTTGCCGGTAATGAGATTGAACGAGGCATGGGGATACCAACGATCGAATCTCGGGCAAGTAATATACCGATGGACAAAGGGAATTGTATACGGGGTTGATTGAATCCCCGATGAGGGAGTCCTGGATTAGGGGGTGTCCGGACAGCCGGACTGTAACCTTTGGCCGGACTGTTGGACTATGAAGATACAAGATTGAAGACTTTGTCTCGTATCCGGATGGGACTTTCCTTGGCGTGGAAGGCAAGCTTGGCAATACGGATATTTAGATCTCCTCCCATTGTAACCAACTCTGTGTAACCCTAGCCCCCTCCGGTGTCTATATAAACCGGAGGGTTTAGTCCATAGGACACAACAACAATCATACCATAGGCTAGCTTCAAGGGTTTAGCCTCTCCGATGTCGTGGTAGATCTACTCTTGTACTACCCATATCATCAATATTAATCAAGCAGGAGTAGGGTTTTACCTCCATCGAGAGGGCCCGAACCAGGGTAAAAACATCGTGTCCCTTGTCTCCTGTTACCACCCGCCTAGACGCACAGTTCGGGACCCCCTACCTGAGATCCGCCGGTTTTGACACCGACATTGGTGCTTTTGAGAGTTCCTCTGTGTCATCGTCATCAGGCTTGATGGATCCTTCGATCATCGTTGGCGATGCAGTCCAGGGTGAGACTTTTCTCCCCGGACAGATCTTTGTATTCGGCGGCTTTGCACTGCGGGCCAATTCGCTTGGCCATTTGGAGCAGATTGAAAGCTACGCCCCTCGCCATCAGGTCAGGTTTGGAAGCCTAAACTACACGGCCGATATGCGCGGAGACTTGATCTTCGATGGGTTCGAGCCGCTGCCGAGTGCGCCACACTGTCATGATGGGCATGATTTAGCTCTACCGCCGAACAGTGCCCCGGAGGCCGCACCCGCATCCGCTCCGACCTTCAATTCGGAGCCAACTGCGCCGACCGAGAGCGGGTGGCTAGACCCCGCCGCGAAGGCTGCAGCATCAACGGCGATCGAGCCGAACACTAACCTTATCCTTCGCGAGTCCCATGACTCCACACCGTCGGGCTCTTCTCTGGACTCCGAACCCTCCGCGCCCTTGCCAATCGAATCTGATTGGGCGCCGATCATGGAGTTCACTGCCGAGGATATTTTTCAGCACTCGCCCTATGGCGACATACTGAATTCACTAAGGTCTCTCTCTTTGTCAGGAGAGTCCTGGCCGGATTATGACCGGCAGGATTGGGATCCGGACGACGAAGAAATTCGACGCCCACCCACGACCCACTTCATAGCCACTATCGATGATTTAACCGACATGCTAGACTTCGACTCCGAAGACATCGACGGTATGGACGACGATGCTGGAGACGAACAGGAACTAGCGCCCATAGGGCATTGGAAAGCCACCTCATCGTATGCCATATATATGGTGGATACACCCAAAGAAGGCAATGGCGACGGAATAGCGGAGGATAACCCCTCCAAGAAGCAACCCAAGCGCCGACGTCAGCGGCGCCGCTCTAAGTCCCGCCAGAGCAAAAACGGTGATTCCGGCACAGGAGATAATAACACTCCGGACAGTGCCGAAGACAACCCCCTCCTGCAAGATTCAGCGCAGGAGGATGGAGAAGCCAGACCTCATGAGAGAGCGGCAGACAGAGAGGAAGAGGATGACAATTACATGCCTCCCTCCGAAGACGAGGCAAGCCTCGACACCGACGAATTCGTCGTGCCTGAGGATCCCATTGAGCAAGAGCGCTTCAAGCGCCGGCTTATAGCCACAGCAAATAGCCTTAAGAAGAAGCAGCAACAGCTTAAAGCTGATCAGGACTTGCTAGCCGACAGATGGACTGAAGTCCTTGCGGCCAAGGAATATTAACTCGAACGCCCCTCCAAGAGCTACCCAAAGCGCAGGTTGCTACCCCGTTTAGAGGAGGAAGCATCTAAACCAACATCTCCAGCGTATAACGCGGCCAACTGGCCACCTCATGGCCGCGACAGAGAGGCGTCTCGGCCCACAACTCAAGCTGCACCCCGACGTCACTCAAAAAAATACCAAGGCACGGGGAAACGCGCTAGACCTGTGAGATATGTTGGAGGACAAAGCAAAGCAAACAAGATCGATCTACGGATCGCGTGGGCATCCCTCAGCACGAGACGATAACCGTCATGCCGGATACAGAAAAGTAAATCCGGCTGGGCCGAACACAGCAGACAAAACTCATTTGAGCTACGTCGTGATATAGCCCAGTACAGAGGCGCCACACACCCGCTATGCTTCATAGATGAAGTAATGGATCATCAAATCCAGATGGTTTCAAACCCGTGAATATTGAATCATACGATGGTACGACAGATCCTGGGGTATGGATTGAGGACTATCTCCTCCATATCCACATGGCCCGCGGCGATGATCTACACGCCATCAAATACCTCCCACTCAAGCTTCAAGGACCATCTCGACATTGGCTCAACAGCCTGCCAGCAGAATCCATTGGGTGTTGGATAACTTCCAGGGCACCTATGTGCGACCACCAAACACCGATGACCTGAGCCACATAATTCAGTAGCGAGAGGAATCGGCCAGACAATTTTGGACACAGTTCCTAACCAAGAAAAATAAAATCGTTGACTGTCCAGACGCAGAGGCCCTAGCGGCTTTCAAGCATAACATCCGTGACGAGTGGCTTGCCCGGCACCTTGGACAGGAAAAGCCGAAATCTATGGCAGCCCTCACGACACTCATGACCCGCTTTTGCGTGGGAGAAGACAGCTGGCTGGCTCGTAGCAATAACATGTCAAAGAACCCTGATAATTCGGATACCAAGGACAGCAATGGCAGGTCACGTCGCAACAAGCACAAGCGCCACATTAACAGTGACAACACTGAGGATACGACAGTTAATGCCGGATTCAGAGGCTCTTAGCCCGGTCAGCGGAAAAAGCCATTCAAAAGAAGCACTCCGGGCCCGTCTAGCTTGGACCGTATACCCGATCGCTCATGTCAGATACATGGCACCCCAGAAAAGCCAGCCAACCACACCAACAGGGATTGTTGGGTGTTCAAGCAGGCCGGCAAGTTAAATGCCAAAAACAAAGACAAGGGGCTACATAGCGACGAGGAAGAGGAGCCCCAACCGCCGAACAATAGAGGACAGAAGGGTTTTTCCTCACAAGTGCGGACAGTGAACATGATATATGCAACCCACATCCCCAAGAGGGAGCGGAAGCGTGCGTTAAGGGACGTATATGCGTTGGAGCCAGTCGCCCCAAAGTTCAACCCATGGTCCTCCTGCCCGATCACTTTTGACTGCAGGGACCACCCCACTAGTATCCGCCACGGCGGATTTGCCGCATTGGTTCTAGACCCGATTATCGACGGATTTCACCTCACTCGAGTCCTCACGGATGGAGGCAGCAGCCTGAACCCGCTTTATCAGGACACAGTGCGAAAAATGGGCATAGATCCCTCAAGGATCAAACCCACAAAGACGACCATTAAGGGTGTCATACCAGGTGTAGAGGCCCATTGCACAGGCTCAGTCACACTTGAAGTGGTCTTCGGATCCCCGGATAATTTCCGAAGCGAGCAGTTAATCTTCGATATAGTCCCGTTCCACAGTGTCTATCACGCACTGCTCGGGCGAACCCCATTTGCAAAGTTCAATGCGGTGCCGCACTATGCATACCTCAAGCTTAAGATGCCAGGACCTCGGGGAGTCATTACAGTCAATGGAAACACCAAGCACTCTCTCCGAACAGAGGAGCACACGGCGGCCCTCACAGCAGAAGTACAAAGCAGCCTCTCAAAGGCAATTCTCCAGTCCAGCAATAAAACGTCCGGACACCATCAAGCGCGCTCGGAGTAAACTACAACAAAACCACCTGGCACATGCCGAGCAAGCGTAGCAATGCGGCCCCAACCCCAGCCCTAGCAAAACGGCGAAATCCGTGCTACGCGTACATAATTACGCTATGAAAATACCATAGGAACAGGGGGAGGGGCATGACCACGGCACGTCCCAATACACGGCTCAACCGCACTAGGGGATGCCGATTTTATCATTTTTTCTTACTTTCAGGACTTTACTCTCTGGAAGACCTGTTCGGCAGTACAATCGCCGAACACACGATACAACAACCAGGGAGGCAGAAAGCTACATCGCACTATGGAACTCCCAGGTGGTCTCTATAACGAGCAAAATACCTGTTTTACATACCATTCCGCAGCTCGCCCCTAGAGGGGACATGTCAAATAGTCCCTGTCGGTGTCAAAACTGGCGGATCTCGGGTAGGGGGTCCCGATCTGTGCGTCAAGGTCGGATGGTAACAGGAGACAAGGGACACTTTATTTTACCCAGGTTCGGGCCCTCTTGATGGAGGTAAAACCCTATTCCTGCTAGATTAATATTGATGATATGGGTAGTACAAGAGTAGATCTACCACGAGATCAAGGAGGCTAAACCCTAGAAGCTAGCCTATGGGTATGATGATGGATATGATGTGTTCGTCCTACGGACTACAACCCTCCGGTTTATATAGGCACCGGATAGGGTTAGGGTTACACAGAGTCGGTTACATTGGTAGGAGATCTTGAATATCCGCACGCCTAGCTTGCCTTCCACGCCAAGGAAATAACCTTCCGGACACGGGACGAAGTCTTCAATCTTGTATCTTCATAGTCCTGGAGTCCGGCTGAAGATATAGTTCAGCTATCCGAACACCCCCTAATCCAGGACTCCCTCAGTAGCCCCTGAACCAGGCTTCAATGACGACGAGTCCAGCGTGCAAATTGTCTTCGGCATTGCAAGGCGGGTTCCTCCTCCAAATTCTTCAAGAAGATAATAAACACCAAAAAATAGTGTGCGGCTCTGCAAAACAAGTTTCCACGTATTGCCATATAGAGAATAATACAAACACAAATCAAATCTGCTGACGTATTCCGCAGTGCGTCATAACACTGCGACCAAGCCTTCTGTATGGATTATTTTTTGTTGTTCCACCGCAGCACGTTTGACGAGGCGGTTTCCTTGGCACGTCTTGTCGAAGCAGAGATCGTGTGCCCCTTTTAACGGGATTCTCATTAATGCGAACGTGGGTAACCCAACCGCGCCATTTACCACGGCGTGTGAGCGGCAAGCGAGTTTTATTAGGTAGGTGGGGACGCATAACGGCATCAGCCTATATAAGGGGATAAAGATCCACCTCTTTCACCTACGCCTTCTTCCTCCTTTGCCCATCCATCTCCTGCGCACTCAAGCTCCAACGCCCAAGTTCGCTCTTTCTTCCCCAACCTGCTCCAACGATGTCCGGAGCGGGTGGCAAGTGGATGGCTTCCTCCGTTACGGAGGGTCAAATCAAAAAGCTTAGGAAGGCCGGATATCTGTCCAAGGACATCCCGCACCGGCTTCCCGAGGCGGGGCAGCTTCTTCCCACCCCAAGGCCCCATGAGAGGGTAGTTTTTCTCCCCCATTTCCTCCGCGGACTGTGTTTTCCACTTCACCCTTTTGTCCGGGGGCTCATGTTCTACTACAGCCTGGACTTCCACGATCTGGCCCCGAACTTTATCCTCAATATCTCGGTGTTTATCATCGTGTGTGAGGCTTTTCTCCGCATCCGCCCCCACTTCGGCCTCTGGTTCCAAACCTTCAACGTCAAGCCCAAGGTGGTGTCCGGCACCCAGGCGGAGTGCGGAGGTGCTATGGCCGGCAAAATGGCCAACGCACTCTGGTTCGATGGCTCCTTTGTGGAGTCCTTAAAGGGGTGGAAGGCAGGGTGGTTTTACATCACCGAGCCATGCGACTCGAAATGGGTCGCGGCCCCTGAGTTCCGATCCGGACCCCCCACGCGGCTCATGTCCTGGAAAGGGACGGGCCTATCGTGGGGCAACGAAGAAGAAGTGACCGGACTGCAAACTTGCATCCGGTCCCTGATGAACAAGCCCATCCGGCATGTCAACATCATCCAGGTCATGTTCGTTCGCCGGATCCTCCCGTGCCAAGAACGGGAGTTCACTTTGTGGGAATTTGACCCGGCGCAGCACCAAACCCTCAATAGGCTCTTCGACACGACGTATGAAGACGTCTGGAAGGTGCTAACCAAAGGCGCCGAGTGCCCCACATCCGCTTTCGAGGACCGCGGATACAGCTCGCAGCGCAACACTGGCAAGGTAGGCTATTTATACCTTTCACAGGTTCGTTAAGCTTTTCTACATAGATTAACTCTATGTGGGATCTAAAAACTCCCTTTGCCTTTGACAGGCGTGGCTGAAGATAGCCGGACCAATCAACTGTCCGGCTCCTCTGCCCGAAGACCCAGCCCCAGCTCTCTTAGAGAAGCTGCTGGCTCCGGCGCCCTATGTGGTGCCGGAGAAGAAGGTCAAGAAGAATAAGACCACCGGGACTCGAAAGAGTGCCCGCAATGTGGTGGTGTCGAGCTCGTCATCTGGCGAGTCTGCGACGCCCTACTCTCGTGAAAACGAGAAGGAGGAACAAGGAAGCTCTCCCCCTCCATCGAGGGGAGCGAAAAAAGAAGAAGGCCGCCCCAACAGGGGAGGCCGAGGGGTCGAGGAAAAGGAAGACCCCTCCGCCGGACTACTCCCCCAACGCCGAAGAGGGCGGAAAGGAGTGGCCGGACAGAACCAAGCGTCCGGCGACATCGTAAGTATTCACATACCAGAATGACTCATAGTATCTTCAAGTGCGCAGCTTACCCTAATGTCGAATGCTATTTGCACAGCCCGCCCCGAGCCGCACTCGATGATTCATCGAGCCGCCCTCTGGATTCGTCGGACATGAACTCTGTCCCGCCCGCAGTCTCCCCCAGCGGGGCGGACGACGCTGAAGCGGCGTCCCGCCAAACAGGGCAGGAGGAGGTGGTCCTGGAGGAGCCGCAAGGCAATCCTCAGGACCCCAGGAGTAAAGGGGATGAAACCCCCCAGGGCTCCCAGTCCGGCTTTGTGCCGGACACCGCGCCGGACTCAACCGTCCTGGCTCGCGGTGGGCGAACTCCTTCCAAGAGGAGTAAGCCGTCTGAGCCGGCGACCTCTGTCCAACCAGAGGCGCCGGATAGTCTGTTGGAGGCGCTTGAAGGCGCCACCATCGACGAGGAGCACCGTACTGTTATGAGTGCGTTGGTCCAAAGGGTTCAGTCCGCCAAGAGCGGACTGAATGAAGCTTGCGCTAGCCTTCTAACAGGCTTCCAGGTAAGAAAAAAATATGCTAAATTCATTACCGCATAGACAGTAGCCCCTGATGCTCTGTTCGGTGTTCGGAAAGAAAAGCCGAACAGAGGATCCAACAATTTTCGCAGGAGTCTAATAAAAAGTCTATATGCGTATGCAGGCTTCCCTGCTGTCCACCGCCGCACTGACTGCGCAGGTGGTAGTCCTGAAAAAGGACCTCGAGCGGTCCGAGCAAGAGCTCGGCCTTGCCAAAAGGCAGCTCGTGGAAAAGGAAGGTAAGAAATACCCCTTAGAAGAAAAAAAAGGTGCCTATAGAGAGGCTTCATTGCAAAAAGAAATAACAGGATTGTACTGCTTATTTTAGGGGCCACAACCGAGGTGGCAACCCTGAAGCAGGCGCTGGCTGAGGCCGAGAAGAAAGCGGCCGAGGAGCGCGCCGAGCGAGAAAAGCTTGGGGTCCAAGTCGGCGAGGTGCAGCAAGAGCTGCAAGCTCTCATGAAGAAACTTGAGGGTTTGGAGCTTGAGGCAAAAACACAAGCATCCGAGCTCGCGTCGGCTGTTGAGACCACCAAGAGTGCCAAGGCCGAAGCCCAAAAGTCCCTCCAAGAGTTGGAGGATGTGAAAAATATAGCAGCGGGTAAGGCATTCTTAATGCAAAGTGGGAATATAAAGGTGAAATACCTATTACTTACCCGAATCCGGAATTCTCCAGGGGCGTTCTTCGATCTTCCCCGCAGTGCATCCGACGCCGCCGCATTCTACCGAGCTGAAGAGGACAGCTCGACGGAGAGTGTGTTCTGGTCTCAGTATTCTGAGGCCGGACACCCTGTGCCCTTAAGCGATCAGCTGAAGCAGCTGGCCGAGCTCCACAAGGCGGCCGAACAGGCCATGAAGGGCTTACTAGTTCGGCTGTGGCCTGGAGAGGCCCTGCCTGGGAGCTACTTCGGGCTGGTGCGGCGGCTGGTGGAGGCCTGTCCACGGCTTGAGGTCATCAAGCGCTCCGTCTGCATAGAAGGTGCCCGGAGGGCCCTTGCCCGTGTAAGGGTACACTAGGGCAAGCTGGACGGAGAGAAGCTGGTGAAGGACGGGCCGCAGCAGGGGAAGGAGCATCGCAAGCCCGAGAACTACTACAAGGAAGTTCTCGCTGGAGCTCGCCTTGTTGCGGATGAGTGTGCCAAAGATGTAATATTTCAATGAACTCGCTCGTTTGTATCCTGTGCGCTGAAAACTTGTTCATATGCGCTTAAGCAATGCTTTCTGAATTTAAAATATTATTTTCTGTGCGGCCGTTTATCAATAACTGAGAGATGGCGAGTCGTCGGCTTCTGCCCCCATGCAACTAGTGCTGGGGTGTTCGGGATAAACCTGAGGGCTCTTGTTCCCATAGTTGGGTCCTTCGAGGGAGGCGCTCAGCACAGCGAACCAGGCAATCGGACTATAATGCTTGAACACTCTCACTTAGCCATAGAACGTTATAATTTTAAATTTCGGCGAAGCCCCTAGTTCGGAAGGCCGAATTCGGGGCACTATCCACGCCTTTAGCCGGACTTAACCAGCTCTCCGCTCGAAGCGGCATAAGCCTTTATTGACTCGAAAAACCTCTCGAACAGCGACCGGTCTCGCGCCTTATCATGACAGTCTGTTTTAGCTTTCTCCACTGAGGTGCTCACCCACCTGATCTGGGGCACAATCGCAGTGGTTCTCCTAGTGCTACCTTAGCCGATAGAGCGGAACTTAAGGCACCAAAACATAGGAGCCGGGCAAGCCCAACATATGACCAAAATCATGACTCGGAGCCGATGCATATAATGCTGTAAGTTCGGGGTGCCGCACTTGTGAAAGTGGACAGACTTCTCACACCAGATAGAAGGGTAATAAAGCCCCTGGCGTGGTTTGCCGTACCATGGTGTACGGGTGCGATCATGTTATTTGAGTAAACATATGTATATTAAAAGAAGATAATGCAAAAAATAGACGAAAAGCTACGCATTATTTATGAGGAGGCTGTTTATTCAAGCCAAACGATACAAGTAGTGCGAAAAAAATTTAGACTATTTAACATGTCCTGACCAGGCGCAGGCCGCGGAATTTAGAAACAGATATATCGCTCGAAATAGAGACCACCTGAGAGTTCCATGATGCGGCGTTGTTTTGTCTGCTTTCCTGGGTCCTGTATCGTCTGTGCGGCAGCGAGGCCGAACACTGTATCCAGAGTATGGAGTCCTGAAAGAAAAGAAGAACCCGGCAGCCCCTAGTACGTTTGACGCCGTATTGTTGGCATGCCGTTTTAACTGCCCCTTCGCCTATGCCCATGGAATTGTAAGGGCGTAATTGTGTACTCGAGGTACTAGCTCCGTTATGTAGCGATGGCTGGGGTTGGGGCCGTATTGCTATGCGTGCTCTGAACGCGCCAGTCGGTCTTGCTGCGGGTTACTCCGGGCGCGTTTTGCTTTGTCCTGCTTTGTAGCGGCCGGACTCGAGAGCTGCCTTAACAGGCTGCTTTGTACCTCTGCTGCGAGGGCCGCCGTGTGTTCCTCCGTACGGATGGAGCGTTCGGTGTTTCCGCTGACCGTGATTACACCTCGAGGGCCTAGCATCTTGAGCTTGAGATATGCGTAGTGCGGCACCGCATTGAATTTAGCGAATGCGGTTCGTCCAAGCAGAGCATGATAGCCACTGCGGAACGGAACAATGTCGAAGATTAACTCTTCTCTTCGGAAGTTGTCCGGAGATCCGAAGACCACATCAAGTGTTATGGAGCCTATGCAATTGGCCTCTACACCTGGGATGACGCCTTTAAAGGTCGTCCTTGTGGGCTTGATCCTTGATGGATCTATGCCCATTTTCCGCACTGTATCCTGGTAGAGCAGGTTCAGGCTACTGCCGCCGTCCATGAGGACTCTTGTAAGGTGAAATCCGTCAACGATTGGGTCAAGAACCAATGCGGTGAAACCGCCGTGACGGATGCTAGTGGGGTGGTCCCTTCGATCAAAGGTGATCGGGCAAGAGGACCATGGGTTGAACTTTGGGGCGACTGGCTCCATTGCGTATACGTCCCGTAGCGCACGCTTCCTCTCCCGCTTGGGAATATGAGTCGCGTATATCATGTTCACCATCCACACTTGTGGGGGAAACCCCTTCTGTCCGTTGTTGTTCGGCGGCCTGGGCTCCTCTTCGTCATCGCTGTCTAGCCCCTTGTTTTTGTTTTTGGCTCTTAACTTGCCTGCCTGCTTGAACACCCAACAATCCCTATTGGTGTGATTGGCTGGCCTTTCGGGGGTGCCGTGAATCTGGCACAAGCGGTCGAGTATTTGTCCAAACTGGACGGGCCCTGGGTATTCTTTTTGAATGGCTTTTTCCGCTGACCGGATTTATGGCCTCTGAATCCGGCGTTTACTGCCGTATCTTCATTGCTGTCGCTGCTGACGCGGCATTTCTGTTTATTCCGTCGCGACCTGCCATTTTTGTCCTTGGTATCTGAATTACCTTGCTTCTTCGATAAGTTGTTGCTGCGAGCTAGCCAGCTATCTTCGCCCGCGCAAAAGCGGGTCATGAGTGTCGTGAGGGCTGCCATGGATTTCGGCTTTTCCTGTCCCAGGTGCCGGGCAAGCCACTCGTCACGGATGTTATGCTTGAAGGCTGCTAAGGCCTCTGCATCCGGACAATCGACTATCTGATTTTTCTTTGTTAGGAACTGTGTCCAGAATTGCCTGGCCGATTCTTCTGGCTGCTGGATTATGTGGCTTAGGTCGTCGGCGTCCGGTGGCCGTACGTAGGTCCCCTGGAAGTTTTCAAGGAATGCGGCCTCCAGGTCCTCCCAAGAGCCGATCGAATCTGCGGGGAGGCTGTTAAGCCAGTGCCGGGCTGGTCCCTTAAGCTTAAGGGGTAAATATTTGATGGCGTGCAAATCATCGCCACGTGCCATGTGGATGTGGAGGAGATAGTCCTCAATCCATACTGCCGGATCTGTCGTACCATCGTACGACTTGATGTTGACGGGTTTAAAACCCTCTGGGATTCTATGATCCATTACTTCGTCTGTGAAGCATAGTGGGTGTGCGGCGCCCCTGTACTGGGCTATGTCTCGACGCAGTTCGGAGGAGCTGTGCCTGTTGTGTTTGGCCCGGCCGGATTTATTGTGTCCGGAGTGAAGATCATCACGTGTCGTCGGGCGTCTGCGCGATCCATAGATCGATCTTGTTTGCCTTGCTTTATCCTCCAGTACGTCTCGCAGGTCTGGCTCATTTTCCCGTGCCTTAGTTGAGTGGCACCGGGGCATGGCTTGTTTAGGGGTTTGGCAGGCCTCTCTGTCGTGGCCGCGAGGTGGCCGGTCTGCCATGTCATGCATTGGAGATGTAGGTATTTCCCCCTCTGATTGGGGTAGCGGCCTGCGCTTAGGATAACTTTTGGAGGGGCGCTCGAGTTCATACTCTTCGGCCGCAAGGACTTTAGTCCATCTGTCAGCTAGCAAATCTTGATCAGCTCTAAGTTGTTGCTGCTTTTTCTTTAGGCTATTTGTTGTGGCTAGAAGCCTGCGTTGAAAACGCTCTTGTTCGGCGGGGTCTGATGGTACGACGAATTTGTCGTCATCGAGGCTTGCCTCGTCTTCGGAGGGAGGCATGTAGTTATCATCCTCAACCTCTCGCTCTACCGCTCTCTCATGAGGGCTGGCTTCTCCATCTTCCTGTGTCGAATCTTGCTGGATTTGGTGTTCTTCGGCGCTATCCGGGGTAGTATTATCTCCCGTGCCGGAATCACCGTTTCTACTTTGGCGGGATTTAGAGCGGCGCCGTTGACGCCGGCGTTTTGGCTGTTTTTTCAAGGTGTCATCCTCCGCTGTTCCATCGCCATCTCCATCCTTTGGAGCGTCCACCATATATATGTCATATGACAAGGTGGCGGTCCAGCGCCCTACAGGCGCTGGTTCTTGTTCGTCTCCTCCTTCGTCGTCCATACCGTCGAAGTCTTCGGAGCCGAAGTCAAGTATGTCGGTTAAATCATCGACAGTGGCTATTAAGTGGGTGGTGGGTGGGCTTTGAATTACTTCGTCGTCCGAATCCCAACCTTGCAGACCATAGTCCGGCCTGGGCTCTCCTGATAGAGAGAGAGACTTGAGAGAATTCAGGATATCACCGAAAGGTGAGTGCTGAAAGATGTCCGCGGCGGTGAACTCCATTATAGGCGCCCAATCGGATTCGATCGGCAGGGGCACGGGAGGCCCAGAGTTCGGAGAAGAATCCGACTCCTTGGAGTCATGGGCCGTGCGGAGTACGGGACTGGCGTTCGGCTCGATCGCCTTCAAGATCGCAGCCCCCGAGGTGACGTCCAACCATTCATCCTCAAAGATCGCAGCGGGCTCCGAGTCGAGGATCGGGACTGGTGCGTGTGCGGCCTCCAGGGCACTATTCGGAGGCAGAACTATATCATGCACCTTGAGGTAGTGCGGCACGCTTGGTTGTGGCTCGAACCCGTCAAAGATCAAGTCTCCGCGGATATCTGCCGTGTAGTTTAAGCTTCCAAACCTGACTTGATGGCCAGGGGCGTAGCTTTCGATCTGCTCCAGACGACCAAGCGAATTGGCCCGCAGAGCGAAGCCACCGAAGACGAAGATTTGTCCGGGGAGGAAAGTCTCACCCTGGACCTCATCGTTGTTGATGATCAAAGGAGCCATCGGGCCTAAAAGCGACGACACAGAGGAACTCTCAATGAAAGCACCAATGTCGGTGTCAAAACCGGCGGATCTCGGGTAGGGGGTCCCGAACTGTGCGTCAAGGTCGGATGGTAACAGGAGACAAGGGACACTTTATTTTACCCAGGTTCGGGCCCTCTCGATGGAGGTAAAACCCTACTCCTGCTAGATTAATATTGATGATATGGGTAGTACAAGAGTAGATCTACCACGAGATCAAGGAGGCTAAACCCTAGAAGCTAGTCTATGGTATGATGGTTGTCCTACGGACTACAACCCTCCGGTTTATGTAGACACCGGATAGGGTTAGAGTTACGCAGAGTCGGTTACAATGGTAGGAGATCTTGAATATCCGCACGCCTAGCTTGCCTTCCACGCCAAGAAAAGATCCTTTCGGACACGGGACGAAGTCTTCAATCTTGTATCTTCATAGTCCTGGAGTCCGGCCATCCGAACACCCCCTAATCCAGGACTCCCTCAGCTACCTTACCAAGGCCAACCACCTTACCCTTTGAATTATCACCAAAAGTGACGTATTTTCGAGGGCCGTCGTTTTCAGCAAGCTCACAAAACATCTCTTCATCTCCGGTCATATGATCAGTACATCCACTGTCAAGAACCCATCCCTTTCCTCCTGACACATATCCCCGAAGATGAGCCATAAGACCAAAGTGTCTCATTGCATCATCAAGATCGAAGTCACTGTCATCATCTTCATCATAGTATCCATGTTCAACATGATCTTGTGACTCATCATTTCCTAGAGAGAGTGATTCATTAGATAAATGATCATCAAAGTGGTCACCTTTATGATATCTTATAGCTTCGGATATAATATCACTAATGATTCCAACATTTCCTTTAGCATGCATGAGATTAGTAAGCTCAAATAGACAATCACCAAAACTAGGATCACTAGAGTTCATCTTACTCAAGGCAATAGATTTATGGAGAATTTCATCTAGATTTTTCAAGAAATAATCGGGAAATCGTTCCTCAAGAAATTTCCATATAGTATAGGCACAATTTAGAGTAGGTAAACTAGCAATCAAGTTTTTGGGCAATCCTCTAATGATGAGCTCAACGGTTCTAAGATTGCAAATCATGTCAATATCTTCATCTAGGGTGGGATACATAGGATCAACATGAGGCGCACAAGGACTAGCAATATACTTGTTCAAATGATATTGATTGAAAATTACAAGCATCTCATTTTTCCACTGATGAAGATACTCTCCATCAAGAATAGGCACTCTATGTCTAAGACTCCCTAAAGTAGACACATCCATCTTCCTCCAATGGTGATTAAACCAAGGCAATGGAGACCAAAGCTCTGATACCATTTGTAGGATCTAGAAGTAGGTGTGTCTAGAGGGGGGGTGATTAGACACTTAGTGCTAAAGTTTCAATTTTTAAACTTTTTCGGTTTGAGTGGAGTTTTAGGCACAATTTCAACATACACAATACATATCAAGCAAGCATGCAAAGAGTATATGAGCAGCGGAAAGTAAAGCATGCAACTTGCAAGAATGTAAAGAGAAGGGTTTGGAGAATTCAAACGCAAGTGAAGACAAGGATGTTTTTCTCGTGGTTCGGATAGGTGGTGCTATCCTACATCCACGTTGATGGAGACTTCAACCCACGAAGGGTAACGGTTACGTGAGTCCACGGAGGGCTCCACCCACGAAGGGTCCACGAAGAAGCAACCTTGTCTATCCCACCATGGCCATCGCCCACGAAGGACTTGCCTCACTAGCGGTAGATCTTCATGAAGTAGGCGATCTCCTTGCCCTTACAAACTCCTTGGTTCAACACCACAATATTGTCGGAGGCTCCCAAGTGACACCTAGCCAATCTAGGAGACACCACTCTCCAAGAAGTAACAAATGGTGTGTTGATGATGAACTCCTTGCTCTTGTGCTTCAAATGATAGTCTCCCCAACACTCAACTCTCTCTCACAGGATTTGTATTTTGTGGAAAGAAGATTTGAGTGGAAAGCAACTTGGGAAAGGCTAGAGATCAAGATTCATATGGTAGGAATGGAATATCTTTTGTCCCAACACATGAGTAGGTGGTTCTCTCTCAGAACATATGAGTTGGAAGTGTAGTTGTGTTCTGATGGCTCTCTCCACGAGTGAAGAGGAGGTGGAGGGGTATATATATAGCCTCCACACAAAATCAAACCGTTACACACAATTTACCAATCTCGATGGGACCGAATTAACAAACTCGGTCGGACCAAAATAGTAAACCTAGTGACCGTTAGAGATTTTCGGTGGACTGACATGCAACTCGGTAGGACCGATATGGTTAGGATTAGGGCATAACATAATCTCGGAGAGACCGGCTACACAAACTCGGTGAGACCGATTTTGGTAATTAGCTAACCAGAGAGTTGGTCAGGCAAACTCGGTGGGACCGATTACTAAACTCGGTTGGACCGATTTTGGTAATAAGTTAACCAAAGAGTTTGCATTGTAATCTCGGTAGTACCGATTGCTCAAACTCGGTGAGACCGATTTTGATAATGGACATACACAGAGAGATTACAATCCCATCTCGGTGGGACCGAGATCCCTATCGGTAGAACCGATTTGCTAGGGTTTGGTAGTGGCTTATGACATATGAAACTCGGTGGCACCGGATAGAAACAATCGGTAGGTCCGAGTTTGGCTTTGGGTTTAGGTCATTTGTAGATATAGGAAAGTAGCTGAGGATTTTGGAGAATATCATTAAGCACATGAAGCAAAAGGCTCATTAAGCAACACCTCATCCCTCCTTGATAGTATTGGCTTTTCCTATGGACTCAATGTGATCTTGGATCACTAAAATGTAAAATGAAGAGTCTTGAGCTTTTGAGCTTGAGCTAATCCTTTGTCCTTAGCATCTTGAAGGGGTTCCCACATCCTTTAATCCATGCCACTCCATTGTTGAACTTATCTGAAACATACTAGATAAAAGTGTTAGTCCAACAAGAGATATGTTGACATTAATTACCAAAACCACCTGGGGAGCACTTGTGCTTTCAAACAGGTTCAAGTAAAATCTTTTAAATGAACCCAAAATGCCTTCATAAAATGTCCATCATTTTTGAATTGGACTAGAACCTCTGCCAAAAGTGATGCACCTATTTCTAGGCCATTCTGGATTTTTGAATTAACTCATATTGTATTTGAATTGGGGCATTTAAATACTATAAATATTTTTAAATGCTCCAACAATTTTGGAATTAGTTGAGGGCCTCTGGAATAATTCATTTAGTGCCCATAACTATTTCCAGAATTTTTAAAAATGATTTGGTTTGAAAACCAAATTTAAACAAATTTGCATAAATAGAAAGGACAGAAACCTACCTAACTTACCCACAGTCCATCTGGCGCCCCAGCTGGCCCAGCACTGAGCGGCCCACTGGCCCACAGTGCCAGTCATCACCAACCTCCCGCCACAGCAGGCAGGCTGCTTCCTGTCGCCCGCGCGCCGCCCCTGGCCACCTCCTGCTTGCCACCGAGGCGCCCCGACGCGTCTGGAGACGCCCCGCAGCCCCCTCTGCCTCTCCCTTCACTCTCTGCTCTCTCCCCTGGCCTCTAGCCCCTCTCCCGAGCAGACCCGAACCTGCTCGTCGCCACCGACGCCGTTCACCGTAGCCACCGTGCCCCTCTGGGCCTCTCATCTTGCCCCAGAGCTCCGCCTCGCCACCTGCTACGTCCTCAACGAGCCAGGCGACCCGGGAAGCTCTGCATCGACGCCATCTCCATCTTCTTCATCATCGGCCACAGAAGCTCGCCGGCGTGGATTCGCGAGCTCCAGACCCTCCCCGGCCTCGCCGTTGACTATGCTGGATTCGCCGTGAGCCCCTGCCTCTTTCCCCTCTCACCCCGTGCTCGTCCCCGCCTTCTAGCCACCGTGGCCATCGGAGCCGATTGCTCCTTGTCGCCGGCCATGTCGCCACCGCGGCTACGACCGTGCAAGCACGCGTCCGAGCTTACCACTGAGCTCACCGCACCCCCACGAGTCCAACGCGCCTAATCGTGGCTCCTGCCATGCACTGCACCGTCGACTCGTTCAACGCCCGAACGCCGGCCACCACACTTGCCATCACCGCCGTCATTCTCGGCCATCTCCGGCGAAGCTGAGAGCACCACTCGACGCATGCGAGTGTTGGAGATATGCCCTAGAGGCAATAATAAATAGGTTATTATTATATTTCCTTGTTCATGATAATCGTTTATTATCCATGCTAGAATTGTATTGATAGGAAACTCAGATACATGTGTGGATACATAGGCAACACCATGTCCCTAGTAAGCCTCTAGTTGACTAGCTCGTTGATCAATAGATGGTTACGGTTTCCTAACCATGGACATTGGATGTCATTGATGACGGGATCACATCATTAGAAGAATGATGTGATGGACAAGACCCAATCTTAAGCCTAGCACAAGATCGTGTAGTTCGTATGCTAAAGCTTTTCTAATGTCAAGTATCATTTCCTTAGACCATGAGATTGTGCAACTCCCGGATACCGTAGGAATGCTTTGGGTGTACCAAACGTCACAACGTAACTGGGTGGCTATAAAGGTACACTACAGGTATCTCCGAAAGTGTCTGTTGGGTTGGCATGAATCGAGACTGGGATTTGTCACTCCATGTGACGGAGAGGTATCTCTGGGCCCACTCGGTAGGACATCATCATAATGTGCACAATGTGATCAAGGAGTTGATCACGGGATGATGTGTTGCGGAACGAGTAAAAGAGACTTGCCGGTAACGAGATTGAACAAGGTATCATGATACCGACGATCGAATCTCGGGAAAGTATCGTACCGATAGACAAAGGGAATTGTATACGGGATTGATCGAATCCTTGACATCGTGGTTCATCCGATGGGATCATCGTGGAACATGTGGGAACCAACATGGGTATCCAGATCCCGCTGTTGGTTATTGACTGGAGAACATCTCGATCATGTCTGCATGGTTCCCGAACCCGTAGGGTCTACACACTTAAGGTTCGATGACGCTAGGGTTATAAAGGAAGTTTGTATGTGGTTACCGAATGTTGTTCGGAGTCCCGGATGAGATCACGGACGTCACGAGGAGTTCCGGAATGGTCCGGAGGTAAAGATTTATATATAGGAAGTATGGTTTTGGCCACCGGAAGTGTTCTGGGCATCACCGGTAGTGTACCGGGACCACCGGAGGGGTCCGGGGGGTCCACCAAGTGGGGTCACCAGCCCCGGAGGGCTGCATGGGCAAAGTGTGGGAGGGAACCAGCCCCAGGTTGGCTGGTGCGCCCCCCACAAGGGCCCAAGGCACCTAAGGGGAGGAAGGGGGGCAAACCCTAAGGGCAGATGGGCCTTAGGGCCCATGCCTGGTGCGCCTCCCTCTCCCCTACACCTGGCCGCCACCCAGATGGGATCTGGAGGCTGCCGCACCCCTTGGGTGGGAACCCTAGAGGGGGCGCAGCCCCCTCCCTCTCCCCTATATATAGTTGAGGTATTTGGGGCTGCTAAAAAAGGAGTTTTGACCTCTCGATGGCGCAGCCCTGCATCTCTCCTTCCTCCTCTCCCGCGGTGCTTGGCGAAGCCCTGCAGGATTGCCACGCTCCTCCACCACCACCACGCCGTTGTGCTGCTGCTGGATGGAGTCTTCCTCAACCTCTCCCTCTCTCCTTGCTGGATCAAGGCATGGGAGACGTCACCGGGCTGTACGTGTATTGAACGCGGAGGTGTCGTTCGTTCGGCACTTGGTCATCGGTGATTTGGATCACAACGAGTACGACTCCATCAACCCCGTTCACTTGAACGCTTCTGCTTAGCAATCTACAAGGGTATGTAGATGCACTCTCCTTCCCCTCTTTGTTGGTTTCTCCATAGATAGATCTTGATGACACGTAGGAAAATTTTGTATTTCTGCTACGTTCCCCAACAGTGGCATCACGAGCTAGGTCTATTGCGTAGATTCCATGCACGAGTAGAACACAAAGTAGTTGTGGGCGTTGATTTTGTTCAATATGCATACCGTTACTAGTCAATCTTGATTCGGCGGCATTGTGGGATGAAGCGCCCGGACCGACCTTACACGTACACTTACGTGAGACAGGTTCCACCGACTGACATGCACTAGTTGCATAAGGTGGCTAGCGGGTGCCAGTCTCTCCCACTTTAGTCGGATCGGATTCGATGAAAAGGGTCCTTATGAAGGGTAAATAGCAATTGACATATCACGTTGTAGTTTTGCATAGGTAAGAAACGTTCTTGCTAGAAACCCATAGCAGCCACGTAAAACATGCAAACAACAATTAGAGGACGTCTAACTTGTTTTTGCAGGGTATGCCATGTGATGTGATATGGCCAAAAGGATGTGATGAATGATATATGTGATGTATGAGATTGATCATGTTCTTGTAATAGGAATCATGACTTGCATGTCGATGAGTATGACAACCGGCAGGAGCCATAGGAGTTGTCTTTAATTTATTTATGACCTGCGTGTCAACATAAACGTCATGTAATTACTTTACTTTATTGCTAAAGCGTTAGCCATAGTAGTAGAAGTAATAGTT
The DNA here is from genome assembly GCA_032464435.1 of Aegilops umbellulata. Classification (NCBI taxonomy): domain Eukaryota; kingdom Viridiplantae; phylum Streptophyta; class Magnoliopsida; order Poales; family Poaceae; genus Aegilops; species Aegilops umbellulata. The sequence goes on along the minus strand of CP136057.1, from coordinate 154,539,972 downwards.
GACGTGACAACTTCATGAAGACACGATGATGGAGATCATGATGATGGAGATCATGGTGTCATGCCGGTGACGACGATGATCATGGAGCCCCAAAGATGGAGATCAAAAGGAGCAAAGTGATGATGGCCATATCATGTCACTATTTGATTGCATGTGATGTTTATCATGTTTTTGCATCTTATTTGCTTAGAACGACGGTAGTAAATAAGATGATCCCTCATTAAAATTTCAAGAAAGTATTCCCCCTAACTGTGCACCGTTGCGAAAGTTCGTCGTTTCGAAGCACCACGTGATGATCGGGTGTGATAGATTCTTACGTTCACACACAACGGGTGTAAGCCAGATTTACACACGCAAAACACTTAGGTTGACTTGACGAGCCTAGCATGTACAGACATGGCCTAGGAACACAAGAGACCGAAAGGTCGAGCATGAGTCGTATGGTAGATACGATCAACATGAAGATGTTCACCGATGATGACTAGTCCGTCTCACGTGATGATCGGACACGGCCTAGTTGACTCGGATCATGTAATCACTTAGATGACTAGAGTGATGTCTATCTGAGTGGGAGTTCATAAGATGAACTTAATTATCCTGAACATAGTCAAAAGATCTTTGCAAATTATGTCGTAAGCTCGCGCTTTAGTTCTACTGTTTTAGATATGTTCCTAGAGAAAATATAGTTGAAAGTTGATAGTAGCAATTATGTGGACAGTAGAAGGCTTGTGTCCTTAATGCACCGCTCAGTGTGCTGGACCTCGAACGTGGTCTGTGGATGTTGCGAACATCTGACATACACGTTTTGATGACTACATGATAGTTCGGTAATGATAAATAGTTTAGAATTGAGGCACCGAAGACATTTTTGAAATGTCGCGGAACATATGAGATGTTTCGAGGGCTGAAATTGGGATTTCAGACTCGTGCCCACGTCAAGCGGTATAAGACCTCCGACGATTTTCTTGGCCTGCAAACTAAGGGAGAAAAGCTGAATCGTTGAGCTTGTGCTCAGATTGTCTGAGTACAACAATCACTTGAATCGAGTGGGAGTTGATCTTCCAGATAAGTGATGTTTCTCCAAAGTCATTGCCACCAAGCTACTAGAGCTTCATAATGAACTATAACATATCAGGGATAGATATGATGATCCTTGAAATATTCGCGATGTTTGACACCGCGAAAGTAGAAATCAAGAAGGAGCATCAATTGTTGATGGTTAGTGAAACCACTAGTTTCAAGAAGGGCAAGGGCAAGAAGGGATACTTCATGAAAGGGCAAATCAGCTGCTGCTCTAGTGGAGAAACCCAAGGTTGAACCCAAACCCGAGACTGAGTGCTTCTGTAATAAGGGGAACAACCACTGGAGCAGAATTACCTTAGATACTTGGTAGATGAGAAGGCTGTCGATAGAAGTATATTGGATATACATTATGTGAATGTGTACTTTACTAGTACTCCTAGTAGCATCAGGGTATTAGATACTGGTTCGGTTGCTAAGTGTTAGTAACTCGAAATAAAAGCTACGGAATAAGCGGAGACTAGCTAAAGGTGAGCTGACAAGATGTGTTGGAAGTGTTTCCAAGGTTGATATGATCAAGCATCGCACGCTCCCTCTACCATCGAGATTGGTGTTAAACCTAAATAATTGTTATTTGGTGTTTGCGTTGAGCATAGACATGATTGGATTATGTCTATCACAATACGGTTATTCATTTAAAGAGAATAATAGTTACTCTGTTTATTTGAATAATACCTTCAATGGTCTTGCACCTAAAATGGATGGTTTATGGAAATCTCGATCGTAGTGATACACATGTTCATGCCAAAAGATATAAGATAGTAATGATAGTACCACCTACTTGTGGCACTGCCATGTAAGTCATATTGGTATAAAACGCATGAAGAAGCTCCATGTTGATGGATCTTTGGACTCACTCATTTTTGAAAAGGATTGAGACATGTGAACCATGTCTATTGGTATATACGCATGAAGAAACTCCATGCAGATGGACCGTTTGGACTCGCTTGATTTTGAATCGCTTGAGACATGCAAATCATACCACATGGGCAAGACGACTGAAAGCTTCGGTTTTAGTAAAATGGAACAAGAAAGCAACTTGTTGGAAGTAACACATTTTGATGTGTGCAGTCCAATGAGTGCGGAGGCAAGCAGTGGATATCGCTATGCTCTTACTTCACAGATGATTTGAGTAGATACTGAGCATATTTACTTGATGAAACACAAGTCTGAATTATTGAATGGTTAAAGTAATTTCAGAATGAAGCTGAAGATCGTCGTGACAAGAGGATAAAATATCTATGATATGATCATAGAGATGAATATCTGAGTTGCGAGTTTGGTACACAATTGAGACATTGTGGAAATTATTTCACGACTAGTACCGCCTGGAACACCATAGTGTGATGGTGTGTCCGAACATCATAACTGCACCCTATTGGATATGATGCATACCATGATGTCTCTTATTGAATTACCACTATCGTTCATGGGTTAGGCATTAGAGACAACCGCACTCACTTTAAATAGGGCACCACGTAATTCCGATAAGATGACACCGTATGAACTATGGTTTAGAGAAACCTAAGCTGTCATTTCTTATAAGTTTGGGGCTGCGATGCTTATGTGAAAAAGTTTCAGGCTGATAAGCTCGAACCCAAAGCGGATAAATGCATCTTCATAGGATACCCAAAACAGTTGGGTATACCTCCTGTCTCAGATCCGAAAGCAATAGGTATTGTTTCTCAAATCGGGTCCTTTCTCGAGGAAAATTTTCTCTCGAAAGACTTGAGTGGGAGGATGGTGGAGACTTGATGAGGTTATTGAACCGTCACTTCAACTAGTGTGTAGCAGGGCACAGGAGTTGTTCCTATGGCACCTACACCAATTGAAGTGGAAGCTTATGATAGTGATCATGAGACTTCAGATCAAGTCACTCCCAAACCTCGTAGGATGACAAGGATGCGTACTACTTCAGAGTGGTACGTAATCCTGTCTTGGAAGTCATGTTGCTAGACAACAATGAACCTACGAGCTATGGAGAAGCGATGGTGGGCCCGGATTCCGATGAATGGCTCGAGGCCATAAAATCCGAGAGAGGATCCATGTATGAAAACAAAGTGTAGACTTTGGCAGAACGGCTCGATGGTCGTAAGGCTGTTGAGTACAGATGGATTTTAAAAGGAAGACGGACAATGATGGTAAATGTCACCATTAAGAAAGCTCGACTTGTCATTAAGATGTTTTCCAACAAGTTCAAGGAGTTGACTGCGATGAGACTTTCTCACTCGTAGCGATGCTAAGAGTCTGTTGGAATTATGTTAGCGATTACTGCATTATTTATGAAATTGTGCAGATAGGATGTCAAAACATTGTTTCCTCGACGATTTTCTTGAGGAAAGGTTGTATGTGATACAACCAGAAGATTTTTGTCAATCCTGAAAGATGCTAACAAGTATGCAAAGCTCCAGCAATCCTTCTAAGGACTGGAGTAAGCATCTCGGAGTTGGAATGTACGCTTTGATGAGATGATCAAAAATTTGGGTTTATACAAAGTTTATGAGAAACTTGTATTTCCAAAGAAGTGAGTGGGAGCACTATAGAATTTCTGATGAGTATATGTTGTTGACATATTGTTGATCAGAAATGATGTAGAATTTCTGGAAAGCATATAGGGTTATTTGAAAAGTGTTTTTCAATGGAAAACCTGGATTAAGCTACTTGAACATTGAGCATCAAGATCTATAAGGATAGATCAAAATCGCTTAATAGTACTTTCAAACGAACGCATACCATGACAAGATTTTGAAGGAGTTCAAAATAGATCAGCAAAGAAGGAGTTCTCGGCTGTGTTACAAGGTATGAGTATTGAGCAAGACTCAAGACATGACCACGGCAGAATAGAGAGAAAGGACGAAGGTCGTCCCCTATGCTTTAGTCGTAGGCTCTAAAGTATGCTATGTTGTGTACCGCACCTGAAGTGTGCCAAACCATGAGTCAGTCAAGGGGTACAAGTGTGATCTAGAAATGGATCACAGGACAACGGTCAAGGTTATCCTTAGTAACTAGTGGACTAAGGAATTTTCTCGATTATGGAGGTGGAAAAGGAGTTCGTCGTAAAGGGTTACGCCGATGCAAACTTTGACACTAATCCAGATTATTCTGAGTAGTAAATTGGATTCGTATAGTAGAACAGTTATTTGGAATAGCTCCAAATAGAGCGTGGTAACTGCATCTAGGAGATGACATAGATATTTGTAAAGCACACACGGATCTGAAAGGTTCAGACCCGTTGACTATAACATCTCTCACAAGAATAACATGATCAAACCCAGAACTTTGTGAGTGTTAATCACATGGCGATGTGAACTAGATTATTGACTCTAGTGCAAGTGGGAGACTGTTGGAGATATGCCCTAGAGGCAATAATAAATAGGTTATTATTATATTTCCTTGTTCATGATAATCGTTTATTATCCATGCTAGAATTGTATTGATAGGAAACTCAGATACATGTGTGGATACATAGGCAACACCATGTCCCTAGTAAGCCTCTAGTTGACTAGCTCGTTGATCAATAGATGGTTACGGTTTCCTAACCATGGACATTGGATGTCATTGATGACGGGATCACATCATTAGAAGAATGATGTGATGGACAAGACCCAATCTTAAGCCTAGCACAAGATCGTGTAGTTCGTATGCTAAAGCTTTTCTAATGTCAAGTATCATTTCCTTAGACCATGAGATTGTGCAACTCCCGGATACCGTAGGAATGCTTTGGGTGTACCAAACGTCACAATGTAACTGGGTGGCTATAAAGGTACACTACAGGTATCTCCGAAAGTGTCTGTTGGGTTGGCATGAATCGAGACTGGGATTTGTCACTCCGTGTGACGGAGAGGTATCTCTGGGCCCACTCGGTAGGACATCATCATAATGTGCACAATGTGATCAAGGAGATGATCACGGGATGATGTGTTGCGGAACGGGTAAAAGAGACTTGCCGGTAACAAGATTGAACAAGGTATCATGATACCGACGATCGAATCTCGGGCAAGTATCGTACCGATAGACAAAGGGAATTGTATACGGGATTGATCGAATCCTCGACATCATGGTTCATCCGATGAGATCATCGTGGAACATGTGGGAACCAACATGGGTATCCAGATCCCACTGTTGGTTATTGACTGGAGAACATCTCGGTCATGTCTGCGTGGTTCCCGAACCCGTAGGGTCTACACACATAAGGTTCGATGACGCTAGGGTTATAAAGGAAGTTTGTATGTGGTTACCGAATGTTGTTTGGAGTCCCGGATGAGATCTCGGACGTCACGAGGAGTTCCGGAATGGTCCTGAGGTAAAGATTTATATATAGGAAGTATGGTTTTGGCCACCGGAAGTGTTCTGGGCATCACCGGTAGTGTACCGGGACCACCGGAGGGGTCCGGGGGTCCACCAAGTGGGGCCACTAGCCCCGGAGGGCTGCATGGGCCAAGTGTGGGAGGGAACCAGCCCCAGGTGGGCTGGTGCGCCCCCCACAAGGGCCCAAGGCACCTAAGGGGAGGAAGGGGGGCAAACCCTAAGGGCAGATGGGCCTTAGAGCCCATGCCTGGTGCGCCTCCCTCTCCCCTCCACCTGGCCGCCACCCAGATGGGATCTGGGGGCTGCCGCACCCCTTGGGTGGGAACCATAGAGTGGGCGCAGCCCCCTCCCTCTCCCCTATATATAGTTGAGGTATTTGGGGCTGCCAAAAAAGGAGTTTTGACCTCTCGATGGCGCAGCCCTGCATCTCTCCTTCCTCCTCTCCCGCGGTGCTTGGCGAAGCCCTGCAGGATTGCCACGCTCCTCCACCACCACCACGCCATTGTGCTGCTGCTGGATGGAGTCTTCCTCAACCTCTCCCTCTCTCCTTGCTGGATCAAGGCATGGGAGACGTCACCGGGCTGTACGTGTGTTGAACGCGGAGGTGTCGTCCGTTCGGCACTTGGTCATCAGTGATTTGGATCACGACGAGTACGACTCCATCAACCCCGTTCACTTGAATGCTTCCGCTTAGCAATCTACAAGGCTATGTAGATGCACTCTCCTTCCCCTCTTTGTTCGTTTCTCCATAGATAGATCTTGGTGACACGTAGGAAAATTTAGAATTTCTGCTACGTTCCCCAACAGCGAGCTCCAGCTACTCGTAGATGGGCTCCGCCGTTGATTTGGTCGCCGGAGGAAGATTTCCGAGCCTCGCCGCCGTGTCTGGCCTCGCCGGCGTCGAGTCGCCGGCAGGTTTGACCTGTTCGACCCGGGGTTTGACCTCCCTGGGGTCAACACACGTGGGCCCCGCCCCTGACTAGATTAGTTTAGGACTAATTACCCCCGCTGACACTAACAGTGGGCCCAGTGGCTGTTAATTTGATTAGTTAGATTTAATTAACCTTGTTAGTTAATTGTGTCACTGACGTGCGGGTCCCACTGGTCAGGTTTGACCCGAACCAGCCCTGTTGAATTGGTGACATCACCCTGACGTCAGGCTGACGCAGTAACTACTTTCTGGAATTTTGAAATAAATCAGAAATGATTTATTATTTTCAGAAAATACACAAAACTTCTAAAAATCATATAAAATCAACCGTAGCTCCAAATGAAATAATTTATATATGAAAATGATCAGAAAAATCCAATCTATCCATCTGTACCATTTGCATGCATGTTTGAACAACCTAGGGTTGCTGTACAGGGTAATTTGCATATTTGACATTTAAATAAGCACATATGGAGTTTGAATTTGAACCCTTGGTTCAAACCAACTTCATTTAATATGGTTGCTAGTTGCATTAGCTCAATCAACAGCATATTGCCATGACATTATCATGCATCATAATTGTTGCATTGCATTGATTGTGTTCCTCTTTATTTGCCGGTATTTGTCCCCTCTCGATAGACGTGGTTCCGAAAATGAGCTCGATGACACCGATGAAGAACTATATTATCTTCAGAAGTGCCAGGCAAGCAAAACCCCCTTGTTCATCCCGATACAATCCCACTCTCTCGCTCCTGCTCTCTTTTACTGCATTAGGACAACAACAATTCAACTGTTACATGCTACGGTAGTTGAACCCCCTTCCTCTGCATGACCTGTCATTGCGACAGTAAATAGATGAAACCCACTAGCATGAGTAGGAGTTGTTTGAGCCCTGATGTGCCTACTCATTCATGCTTGTTTGTGATGCCTTCTACTGCTTAGAGTTGAGTCGGGTCTGATTCATCGGGGATGCATCGGAGGTGTGTAAACATGTCCTACTGTTGAGAGCTAAGTGTGTGAACACGATTTGGTAAAGGTAGCGTTGAGAGGCCATGTAGGAGTACATGGTGGGTTGTCTCATTGAAGCCGTCCTCAGGAACTGAGTTCTGTGTTTGTGATCCATGAAACAGTTACTACCGCACATTGGGATCCTTAATTGACTCTCTCGACTTATTAATCGCCCTTGTCCTCTGTCCAGGAGTTGCAACTACTTTCTGGTGTTTGTAGGATGTGTTGGAGGCCGTGCGTTGCGCTGACCCTATAGGTGGGCTATGATGCGGTAGATACACCGTGGCCCGGTGTACCGAGCGCCCGTTTGGTGTCTCGGGAACCCTGCACACATCATTTGGGGCTATGAGCGAAACTCCGGCTGGATCTCCTCGCGGATGGAACCCGAATAGGTGATAAACCTGGACTAGAGACTTGTGTGGTTAGTCAGGTCGTGGCCGACTCCCTCGCCAGGCTTCCGCTTGAAGGTTGCCGAGATACACGATGGGTACATGGTGATAAGTGGCGAGAGCGTGTGTGAAGAAGTACACCCCTATAGGTTTATAAATGATCTATTTGAATAGCCGTGTCCACGGTAAAGGACTTCTGGGTTGCCTATAACAGTTGATAGACAAGTGAAAGTGGATACTCTAAAACTTGCAAGATAAGCGTGAGTGCTATGGGTGGCCTTCTCGTAGGGAGACGGGAGCGGATCCATAGTGGTGTATTGATATGGTGAATGTGTGGACTCGTGTGCGCCACCTCAAAAGAGTTACTTGCAGTCGTAGTTTAGGATAGCCGCCGAGTCAAAGCTGGCTTGCTACAGTCAAACTCCACCACCCCCTTTATTGATACTAATGCATATGTAGCTAGTTCTGATGTAAGTCTTGTTGGCTACATTTGTACTCACGTTTGCTTAATTTATGTTTTTGCAGAGAGACTTCAGTCTCACTAGTAGTTCCGCGTGGACTTCGACGTTTAGCTTGATACCTCAGCTACGATCTTGTGCCTTCGACAGGATCTGGTAGATAGTTAGGATTCTCAGCCTTTTCCATTTGTAGATGTCTGTACTAAGACATGTTAACTTCCGCATGTGCTTGTTGCTTGTATGCTCTGAATGTTGGGTCATGAGACCCATGTTTGAAATATCTCGCTCCTCGGAGCCTAATCAATAAATAATCCGAGTCGTAGAGTTATGTTGTGATGCCATGTTGAATTTACACATATCGAGCATATTGTGTGTATGATTGAAATGCTTGGTATGTGTAGGATCCGACAATCTAGTTGTTTATCCTTGGCAGCCTCTCTTATGGGGAAATGTAGTCTAGTGCTTCCTTGAGCCATAGTAGTCCGCTACAGACCGGTTCCCGGAGTCCTACTAGCCCAACACTACTGCTCAGGGCACTTGACTGGCGGGCATGTGTTTCACTTCGTTCCCATGTCTGTCCCTTCGGGGAAATGTCACACGGTGACATCCGGAGTCCTGCCTAGCCTGCTAGAGCCCGGGTTACCGGAGTCCTATTGGCCCAGTGCGACAGCCCGGATTCGCACGCTGCTGACTGACATGCTCGAAGTTGATTCATGTATGCCTGTCCCCATGGGTTAGTGCCTCTTTGGGTTCACGACTAGCCATGTCGGCCCGGGTTCTCTGTCATATGGATGCTAGCGACACCATCATATACGCGAGCTAAAAGGCGCAAACGGTCTCGGGCCATGGTAAGGCGACACCCGTGGGATTACCATGCATGAGGCCGCAAAGTGATATGAGGTGTTACCGGCTAGATCTATGTGACTTGGAATCGAGGTCCTGACAGCATTGGTATCAAAGCCTGACTGCCTGTAGGATTACCAAGCCAAACTGGTCGAAGTTGAGTCTAGAAATGCTTTAGTTATATAAGGGAATTGATTGTGGAAGGGAACGTAAGGCTCTTTTTACTCCTTATACCTCATGGCCTTCTGATCTGAGTCAACCTCTTCTCTTCTACGGGGTTTAAGAACTAGGCTTCTCATCTATCTATCAAGATGACGTGTTACTAAACCGTAGACTCTTAAGATTGTTGGATTCAAGCCCCAGTTCAGTTTCTACTACTCCCAGGTGTTCTTAGCTGATCTCAGAACATTGATATCGTGATGTTGAATGGTCATGCCACTATTTTGCAGCATGTCTCAAATATTTTTGAGCATTTACAACCATTATGCTGTCTGAGTCATCCCAGGTTTCTAAATAATCTGATGCATTTGCAAATCCTTCCTCCCAGTTCCCGATGTCCTTTGGGGCCAGATTAATCACACTAATCGGTGAGTTGAGGTACTCTATTGCCTCGACATATATGTTGGAGCTATTATTATGACCCTAGGTGTCTTAGGGAGTCACCTAGTAATCTAGCAATGTTTTGTACTCCCAGTGTGATGATTCTGGACATCATTCTCGAAAGCATCTCGTGATGTTATTAGTTAGTAGGTATTCTATTCCTGGGTTCTTGAACCCAAGATTCACCCTACTTACCTCATGTCGATAGTGTTTGCCAGTTCCTTTAGGATATTAGTAACCTTTGCATTAGTCCTCGAGGTCCGTGGTAGTTCCTTCTTCCAAATACTACGAACCGCTTATGGCAGAAGTTCTTTGAACCAAAAGATCACAACCAGAGTGCTCTCGATGAGTTCCCCATTCTATATTGTGACTCTGCCAATCCTACCTCTCTGCGTGGGTTATCTAGAAGAAACCTGTTGAACTTGGTTCGACATATTAATCCATGCATCCATAACTCAGAAAATCATCTGTTCTTTGAGTTGTCCCTCATTAGTTGTTTTCTGACCTCCGTCTATCATTTTGTAGTCTGGAGTAGTCATGCACTCGTGTTATCGATGCCTATTACTCTTGTGGTTCGTCAAGCCATTCTATTCCAGAATGACTAGGAGAAACAAACTCCAGTACCTCATCCATATCCAGGATTGGGTCAAAGCAGTTGTAATCCGCAAATCAAATGCCAATCCAGCTTTTGTTCTGTTCTACCTTGGAGTATTACCATCTTTATATTAAGACTATCATGGGAATTGTACACCATCCTATGAAATCTTGATGAAGTGATATTTCTCTCCATCATTATTCATTCCTCAGTCCCGTGTTTTTGCAACCCGAATACCGACAAGTGAACCGTGTGTGAAATCAATACTCCTAGCAACTAGTTGCTTTGTAGTAAATGGACAATATTCTCATTCTTAGCGTGTTGGTAATTATATCATCATCCTAAGATTGATCGTGCTACCTTTTCCTTATTTCTGGTGCACCCTTCGCTCCATGAGTTGGGGATTGTGTCAATCCCTCACTCTTCGATAATATCGTCTTGCCCTAAAAAGTAAGATTGTTCTCGAGTTTAGTAACATATCGGTGGTTCGTGATGTTCCGAATATCTTCTCGGAAGTATTACCAGGTTGTTACCTGACCGCTATGTTGAGTTCGTGATCATGTTGGTTTTCCTCCAAACCACCCATTCTCCAAGAATCTGTGTTGGATATCCCTGAGCTAGTTGGTTGAGCTAGACAACAACTTGGAGAGTTGGAAGATAAAAGCTTGTCTGACTTAGTTCATGTTAAGGGATATCTTTTTGGGTGTGTGTGTGTGTTGAAGAAAGATGATATCTTCGCCAATTGGTCCTCATGATCAGGTGTTGGATCTATTGTCTTGTCAAAACTTTGACTTGAGTATGGGCTATCGTCAAGTCAAAACAGAACCAACGATATTCGTAATGTTGTCTTACTCGTGGTTATTTCCTCGAGCATACATCATTATATCTTTTGGTCTGACCAATACTATCACATTGTTCACATAATGGTGGAAGTCCAGTGATATGGAAATTCCGATGAGTTGCTGTTGAGCCCATCACTAGCATTTTGTCTCCCCCATGATTCATGTTGAACATCAACCTAGTATTGAAAACTTTGTAAGTAATGCCTTCGTGTTCCGTTCATGAAGCTTATGCTTGGATGAAAGTAGTGACTTCCTCTAAGTTCACGTGCATTAGGTGCAAGTTGCCGCCGTGAATTCGAGAAAGTTAGTTTTGCTTCCTCTGGAATCATCCCAAGTCAGTCATGCACGTGCGAAGTATACCATGGCTTGAGAGATTAGCTACCTCCATTCCATAGGTATTTCCTAGCACACCAAGCCACTAATTGATTTGTTCAAAGAAAAAAAGTTCATGCACTAATCCTGAAGGGCCCGGACGGATATGCACAAGACTTCGTTATCCCAATGATGGTTCCCAACCAGAACTCGGTAGTGTTTTTATTATAAGACTACTATGTGGTCATTCTTGTCTTGGACAACATGCTCACATGTATGTAGCAGAACCGGCTCATGTTTTGGAGCCTGCTATCGTAGTCATATCCCGAAATCTCGCAATGTCATTTCATCAATTTGTGTTGCAAACTTTCCTTTCGGACATGCTGAGTCTGGAATATCCTGACACCAACCAGATCTGAATCTCAGGCAGATACGATGGTTGGAACTTTCCCAACAGTTGCATTTCATTCCCAGTTTGCACCGCCATTGTGCCAACTCCCCATGGGATGCCCTTCTTGGTAGTTGCTATCCAGGACCATCTTCAAAAGTGGTCCTGTCATGGGTCCCATCCATTTCTGGTGATAAGCAAAAGACATCCATTGCGTTGTCTTCAACAAGGTAGTCCACATCATCCATCCTAGTCCGAGTATGCTATTTCTTCGAGCTCTTTCAAACGATCAATTGTAAATTGCCATAGGCTGGTATAAAGAATTTAAATGATCTTTGTATCAAAAGTAATTCTTTTGCCACTAAAGGGAATAGTTCTTCGAGTCACCTTCCCTGAGGTGCCACGTTTAGGAATCATGGAAATTTCCCTCGCTACTTTGAAACCCTCGTCAAATTGTTTCTTTTGTCGCTCCTGATGCATGTTTTGCCTCTCAGCTCCAGAGATGCTTCTATGTCTCATTCCGTCAGTTGATCTTGTGATCATTAAGATGATCCTAAATTACTCGAACCTCAAGAAGACCGATTCTTCTAAAATCCTCCCCTTTCTTCTCGTTGTCATGTTGGATGTAGTTCTCAAAACAAAGACGTCGAGACCAAGATGATGCAAGGAATCAACATCTGCGAGATGGGTACTTGGATCGTGAAGTTCGTGCTAGTTTTGTGTCCCCCCTGTCTTCTTACCTCACGTCTTGAATCTCGGGACGAGATTCTCGTTTAGTGGGGGTGAGTTGTCACAGCCCTAGAATTGCTTGTAGTTAGTTGCATCTGTGAGACTCCATGCATCATGTTTAAATTCAATTTGAATTTGAAATGGGGGTGATCCAAACCCTAGCACCAATTAAATCAAACAAGTTCAAGTAAAATCTTTTAAATGAACCCAAAATGCCTTCATAAATGTCCATCATTTTTTAATTGGACTAGAACCTCTGCCAAAAATGATGCACATATTTCTAGGGCATTCTGGATTTTTGAATTAACTCATATTGTATTTGAATTGGGGCATTTAAATACTATAAATATTTTTAAATGCTCCAACAATTTTGGAATTAGTTGAGGGCCTCTGGAATAATTCATTTAGTGCCCATAACTATTTCCAGAATTTAAAAAAATGATTTGGTTTGGAAACCAAATTTAAACAAATTTGCATAAATAGAAAGGACAGAAACCTACCTAACTTACCTGCAGCCCATCTGGCGCCCCAGCTGGCCCAGCACTGTGCGGCCCACTGGCCCACAGTGCCAGTCATCACCAACCTCCCGCCACAGCAGGCAGGCTGCTGCTTGTCGCCCGCGCGCCGCCCTTGGCCACCTCCTGCTTGCCAACGAGGCGCCCCGACGCGTCTGGAGACGCCCTGGAGCCCCCTCTGCCTCTCCCTTTGCTCTCTGCTCTCTCCCCTGGCCTCTATCCCCTCTCCCGAGCAGACCCGAACCCACTCGTCGCCACCGATGCCGTTCACCGTAGCCACCGTGCCCCTGTGGGCCTCTCATCTTGCCCCAGAGCTCCGCCTCGCCGCCTGCTACGTCCTCAACGAGCCAGGCGACCCGGGAAGCTCTGCATCGACGCCATCTCCATCTTCTTCATCGTCGGCCACTGAAGCTCGCCGGCGTGGATTCGCGAGCTCTAGACCCTCCCCGGCCTCGCCGTTGACTCTGCTGGATTCGCCGTAAGCCCCTGCCTCTTTTCCCTCTCTCCCCGTGCTCGTCCCAGCCTTCTAGCCACCGTGGCCATCGGAGCTGATTGCTCCTCCCCGCCGGCCATGTCGCCACCGCGGCTACGGCTGTGCAAGCACGCGTCCGAGCTTACCACTCAGCTCACCGCACCCCCACGAGTCCAACGCGCCTAACAGTGGCTCCTGCCATGCCCTGCACCGTCGACTCGTTCGACGCCCGAACGCCGGCCACCGCACTTGACATCACCGCCGTCATTTTGGGCCATCTCCAACGAAGCTGAGAGCACCACTCGACGCACGCGAGCTCCAGCTACTCGTAGATGGGCTCCGCCGTTGATTTGGTCGCCGGAGGAAGATTTCCAAGCCTCGCCGCCGTGTCTGGCCTCGCTGGCGTCAAGTCGCCGGCAGGTTTGACCTGTTTGACCCGGGGTTTGACCTCCCTGGGGTCAACACATGTGGGCCTCGCCCCTGACTAGATTAGTTTAGGACTAATTACCCCCGCTGAAACTGACAGTGGGCCCAGTGGCTATTAATTTGATTAGTTAGATTTAATTAACCCTGTTAGTTAATTGTGTCACTGACATGCGGGTCCCACTGGTCAGGTTTGACCTGGACCAGCCCTGTTGACTTGCTGACATCACCCTGACGTCAGGCTGACACAGTAACTACTTTCTGGAATTTTGAAATAAATTAGAAATGATTTATTATTTTCAGAAAATACCCAAAACTTCTAAAAATCATATAAAATCAACCGTAGCTCCAAATGAAATAATTTATGTATGAAAAATGATCAGAAAAATCCAATCTATCCATCTGTACCATTTGCATGCATGTTTGAACAATCTAGGGTTGCTGTACAGGGCAATTTGCATATTTGACATTTAAATAAGCACAGATGGAGTTTGAATTTGAACCCTTGGTTCAAACCAACTTCATTTAATATGGTTGCTAGTTGCATTAGCTCAATCAACAGCATATTGCCATGACATTATCATGCATCATAATTGTTGCATTGCATTGATTGTGTTCCTCTTTGTTTGCCGGTATTTGTCCCCTCTCGATAGACGTGGTTCCGACAATGAGTTCGATGACACCGATGAAGAACTATATTATCTTCAGAAGTGCCAGGCAAGCAAAACCCCCTTGTTCATCCCGATACAATCCCACTCTCTCGCTCCTGATCTCTTTTACTGCATTAGGACAACAACAATTCAACTGTTACATGCTACGGTAGTTGAACCCCCTTCCTCTGCATGACCTGTCATTGCGACAGTAAATAGATGAAACCCACTAGCATGAGTAGGAGTTGTTTGAGCCCTGATGTGCCTACTCATTCATGCTTGTTTGTGATGCCTGCTACTGCTTAGAGTTGAGTCGGGTCTGATTCATCGGGGATGCATCGGAGGTGTGTAAACATGTCCTACTGTTGAGAGCTAAGTGTGTGAACACGATTTGGTAAAGGTAGCGGTGAGAGGCCATGTAGAAGTACATGGTGGGTTGTCTCATTAAAGCCGTCCTCAGGAACTGAGTTCTGTGTTTGTGATCCATGAAACAGTTACTACCACACATTGGGATCCTTAATTGACTCTCTCGACTTATTAATCGCCCTTGTCCTCTGTCCAGGAGTTGCAACTAGTTTCTGGTGTTTGTAGGATGTGTTGGAGGCCGTGCGTTGCGCTGACCCTATAGGTGGGCTATGATGCGGTAGATACACCGGGGCCCGGGTACCGAGCGCCCGTTTGGTGTCTCGGGAACCCTGCACACATCGTTTGGGGCTGTGAGCGAAACTCCGGCTAGATCTCCTCACGGATGGAACCCGAATAGGTGATAAACCTGGACTAGAGACTTGTGTGGTTAGTCAGGTCGTGGCCGACTCCCTCGCCAGGCTTCCGCTTGAAGGTTGCCGAGATACACGACGTGTACATGGTGATAAGTGGCGAGAGCGTGTGTGAAGAAGTACACCACTGCAGGGTTATAAATGATCTATTTGAATAGCCGTGTCCACGGTAAAGGACTTCTGGGTTGCCTATAACAGTTGATAGACAAGTGAAAGTGGATACTCTAAAACTCGCAAGATAAGCGTGAGTGCTATGGGTGGCCTTCTCGTAGGGAGACGGGAGGGGATCCATAGTGGTGTATTGATATGGTGAATGTGTGGACTCGTGTGGGCCACCTCAAAAGAGTTACTTGCAGTCGTAGTTCAGGATAGCCACCGAGTCAAAGCTGGCTTGCTACAGTCAAACTCCACCACCCCCTTTATTGATACTAATGCATATGTAGCTAGTTCTGATGTAAGTCTTGTTGGGTACATTTGTACTCACGTTTACTTAATTTATGTTTTTGCAGAGAGACTTCAGTCTCACTAGTAGTTCCGCATGGACTTCGCCGTTTAGCTTGATACCTCAGCTACGATCTTGTGCCCTCGACAGGATCTGGTAGATAGTTAGGATTCTCAGCCTTTTCCATTTGTAGATGTCTGTACTAAGACATGTTAACTTCCGCATGTGCTTGTTGCTTGTATGCTCTGAATGTTGGGTCATGAGACCCATGTTTGTAATATCTCGCTCCCCGGAGCCTAATGAATAAATACTTCGAGTCGTAGAGTTATGTTGTGATGCCATGTTGAATTTACACATATCGAGCATATTGTGTGTATGATTGAAATGCTTGGTATGTGTGGGATCCGACAATCTAGTTGTTTATCCTTGGCAGCCTCTATTATGGGGAAATGTAGTCTAGTGCTTCCTTGAGCCATAGTAGTCCGCTACAGCCCGGTTCCCGGAGTCCTGCTAGCCCAACACTACTGCTCAGGACACTTGACTGGCCGGCATGTGTTTCACTTTGTTCCTGTGTCTGTCCCTTCGGGGAAATGTCACGCGGTGACATCCGGAGTCCTACCTAGCCTATTACAGCCCGGGTTACCAGAGTCCTGTTAGCCCAGTGCTACAGTCCGGATTCGCACGCTGCTGACCGACATGCTCGAAGTTGATTCATGTATGCATGTCCCCATGGGTTAGTGCCACTTTGGGTTCACGACTAGCCATGTCGGCCCGGGTTCTCTGTCATATGGATGCTAGCGACACCATCATATACGTGAGCCAAAAGGCGCAAACAGTCCCGGGCCATGGTAAGGCGACACCCGTGGGATTACCGTGCGTGAGGCCGCAAAGTGATATGAGGTGTTACCGGCTAGATCTATGTGACTTGGAATCGGGGTCCTGACACCTATGCTTATAGACGTATGCCTTTTGGTCTATGTAATGCACCTGCTACCTTTCAAAGATGTATGACTGCTATATTCTCTGATTTTTGTGAAAAGATTGTTGAGGTTTTCATGGATGACTTTTCTGTTTATGGGAAGTCTTTTGATGATTGTTTAAGCAATCTTGATCGAGTTTTGTAGAGATGTGAACAAACAAATCTTGTCTTGAATTTGGAGAAGTGCCACTTTATGGTTAATGAAGGCATTGTATTGGGTCAATAAATTTCTGAAAGAGGTATTGAAGTGGACCAAGCTAAGGTTGATGCCATTGAGAAAATGCCATGTTCTAACGATATAAGGTATTTGTAGTTTCCTAGGTCATGTTGGTTTCTATAGGAGATTTATCAAAGACATTTCTAAAATTTCTAGGCCTCTTACTAGTCCTTTGCAAAAGGATATTCCTTTTTTTATGATGATTGTTTAGAAGCCTTTGAAACACTCAGGAAAGCCTTAATTTCTGCACCTATTGTTCAACCACCTGATTGGAACTTGCCTTTTGAAATTATGTCATGCTAGTGATTATGTTGTTGGTGTTGTTCTAGGACAAAGAGTTGATAAGAAATTAAATGTTATTCATTATGCTAGTAAAACTCTAGACAGTGCTCAAAGAAATTATGCTACTACTGAAAAAGAATTCTTAGCAGTGGTGTTTGCTTGTGATAAATTTAGAACTTATATTGTTGATTCAAAAGTAACTGTTCACACAGACCATGCTGCTAATTAATATCTTATGAAAAAGAAAGATGCTAAACCTAGACTTATTCGTTGGGTTCTCTTGTTACAAGAATTTGATTTACACATCATTGATAGAAAAGGAGCTGAGAACCCCGTAGCTGATAACTTGTCTAGGCTTGAAAATGTGCTTGATGACCCACTACCTATTGATGATAGTTTTCCTGATGAGCAGTTAGTTACAACAAATGTTTCTCATAGTACTCCTTGGTATGCTGACTATGCTAATTACATTGTTGTTAAATATTTGCCACCTAGATTTACATACCAAGAAAAGAAAAAATTCTTCTATGATTTAAGACATTACTTTTGGGATGACCCACATCTTTATAAAGAAGGACCAGATGGTATTATTAGACGTTGTGTACCTGAGCATGAACAGGGACAAATCCGACGGAAATGTCACTCCAAGGTATTACAATCCAGATTTTATTGGCCTACTCTCTTCAAGGATGCCCGTAAGTACATCTCATCTTGTGATGAATGTCAAAGAATAGGTAATATCGGTAAGCGTCAAGAAATGCCTATGAATTATTCACTTGTTGTTGAACCATTTGATGTTTGGGGATTTGATTACATGGGACCTTTTCCTTCCTCTAATGGGTATACACATATTTTGGTTGTTGTTGATTATGTTACTAAATGGGTAGAAGTTATTCCAACCAGTAGTGATGATCACAACACCTCTATTAAAATGCTTAAGGAAGTTATTTTCCCAAGGTTTGGAGACCCTAGATATTTAATGGCTAATGGTGGCTCACACTTTGTTCATGGTTCTTACCGTAAAATGCTTGCCAAGTATGATGTTAACCATAGAATTGCATCACCCTATCATCCTCAGTCTAGTGGTCAAGTTGAACTTAGCAATAGAGAAATAAAATTAATTTTGTAAAAGACTGTCAATAGGTCCAGGAAGAATTGGTCTAAGAAATTAGATGATGCACTTTGGGCTTATAGAACATCATATAAAAACCCTATGGGTATGTCTCCTTATAAAATGGTTTATGGAAAAGCTTATCATTTGCCTCTTGAATTAGAACATAAAGCATATTGGGCAATTAAATAACTCAATTATGATTTCAAACTTGCTGGTAAAAAGAGGTTATTTGATATAAGCTCATTAGATGAATATGGAGAACCCAAGCTTATGAAAATGCAAAATTATTCAAAGAGAAAGTTAAAAGATGGCATGAAAAAAGAATCCAAAAGCGCGAGTTTAAAGTTGGAGAATGTGTTCTTTTGCACAACTCTCATTTTAGATTCTTTGCAGGAAAACTCCCCTCAAAATGGGAAGGCCCATATGTCATGAAGGAGGTTTAGCGGTCTGGAGCCATCAAAATAAATAATTCTGAAGGTACTAACCCGAAGGTTGTCAATGGGCAAAGAATAAAGCATTATATCTCAGGTACGCCTTTTGATGTTGAAAGTAATATTATCCAAACTTTGACACCGGAAGAACACATAAAAGAGTCCTTCCGGAACACTCCAGAATCGTGAAAATAAGGAGGTACTTGATACGTTAAGTAAACGGACTCTGAAAATTCTGCAAAAATATTTTTTATCAGTTTTGGAATATTTAAGAATTTTGGAAATAAAGAAACTTCCAGGAAGCGTATCCTGGTGGGAACAAGACACCAGGGCACGCCAGGCCTGGCGCGCCCAGGTGGGTTGTGCCCACCTGGGACACCTCCCGGACTCCGTTTTTCTTCCGTATGCTTATCCCCCAAGATATAAAAAATCTATATATACTTCTCGAACCTGTTGATCACCGTATCATGCAGAAATCCTCTGTTCTCTTTTCTTGCTATTTTCTGCGCAGTTCTAAAAATATGTCGTCCCAAGACTCCGATGGAGAGAGCTATGTCTCACATATCGTTGCTGGCCCAAAGACCTATGGGCACCTATCTCCCTATGGTCAAACTACGGATGATGATGAGGATGCTCACTTGATGAGGATCGATGATTCAAGCTCAGAGGAGGAGGATGTCCCTCTACCTCAACCTGGGGATATGCACGTGGAGTTCAAGAAGTCAAGTCTCCCTAAGAAATCTAACCGTTCTAAAAATCAATCTATTCCTTCTCGTTTTTGGCAGAAAAGCAAAGGGGATTTATGTGACAAGATCTTGAAGCTGGAGTTGGAAGTCGATGATTTAAAGGAGGAAATTGCTCTCCTCAACTACAATGTGAAAATTTTGAAGGCACAATTGTCATCACCACCACCATCTTCTTGACCACCAAAGGAGAATTGAGTAGCGGGTATGGGCACTCCCCTTGGCTTCCGCCAAGCTTGGGGGAGGTGCCCCGGTATTGTATCATCCCACTATATTTTTGCTTTTACTTATTTTAGTTCAATCTTTTGCTTTAGATGAAATAAAGTTAGTTCGATCCTTTCTTCTTTGACAGTTTGCTTAGTGATCTATCCTTGTAACCGTGTGCAAGATATAATAAAGTTTAGTTTGAGTTTTTTCTTTCTTTACTTTCATGTTGCAAATAAAGAAAAGAAATAAGAAAGAACAAAGAGAAAGTGAATAAATAAAAGAAAGGAAATAAATCAATAAGATCATATACTAATCCTATGGTAGGTGATGTCACCACATAAGGAAAAGTATAAGTAGGAAATTTTATTAGAGATTGACAAACATAGCATTAGTCAATGATGCAACTCATGAAAGAATTAATAACAGAAGAGAAGATTCACATATAAATATACTATCCTAGAAATCTTCTGTGATTGTGAGCCCTCATCAAAATATTATATGCCAAAATTGTTGACATTGGAAAAGGAAGACAACTTAATGGTTTATGTTTGTTTATATTCACACAGAAGTCATATTGTCATAGATCCTTCAACATGTGGTGCTTGCCCCTATCTTTGCGAGCCAAAAATTCTGCACTAAGTAGAGATACTACTTGTGCATCCAAAACCCCTTAAACCAAAATCTTATTTTGAAGTGTCCACCATACCTACATAGGGATTGAGAAATATCCCTCAAGTAAGTTGTCATCGGTGCAAAAAGGCAATAAAAATTGCTTCTAAATATGTGAGATCATTTAGTGTAAAAGAAAATTGGTCGTTGTACGAACTTGGATGACAAAGAATAAAAGTGACAGACTACATAATAAAGGTTGTCATCTTAAGGGGCAATCCAACGTGACATTCTTTTGCACTAAGAGATTGTGCATACAAACAAATAAGCGCATGGCAACCTCTGCTTCCCTCTGTGAAGGGCCTATCCTTTACTTTCATGTATTTGCTTTTATGCAAAGGGTCAAAGTTTCCCTTCTATTCCTTTTTATTTTTCTCCTTTGGCAAGCATCATGTGGTGAGGAAAGATATAGGCACATACGTCCAGTTAAATATAGATAGCATGAGTTATTATTGTTGACACCACCCTTGAGGTGAATATGTTGGGAGGCGAAACTATAAGCCCCTATCTTTCTATGTGTCTGATTGAAACGTTTTTCTCATGTGTACGCGGTGAGTGTTAGCAATCATAGAAGACCATATGATGGTTGAGTATGTGGACTTTCCTAAAGGCTCCTACATGTGACCCTTCCTGAAAAGATGATGAATTGTAGTTGCAAAGTTGACTGAGAACATAGTTTATTGGTTTCTAATAGAGTTTTTGCTTTATACTTTGATTGTGTGATGAACTATTACTTATTCATGAGAAGTGTATGATAGAAGTTCTATGATAAAAGTCTTATGTTTAAATTTTTTGTTGTTATAATAATCAACATGATGCTTCTATGTCCGTATTTTGTTTTTATCGACACCTCTCTCTCAAAGCATGTGGACATGTTTTTTGATTTCGGTTTTTCGCTTGAGGACAAGCGAGGTCTAAGCTTGGGGGAGTTGATACGTCCATTTTGCATCATGTTTTCTTACTATTATTTATAACGTTTTTATCCATAATAATGCTTTTTGGAGTAATTCCAATAGCTTTTCTCTCATAATTTGCAAGGTACACACAAAGAGGGAGAATTCCGGCAGCTAGAAATCTGGACCTGGAAAAGCTATATCAGGCCACCTATTCTGCACAACTCCAAACAAGCTGAAACTTCATGAGGAATTTTGATGGAATATTTAAGAATTATAGGAGCAAATAACTACCAGAGGGGGCCCACCAGGTGGGCACAACCCACCAGGTGGGCACAACCCACCTAGGTGCGCTAGGGAGGCCAAGTGCGCCTTGGTGGGTTGTGCTCACCGAGGCCCACCTCCGGTGCCCATCTTCTGGTATATAGGTCATTTTGACCTAGAAAAAAATAGAGAGAGGACTTTCGGGATGGAGTGCCGCCGTCTCGAGGCGGAACTTGGGCAGGAGCACTTTTGCTTCCGGCGGAGCGATTCCGACGGGGGAACTTCCCTCTCGGAGGGGGAAATCAACATCATCATCATCACCAACAACTCTCCCATCTTGGGGAGGGCAATATCCATCAACATCTTCAACAGCGCCATCTCATCTCAAACCCTTGTTCATCTCTTGTGTTCAATCTTGTTACCGGAACTATAGATTGGTGCTTGTGGGTGACTAGTAGTGTTGATTACATCTTGTAACTGATTACTATATGGTTTATTTGGTCGAATATTATATTTCCAGATCCATTATGCTATTTAATACCCCTCTGATCATGAGCATGTTTATCATTTGTGAGTAGTTTTTGTTCTTGAGGTCACGGGAGAAATCATGTTGCAAGTAATCATGTGAATTTGATATGTGTTTGTGAAAGTGCTACTAATCGACTAGAGGGGGGCATGAATAGGCGATTTTTATGGAAGTCTTCAAAACACGGGGTCTTTGAAGACAAACGATACAAATGAACCTATTGATATGCAACGGAAGGTAGACTACACTAGACAATCCATAGTCAAGTAAGTAATGAAGAGAAAGCACGTAGACTATTAGCAGCTAGGTAGTATAGATCAGGATGGAAGATAGTATGAAGCCAAACAACAATAGTCATCACACAGTGAAGTCAAACAGATAAGTCAAGCATGCAAATGACTTCACGAAGACAAACTGTAAATGAGTGAGGGAGGATATAGAACCAGTTGCATGGTGAGGACAAGGATTTGTTGGACCAGTTCCAGTTGTTGTGACAACTGTACGTCTGGTTAGGGAGGCTGAGATTCAACAATACCATGTATTCACCTTATTCCCCTTGAGCTAAGGACACTTAGTCCTCGCCCAGTCACTCTGGTAAGTCTTCAAGGTAGACTTCCAAACCTTCATAAACTTCGTTCACCGGCAATCCACAATGACTCTTGGATGCTCAGAACGCGACGCCTAACCGGCTGGAGGATTCACCGTCCTCAAGTGTAACAAGTCTTCAGGTCACGCGGACAGAAAGGCTTCAGTGATGCCTAACACTCTTTGGCGCTGGGTGTTTTGGGCTTTGTCGTCAAAAGGATCTTTCTCTCAAAGGCTTCAAGGTGGGTTGCTCTCAAACGACAAAAGTTGTGCACTAACTCTGAGTAGCCACCAATTTATGGTGTAGGGGGTGGGCTATTTATAGCCACTAGGCAACCCGACCTGATTTGTCCGAAATGACCCTGGGTCACTAAGGAACTGACACGTGTCCAACTGTGAGATTTCAAACACACGCGACAGCTTGACTTGGGCTACAAGTAAAGCTGACTCATCCAGCTCTGGATAAGATTTGCTCTCATTGTCTTCGCTCGAAGACATAGGATTTGGTTTTGCATCACTTCAGTCACTCTGACTTTGTTCACTTGGACCCCACTTAACAGTACGGTGGTTCCTATGACTCAGCAAAGAAGAAAAGGAAACTATTGAACAGCTATGTCTTCGCACTCCATAGTCTTCACGGGAATGTCTTCTCGAGTCATGATCTTCGTTGTGAATATCTTCACATACCACCATTGTCTTCAATGTCTTCACACATTTTTGAAGGAAATATGCCCTAGAGGCAATAATAAAGTTATTATTTATTTCCTTATATCATGATAAAGGTTTATTATTCATGCTAGAATTGTATTAACTGGAAACATAATACATGTGTGAATACATAGACAAACAGAGTGTCACTAGTATGCCTCTACTTGACTAGCTCATTAATCAAAGATGGTTATGTTTCCTAGCCATGAACAAAGAGTTGTTATTTGATTAACGAGATCACATCATTAGTTGAATGATCTGATTGACATGACCCATTCCATTAGCATAGCACCCGATCGTTTAGTGTGTTGCTATTGCTTTTATCCATGACTTATACATGTTCCTTTAACTATGAGATTATGCAACTCCCGTTTACCGTAGGAACACTTTGTGTGCTACCAAACGTCACAACGTAACTGGGTGATTATAAAGGTGCTCTACAGGTGTCTCCGAAAGTATTTGTTGGGTTGGCATATTTCGAGATTAGGATTTGTCACTCCGAATGTCGGAGAGGTATCTCAGGGCCTTCTCGGTAATGCACATCACATAAAGCCTTGCAAGCATTGCAACCAATGAGTTAGTTGCGAGATGATGTATTACGGAACGAGTAAAGAGACTTGCCGGTAACGAGATTGAACTAGGTATTGGATACCGACGATCGAATCTCGGGCAAGTAACATACCGATGACAAAGGGAACAACGTATGTTGTTATGCGGTCTGACCGATAAAGATCTTCGTAGAATATGTAGGAACCAATATGGGCATCCAGGTCCCGCTGTTGGTTATTGACCGGAGACGTGTCTCGGTCATGTCTACATTGTTCTCGAACCGTAGGGTCCGCACGCTTAACGTTACGATGACAGTTATTATGAGTTTATGCATTTTGATGTACCGAAGGAGTTCGGAGTCCCGGATGTGATCACGGACGTGACGAGGAGTCTCGAAATGGTCGAGACATAAAGAATTATATATTGGAGGCCTATGTTTGGACATCGGATGCATTCCAGGTGAAATCAGGATTTTACCGGAATACCGGGAGGGTTACCGGAACCCCCCGGGAGCATAATGGGCCAACATGGGCCTTGGAGGAGAGGTGAGAGGGCTGCCCTAGGGGCTGCGCGCCTCCCCCCTTCCCCTAGTCCTATTAGGACTAGGAGAGGTGGGCGCCCCCCTCTCCCTCTCTCTCCCCCTTGGAGAATCCTAGTCCAACTAGGATTGGGGGGGGGGATCCTACTCCCAGAGGGAGTAGGACTCTCTGGCGCGCCAAGGCTTGGCCGGCCAGCCCCTCCCCCTTGGCTCCTTTATATACGGGGGCAGGGGGCACCCCAAAGACACACAAGTTGATCTACGGATCGTTCCTTAGCCGTGTGCGGTGCCCCCTTCCACCAAATTCCACCTCGATCATATCGTTGCAGTGCTTAGGCGAAGCCCTGCGCCGGTAACACATCAAGATCGTCACCACGCCGTCGTGCTGACGGAACTCTTCCTCGACGCTTTGCTGGATCGGAGCCCGGGGATCGTCATCAAGCTGAACGTGTGCCAAGAACTCGGAGGTGCCGGAGTAACGGTGCTGTGATCGGTTGGATCACGAGGAGAACGTACGACTACTTCCTCTACGTTGTGTCAACGCTTCCGCTTCGGTCTACGAGGGTATGTAGATAACACTCTCCCCTCTCGTTGCTATGCATCACCATGATCTTCCGTGTGCGTAGGAAATTTTTTGAAATTACTACGTTCCCCAACAGTGGCATCAGAGCCTAGGTTTTTATGGTTTGATGTTATTTGCACGAGTAGAACACAAGTGAGTTGTGGACGATACAAGTCATACTGCCTACCAGCATGTCATACTTTGGTTCAGCGGTATTGTTGGACGAGACGATCCGGACCAACCTTACGCGTACGCTTACGCGAGACCGGTTCCCTCGACGTGCTTTGCACATAGATGGCTTGCGGAAGACTGTCTCTCCAACTTTAGTTGAACCGAGTGTGGCTACGCCCGGTCCTTGAGAAGGTTAAAACGGAGTCTATTTGACAAACTATCGTTGTGGTTTTGATGCGTAGGTAAGATGAGTTCTTGCTTAAGCCCGTAGCAGCCACGTAAAACTTGCAACAACAAAGTAGAGGACGTCTAACTTGTTTTTGCAGGGCATGTTGTGATGTGATATGGTCAAGACATGATGCTAAATTTTATTGTATGAGATGATCATGTTTTGTAACCGAGTTATCGGCAACTGGCAGGAGCCATATGGTTGTCGCTTTATTGTATGCAATGCAATCGCGATGTAATGCTTTACTTTATTACTAAGCGGTAGTGATAGTCGTGGAAGCATAAGATTGGCGAGACGACAACGATGCTACGATGGAGATCAAGGTGTCGCGCCGGTGACGATGGTGATCATGACGGTGCTGCAGAGATGGAGATCACAAGCACAAGATGATGATGGCCATATCATATCACTTATATTGATTGCATGTGATGTTTATCTTTTATGCATCTTATCTTGCTTTGTTTGACGGTAGCATTATAAGATGATCTCTCACTAAATTATCAAGAAGTGTTCTCCCTGAGTATGCACCGTTGCGAAAGTTCTTC
Organism: Aegilops umbellulata; assembly: GCA_032464435.1. Taxonomy (NCBI): domain Eukaryota; kingdom Viridiplantae; phylum Streptophyta; class Magnoliopsida; order Poales; family Poaceae; genus Aegilops; species Aegilops umbellulata. The sequence continues at coordinate 154,513,999 of CP136057.1, read as the reverse complement.
GTGCTGAGACACCACGTGATGATCGGGTGTGATAGGCTCTACGTTCAAATACAACGGGTGCAAAACAGTTGCACACGCGGAATACTCAGGTTATACTTGACGAGCCTAGCATATAACAGATATGGCCTCGGAACACGGAGACCGAAAGGTCGAGCATGAATCATATAGTAGATATGATCAACATAGTGATGTTCACCATTGAAACTACTCCATCTCACGTGATGATCGGACATGGTTTAGTTGATTTGGATCACGTGATCACTTAGAGGATTAGAGGGATGTCTATCTAAGTGGGAGTTCTTAAGTAATATGATTAATTGAACTTTAATTTATCATGAACTTAGTCCTGGTAGTATTAGCATATCTATGTTGTAGATCAATAGCTCGTGTTGTTACTTCCCTATGTTTATTTTGATATGTTCCTAGAGAAAATTGTGTTGAAAAATGTTAGTAGCAATGATGCGGATTGGATCCGTGATCTGAGGTTTATCCTCATTGCTGCACAGAAGAATTATGTCCTTGATGCACCGCTAGGTGACGGACCTATTGCAGGAGCAGATGCAGACATTATGAACGTTTTGCTAGCTCAATATGATGACTACTTAATAGTTTAGTGCACCATGCTTAACTGCTTAGAATCGGGACTTCAAAGACGTTTTGAACGTCATGGAGCATATGAGATGTTCTAGGAGTTGAAGTTAATATTTCAAGCAAATACCCGAGTTGAGAGATATGAAGTCTCCAACAAGTTCTATAGCTAAAAGATGGAGGAGAATCGCTCAACTAGTGAGCATGTGCTCAGATTGTCTGGGTACTACAGTCGCTTGAATCAAGTGGGAGTTAATCTTCCAGATAAGATAGTGATTGACAGAATTCTCTAGTCACCATCACCAAGTTAGTAGAACTTCGTGATGAACTATAATATGCAAGGGATAACGGAAAATATTCCCAAGCTCTTCGCGATGCTAAAATCAGCGAAGGTAGAAATCAAAGAAAAACATCAAGTGTTGATGGTTGACAAGATCACTAGTTTCAAGAAAAGGGCAAAAGGAAAGAAGGGGAACTTCAAGAAGAACGGCAAGCAAGTTGCTGCTCAAGTGAAAAAGCCCAAGTATGGTCCTAAGACTGAGACTAAGTGCTTCTACTGCAAAGGGACTGGTCACTGGAAGCGGAACTACCCCAAGTGATTGGCGGATAAGAAGGATGGCAAAGTGAACATAAGTATATTTGATATACATGTTATTGATGTGTACTTTACTAGTGTTCATAGCAACCCCTTAGTATTTGGTACTAGTTCAATTGCTAAAATTTAGTAACTCGAAACGGGAGTTGCAGAATGAACAAAGACTAGTTAAAGGACAAGGTGACGATGTGTGTTGGAAGTGGTTCCAAGATGGATATGATCATCATCACACACTCCCTATACTTTCGGGATTAGTGTTGAAACTAAATAAGTGTTATTTGGTGTTTGCGTTGAGCATGAATATGATTTGATCATGTTAATTGCAATACAGTTATTCATTTAAGTTAGAGAACAATTGTTGTTCTGTTTACATGAATAAAACCTTCTATGGTCATACACACCAATGAAAATAGTTCATTGGATCTCGATCGCAGTGATACACATATTCATGATATTGAAACCAAAAAGATGCGAAGTTAATAATGATAGTGCAACCTATTTGTGGCACTGCCGTTTAGGTCATATTGGTGTAAAGCGCATGAAGAAACTCCATGCTGATGGGATTTTGGAATCACTTGATTATGAATCACTTGATGCTTGCGAACCATGCCTCTTGGGCAAGATGACTAAAAACGCCGTTCTCCGGAACAATGGAGCAAGCAACAGATTTGTTGGAAATCATACATACTGATGTATATGATCCGATGAATATTAAGGCTCGCGACAAGTATCATTATTTTCTAAACTTCACAGATGATTTGAGCAGATATGGGTATATCTACTTGATGAAACATAAGTCTGAAACGTTTGAAAAGTTCAAAGAATTTTAGAGTGAAGTGAAAATCATCGTGACAAGAAAAGGTTTCTACGATCTGATCGCGGAGACAAATATTTGAGTTACGAGTTTGGTCTTCAATGTGGAATAGTTTCACAAATTCATGCCACCTGGAACACCACAGCATAATGGGGTGTCCGAACGTCATAACCGTACTTTATTGGATATAGTACAATCTATGATGTTTCTTACCGATTTACCAATATCGTTTTGGGATCATGCATTAGAGACAACTGCATTCACGTTAAAAGAGGCACCATCTAAATCCGTTGAGACGACACCGTATGAACTATGGTTTAGCAATAAACCTAAGCTGTCGTTTCTTAAAGTTTGGGGCTGCGATGCTTATGTGAAAAAGCTTCAACCTGATAAGCTCGAACCCAAATCGGAGAAATGTGTCTTCATAGGATATCCAAAGGAAACTGTTGGATACACCTTCTATCACAGATCCGAAGGCAAGACTTTTGTTGCTAAGTTCGGAAACTTTCTAGAGAAAGAGTTTCTTTCGAAAGAAGTGAGTGGGAGGAAAGTAGAAAACTTGATAAGGTAATTGTACCTTCTCCCTTATTGGAAAGTAGTTCCTCACAGAAATCTGTTCTTGAGACTACTACACCAATTAGTAAGGAAGCTAATGATGATGATCATGTAACTTCAAGATCAAGTTACTACCGAATCTCGTAAGTAAACCAGAGTGAGATCCGCACCAGAGTGGTACGGTAATCCTATTCTGGAAGTCATGTTACTAGACCATGACGAACTTGCGAACTATGAGGAAGCGATGATGAGCCCAGATTCCGCGAAATGGTTAGAGGCCATGAAATCTGAGATATGATCCATGTATAAGAACAAAGTATGGACTTTGAGGGATTTGCCCGATGATCGGCAAGCCAAAGAAAATAAATGGATCTTCAAGAGGAAGACGGACACTGATAGTAGTGTTACTATCTACAAAGCTAGAATTGTCGCAAAAGGTTTTCGACAAGTTCAAGGTGTTGACTACGATGAGAGTTTCTCACTCGTATCTATGCTTAAGTCTGTCCGAATCATGTTAGCAATTGTCGCATTTTATGAAATCCGGCAAATGAATAAACAAAACTACATTCCTTAATGGATTTATTAAAGAAAAGTTGTATACGATGCAACTAGAAGGTTTTGTCGATCCTGAAGGTGTTAACAAAATATGCAAGCTCCAGCGATCCATCTATGGACTGGTGCAAGCATCTCGGAGTTGGAATATACGCTTTGATAAGTTGATCAAAGCATATAGTTTTATACAGACTTGCGGTGAAGCCTGTATTTACAAGAAAGTGAGTGGGAGCACTACAGCATTTCTGATAAGTATATGTAAATGACATATTATTGATCGGAAATAATGTAGAATTATTCTGTAAAGCATAAGGGAGTATTTGAAAGGAGTTTTTCAAAGAAAGACCTCGGGGAAGCTACTTACATATCGAGCATCAAGATCTATAGAGATAGATCGAGACGCTTGATAAGTTTTTTTTCAATGAGTACATACCTTGACAAGATTTTGAAGTAGTTCAAAATGGAACAGTCAAAGAAAGAGTTCTTGCCTGTGTTACAAAGTGTGAAATTGAGTAAGACTCAAAGCCCGACCACGGCAGAAGATAGAAAGAGAATGAAAGTCATTCCCTATGCTTTGGCCATAGATTCTATAAAGTATGCCATGCTATGTACCAGATCTATTGTATACCCTACACTGTGTTAAGCAAGGGAGTACAATAGTGATCTAGGAAGTAGATCACTGGACATCGGTCAAAATTATCCTTAGTAAAATAAGGATATGTTTCTCGATTATGGATGTGACAAAAAGGTTCGTCGTAAAAAGGTTACGTCGATGCAAGTTTTGACACTAATCTAGATGACTCTAAGTCTCAATCTAGATACATATTGAAAGTGGGAGCAATTAGCTAAAGTAGCTCCGTGCAGAGCATTGTAGACATAGAAAATTGCAAAATACATAACGGATCTGAATGTGGCAGACCCGTTGACTAAATTTCTCTCACAAGCAAAACATGATCACACCGTAGTACTCTTTGGGTGTTAATCACATAGCGATGTGAACTAGATTACTGAATCTAGTAAACCCTTTGGGTGTTGGTCACATATCGATGTGAACTATGGGTGTTAATCACATGATGATGTGAACTATTGATGTTAATCACATGGTGATGTGATCTAGATTATTGACTCTAGTGCAAGTGGGAGACTGAAGGAAATATGCCCTAGAGGCAATAATAAAGTTATTATTTATTTCCTTATATCATGATAAATGTTTATTATTCATGCTAGAATTGTATTAACTGGAAACATAATACATGTGTGAATACATAGACAAACAGAGTGTCACTAGTATGCCTCTACTTGACTAGCTCATTAATCAAAGATGGTTATGTTTCCTAGCCATGAACAAAGAGTTGTTATTTGATTAACGAGATCACATCATTAGTTGAATGATCTGATTGACATGACCCATTCCATTAGCATAGCACCCGATCGTTTAGTGTGTTGCTATTGCTTTTATCCATGACTTATACATGTTCCTTTAACTATGAGATTATGCAACTCCCGTTTACCGTAGGAACACTTTGTGTGCTACCAAACGTCACAACGTAACTTGGTGATTATAAAGGTGCTCTACAGGTGTCTCCGAAAGTATTTGTTGGGTTGGCATATTTCGAGATTAGGATTTGTCACTCCGAATGTCGGAGAGGTATCTCAGGGCCTTCTCGGTAATGCACATCACATAAAGCCTTGCAAGCATTGCAACCAATGAGTTAGTTGCGAGATGATGTATTACGGAACGAGTAAAGATACTTGCCGGTAACGAGATTGAATTAGGTATTGGATACCGACGATCGAATCTCGGGCAAGTAACATACCGATGACAAAGGGAACAACGTATGTTGTTATGCGGTCCGACCGATAAAGATCTTCGTAGAATATGTAGGAACCAATATGGGCATCCAGGTCCCGCTGTTGGTTATTGACCGGAGACGTGTCTCGGTCATGTCTACATTGTTCTCGAACCGTAGGGTCCGCACGCTTAACGTTACGATGACAGTTATTATGAGTTTATGCATTTTGATGTACCGAAGGAGTTCGGAGTCCCGGATGTGATCATGGACGTGACGAGGAGTCTCGAAATGGTCGAGACATAAAGAATTATATATTGGAAGCCTATGTTTGGACATCGGATGCATTCCAGGTGAAATCAGGATTTTACCGGAATACCGGGAGGGTTACCGGAACCCCCCGGGAGCATAATGGGCCAACATGGGCCTTGGAGGAGAGGTGAGAGGGCTGCCCTAGGGGCTGCGCGCCTCCCCCCTTCCCCTAGTCCTATTAGGACTAGGAGAGGTGGGCGCCCCCCTCTCCCTCTCTCTCCCCCTTGGAGAATCCTAGTCCAACTAGGATTGGGGGGGGGGGAATCCTACTCCCAGAGGGAGTAGGACTCTCTGGCGCGCCAAGGCTTGGCCGGCCAGCCCCTCCCCCTTGGCTCCTTTATATACGGGGGCAGGGGGCACCCCAAAGACACACAAGTTGATCTACGGATCGTTCCTTAGCCGTGTGCGGTGCCCCCTTCCACCAAATTCCACCTCGATCATATCGTTGCAGTGCTTAGGCGAAGCCCTGCGCCGGTAACACATCAAGATCGTCACCACGCCGTCGTGCTGACGGAACTCTTCCTCGACGCTTTGCTGGATCGGAGCCCGGGGATCGTCATCGAGCTGAACGTGTGCCAAGAACTCGGAGGTGCCGGAGTAACGGTGCTGTGATCGGTTGGATCACGAGGAGAACGTACGACTACTTCCTCTACGTTGTGTCAACGCTTCCGCTTCGGTCTACGAGGGTACGTAGATAACACTCTCCCCTCTCGTTGCTATGCATCACCATGATCTTCCGTGTGCGTAGGAAATTTTTTGAAATTACTACGTTCCCCAACAATTTTTAGGGGTCATCTCTGGTAGGTAAAACGAATCAATGAGGGGCTACTCCATGTGTTATCTTGCAATTCTCACAAACAAATTAGTCCCTCAACCAGGTTTGTCGTCAATACTCCAAAACCAACTAGGGGTGGCACTAGATGCACTTACACTCTCCCCCTTTTTGGTGATTGATGGCAAATTGGTTGAAGTTTTCAATGGGGATAAAAGTATGTGAAATTGTAAGGGTTAAGGTATTGTCTTCATAAGTAGCAAAAGGCTCCCCCTGAAGATGTGCATATAAATAGTTTGTGTTTGAATGCAAATGCACATGGCAGGTTTTACTTGTGGAGATCCTCTTCAACTTATGAAAACAATTCATCATGCATGAAAGGATATAACGAAGATAATGACATGCATAATGAAAAATGGACGTCTGCGAAATGACTTCGTGCAGAATGTATCATCGCATCACACAGTTGACAAAAAAGGTAGCAGACAACCATCAAGTTTAAGTTCTACAACTCAAAGAACCAAAAGTATCAAAAGCGAGAGTTGTAAACACTTGGCAAAAAGTATAGCAACCACCCATAAGGACCCGCTTGAAGACTATCAACTCATATGCTTCTCCCCCTTTGTCAGGAAGGACCAAAAAGGTTTGAAGACATAGAGCTTCTACTCGTTCCCATGAGGAGTAGGTGAAGGTGCAGTGTCAACGTTGGAGTCCGGTGGTGCAGAAGAACTTGGTGCAGTGTCGATACGCGGCGAAGTTGTAGTTGGTGAAGTAGCATCATCTTCGTCATCGACGACCCTGGCATTGACAGTGGCCGCCGAGGAGGAGTACTCAGAGTCTTCGAGAGATGGAGTGCGATGCAAGACAGCGTTCCTGGGAGGAGTGGACTCAAATTTGAATCATTCTGTGAAGCCATCCTGTTGAAGATCATCATCAGAGCTTAGCAATGTTAGACTCTTCCACGACCGCCGACAGGTTTCATGCGTGACAAATGCATTCTTAGTGGCAGGATTTCGAATGCGATTAACATCCACCAAGAGGCTCTGCATCTGGCGCTTGAGCCAGTCATGATGCTTATCCTGTTTTTGATGTAATGCCACGAGAAGCTCTCGGTCATTGAGAATGTGAGATTGCTTCTGAGGCCTTTGAGCAATAGTGCTTTCAGTGGCTTCAGTTGTTGCACGATGAGGTGCACGTGTAGTACCAGCCAGAGAATAAACTCGAGTTGCAGCAAGAACTCCTTCAATAGGTTGCGTGAAGCTTTTGTGATTTGCATTGTGAAGATATATAGGCTCATTAGCAGGTTCAGGGTAGATGGCTTCGACAGACATATCAACCTCTGGCAAGAAGATGAGATGATTGCACGCAGAGGGCTGATAGTTGACAGAAGAGTGAAGCTTGATGAGGCGCATTACCCATGGAGCATAAAACTTCAGACCAAATAGATCAGAACCAGATGCAGCAAGTTGCCTGATGAAGAAATCCTGAGCATTGAAGCTGATGCCATTGAGGATATAGAAAACCAATGTCTTCATTGCTCCTTCAAGCTTCGCTGCAGGAGAATGTCCTTTGACAGGCCATAGAGTACGCCTGATGATATGATAAATGGTGCGGGGCAGATACTCTAGGTCTTCAACAAAGAATTACATTGGATATTCAACATCTATTGGCAGTGGCTTCATCATGCTGAGCATTTAACTCATGTTCGGCTCAGGCTTCTGAAATATGCTCTCGAAAGCATTGCGGTGAAGTTGACTACCAGGTGCATAGAGTTCACCTGGAGTGGGCAGGGAAGTAAGCTCAATTATGTCTTGGGATTTGGCTTCATGGTGTACATCGCCTATCATCCACTCAAGGACCCCAGTCTTTGGATCCCTGTTGTAGTCGCGAATGTGAAGATTGGCATAGAATTGTAGCAGAAGCTCCTCATTTCAATTTTCTTTACCGGTCACAAATTGCAGAAGACGAGAATCTCTGAAGCAGTCTAGGGCTTCTTCCAAGTAGGCCAAGCCAGCAATGGCTTCGCAGTCTAGACGCATATGGGGGAAAATGCGCCCTTGATTATACAAGACACAATAATAATAACTGCATTGTTGATAGCTCCAGAACCGATCAGATAAAATTCTTGGCTTCGAATATGGGTTCTTGGCCCTGTCAAAGAAGGTGTTGTGTGCTTTGAAGCCATTCACATTGAACAATCCTGGCGAAGTCGCAGTACCTGGAAACCTTGGCAGCCTGGGCTTTGGCTTCTGGACCTGAGGCCTGTGCTCCACATGGTAGTCAAATTATGGTCCGGGAGCAGGAGGAGGAACCAGAATATGCCATCGGACCATGACAGGTTGGTCGCGGTCAAATTCCAGCTCAATAGTGTGACTTCGAGGCGGTACAGGAGCATTGGCATTGACATGGGCTTCAACTTGCATAATGGCTTCAGGTGCAGCATTAGCTTCAGGCACCATATTCACTTCAGGCGCCACATTAGCTTCAACCATGACCACGCCATTGGCTTCTGTAGTGTTGTTGGTAGCCGCCTCAGTGTTTTCAACCTCCACTTGAGTAGCTGGAGGGTCGGGCACTAACTCGTTCTCCTCGAGAACAACTTCTTGGTTGGTAGGGGGTGTGGAAACTCGCTCTTCTTTTTTACGGGGTTCTTGTTGGTCATCGGCTGATGCAGCCGGAATGTCTTCAGCAGCTTTTGCTTCAGACTCACAGACGTTCGCAGTTGGAGTGGCGTTAGGAAACACTTGACGTGCTACTGAGTTGTTTTGCACTTCTCCTTCTGGAACGCTCGGCATGGCGACCTGTGGCTTAGGGCCTTTGCGAGGCCTGCGGAATGCGGGCGACGCCTTTGGAGATGGGGTGGTCTGCACCATGTGAAGGAAATATGCCCTAGAGGCAATAATAAAGTTATTATTTATTTACTTATATCATGATAAATGTTTATTATTCATGCTAGAATTGTATTAACCGGAAACATGATTCATGTGTGAATACATAGACAATCAGAGTGTCACTAGTATGCCTCTACTTGACTAGCTCGTTAATAGAAGATGGTTATGTTTCCTAGCGATGGACAAAGAGTTGTCATTTGATTAACGGGATCACATCATTAGGAGAATGATGTGATTGACTTGACCCATTCCTTAGCACCCGATCATTTAGTATGTTGCTATTGCTTTCTTCATGACTTATAAGTGTTCCTATGACTATGAGATTATGCAACTCCCGTTTACCGGAGGAACACTTTGTGTGCTACCAAACGTCACAACGTAACTGGGTGATTATAAAGGTGCTCTACAGGTGTCTCCGAAGGTACTTGTTGGGTTGGCGTATTTCGAGATTAGGATTTGTCACTCCGATTGTCGGAGAGGTATCTCTGGGCCCTCTCGGTAATGCACATCACTTAAGCCTTGCAAGCATTGCAACTAATGAGTTAGTTGCGAGATGATGTATTATGGAACGAGTAAAGAGACTTGCCGGTAACGATATTGAACTAGGTATTGAGATACCGACAATCGAATCTCGGGCAAGTAAACATACCGATGACAAAGGGAACAACGTATGTTGTTATGCGGTTTGACCGATAAAGATCTTCGTAGAATATGTGGGAGCCAATATGAGTATCCAGGTTCCGCTATTGGTTATTGGCCGGAGACGTGTCTCGGTCATGTCTACATAGTTCTCGAACCCGTAGGGTCCACACGCTTAAAGTTTCGATGACAGTTATATTATGAGTTTATGTGTTTTGATGTACCGAAGGAGTTCTGAGTTCCGGATGAGATCGGGGACATGACGAGGAGTCTCGAAATGGTTGAGACGTAAAGATCGATATATCGGACGACTATATTCGGACATCGGAAAGGTTCCGAGTGATTCGGATATTTTCGGGAGTACCGGGGAGTTACGGGAATTCGTATTGAGCCTTAATGGGCCATACGGGGAAGGAGAGAAAGGCCTCAAAGGGTGGCCGCACCCCTCCCGATGGGCTGGTCCGAATTGGACTAGGGAGGGTGGCGCACCCTTCCTTCCTTCTCATTTTTCCTTCCCTTTCCTTCCCTCCTACTCCTACTACTTGGAAGGGCTCCTAGTTCTACTAGGAAAGAAGGAATCCTACTCCCGGTGGGAGTAGGACTCCCCTAGGGCGCGCCATAGAAAGGGCCGGCCCTCTCCCTCCTCCACTCCTTTATATATGGGGGCAGGGGGCACCCCATAGACACAACAATTGATCCCTTGGATCTTTTAGCCGTGTGCGGTGCCCCCCTCCACCATAGTCCACCTCGATAATACTGTAGCGGTGCTTAGGCGAAGCCCTGCGTTGGTAGAACATCATCATCATCACCACGCCCTCGTGCTGACCGAAACTGTCCCTCAACACTCGGCTGGATCGGAGTTTGAGGGACGTCATCGGTTTGAACGTGTGCTGAACTCGGAGGTGTCGTGCGTTCGGTACTTGATCGGTCGGATCGTGAAGACATATGACTACATCAACCACGTTGTGCTAACGCTTCCGCTTTCGGTCTACGAGAGTACGTGGACAACACTCTCCCCTCTCGTTGCTATGCATCACCATGATTTTGCGTGTGCGTAGGAATTTTTTTGAAATTACTACGTTCCCCAACAGTGGCATCCGAGCCAGGTTTTATGCGTAGATGTCATATGCACGAGTAGAACACAAGTGAGTTGTGGGCGATATAAGTCGTACTTCTTACCAGCATGTCATACTTTGGTTCGGCGGTATTATTGGATGAAGCGGCCCGGACCGACATTACGCGTACGCTTACGCGAGACTGGTTCTACCGACGTGCTTTGCACATAGGTGGATGGCGGGTGTCAGTTTCTCCAACTTTAGTTGAACCGAGTGTGGCTACGCCCGGTCCTTGCGAAGGTTAAAACAGCACCAACTTGACAAACTATCATTGTGGTTTTGATGCGTAGGTAAGAACGGTTCTTGCTAAGCCCAGTAGCAGCCACGTAAAACTTGCAACAACAAAGTAGAGGACATCTAACTTGTTTTTGCAGGGCATGTTGTGATGTGATATGGCCAAGACATGATACTAAATTTTATTGTATGAGATGATCATGTTTTGTAACCGAGTTATCGGCAACTGGCAGGATCCATATGGTTGTCGCTTTATTGTATGCAATGCGATCGCCCTGTAATGCTTTACTTTATCACTAAGTGGTAGCGATAGTCATAGAAGCATAAGATTGGTGAGACGACAACGATGCTACGATGGAGATCAAGGTGTCGCGCCGGTGACGATGGTGATCATGACGGTGCTTCGGAGATGGAGATCACAAGCACAAGATGATGATGGCCATATAATATCACTTATATTGATTGCATGTGATGTTTATCTTTTATGCATCTTATCTTGCTTTGATTGACGGTAGCATTATAAGATGATCTCTCACTAAATTGCAAGATAAAAGTGTTCTCCCTGAGTATGCACTGTTGCCAAGGTTCGTCATGCCCAGACACCACGTGATGATCGGGTGTGATAAGCTCTACATCCATCTACAACGGGTGCAAGCCAGTTTTGCACACGCAGAATACTCGGGTTAAACTTGACGAGCCTAGCATATGCAGATATGGCCTCGGAACACTGAGACTGAAAGGTCGAGCGTGAATCATATAGTAGATATGATCAACATAGTGATGTTCACCATTGAAAACTACTCCATTTCACGTGATGATCGGTTATGGTTTAGTTGATTTGGATCACGTGATCACTTAGAAGATTAGAGGGATGTCTTTCTAAGTGGGAGTTCTTAAGTAATATGATTAATTGAACTTAAATTTATCATGAACTTAGTCCTAGTAGTATTAGCATATCTATGTTATAGATCAATAGCTCGCGTTTTGCTCCCCTGTTTTATTTTGATATGTTCCTAGAGAAAACTAAGTTAAAAGATGTTAGTAGCAATGATGCGGACTTGGTCCGTGATCTGAGGATTAACCTCATTGCTGCAGAGAAGTATTATGTCCTTGATGCACCACTAGGTGACATACCTATTGTTGGTGTCAAAACCGGCGGATCTCGGGTAGGGGGTCCCGAACTGTGCGTCTAGGCGGATGGTAACAGGAGACAAAGGAGATGATGTTTTTACACAGGTTCAGGCCCTCTCGATGGAGGTAAAACCCTACTCCTGCTTGATTAATATTGATGATATGGGTAGTACAAGAGTAGATCTACCACGAGATCAGAGAGGCTAAACCCTAGAAGCTAGCCTATGGTATGATTGTTGTTGGTGTTGTTGTTGTTGTTGTTGTTGTTGTTGTTGTTGTTGTTGTTGTTGTTGTTGTTGTTGTTATTGTTGTTGTTGTTGTTGTTGTTGTTGTTGTTGTTGTTGTTGTTGTTGTTGTTGTTGTTGTTCCCTACGGACTAAACCCTCCGGTTTATATAGACACCGGAGGGGGCTAGGGTTACACAAAGTCGGTTACAATGGGAGGAGATCTAAATATCCGTATTTCCAAGCTTGCCTTCCACGCCAGGGAAAGTCCCATCCGAATATGGGACGAAGTCTTCAATCTTGTATCTTCATAGTCCTATAGTCCGGCCAAAGGTCATAGTCCGTCTGTCCGGACACCCCCTAATCCAGGACTCCCTCAGTAGCCCCTGAACCAGGCTTCAATGACGACGAGTCCGGCGCGCAGATTGTCTTCGGCAATGCAAGGCGGTTTCCTCCTCCGAATACTTCATAGAAGATTTTGAACACGAGGATCGTGTCCGGCTCTGTAAAACAAGTTCCACATAACACCGTAGAGAGAGAATAACTTTTTCACAAATCTAATCTGCTGACGTATCCTGTAGCGTGACCTCACACCATAGCCAAGCCTTTATTCGAATCGTTTTTACTGTCCCACCTCAGCGCGTTTCGCGAGGCGGTTTCCTTGGCACGTCTTGTCGTAGCAGAGATCGTGTCCCCTTATTCCGGGATTCTCATCAATAAGGGTGTGGGTAACCCAACCGTCCCATTGATTGCGGCGCTTGGGGGATAAGTGAGTTTTACCAGGCTGGTGGGGACGCATAGTTTCGTCGGCCCATATAAGGGGATAAGGATCCACCTTTTCATCCACGCCTTCTTCCTCCTTTGCTCATCCATTTTCGCACACTCGAGCTCCAGCGCCCAAGTCCGCATTCCCCACCTCAACCTTCTCCAACCATGTCCGGAGCGGGAGGCAGGTGGATGGTCTCCTCCGTCACGGAGGGACACATCAAGAAGCTGAGGAGAGCCGGATACCTACCCGACGACATCGCGCACCGGCTCCCAGATGAGGGCAACTCATCCGCACCCCTAGGCCCCATGAGACGGTGGTGTTCCTTACCCATTTCCTCCGTGGACTGGGCTTGCCACTCCACCCATTCGTCCGGGGGCTCATGTTCTACTACGGCCTGGACTTCCACGATCTGGCCCCGAACTTCATCCTCAACAACTCGGCGTTTATCGTCGTGTGCGAGGCCTTCCTCCGCATCAAGCCCCACTTCGGCTTATGGCTGAAAACCTTCAATGTCAAGCCAAAGGTAGTGGACGGCCGCCAGGCGGAGTGCGGAGGCGCCATGGTGGGCAAGATGCCCAACGTTACATGGCTCGAGGGCTCCTTCGTGGAGACCATAAAGGGGTGGCAATCGGGGTGGTTCTACATCACCGAGCCACGTGACCCTGAATGGGTAGCGGCCCCCGAGTTCCGATCTGGCATCCCCACGCGGCTCACCTTCTCGCAAGAGAAGGGCCTGTCCTGGGGAAATTCGGGAGAGCTGACCGGACTCCAAACTTGCGTCCAAAACCTGGTGGACAAGAAGGTCAAACTCGTCAACGTAGTCCAGGTCATGCTCATCCGCCGGATCCTCCCGTGCCAACAACGGGCTTTTAGCTTGTGGGAATTCGACCCGGCCCAGCACCAAACTCTGAACAGACTCTTCGACACAATGTACGAAGATGCCTAGAAGGTGCTATTCAAGGGCGCCGAGGCTCCCGCTTCCGCTACCGAGGATCATGGATTCTGCGCGCGGCGTCAAGCCAGCGCGGTAAGTTGTTTTAACTTTTACAGGATACTCGTTTTTCATAGTTTGACTCTATGCAGGATCTAAGCTCCCGTGCCCTTGACAGGACTGGCAGGAGAAGGCCGGACAGATCGACTGTCCGACTCCTTTGCACGAAGGCCCAGCAGACGCCCGCTTGACGAAGCTGCTGGTTCCGACACCTTACGTGGTGCCGGAGAAGAAGGCCAAGAGGAAGGCCACGGGAACTCGGAAGAGTTCCCGGTGCCCCGTGGAGTCGGACTCATCGTACGATGACTCCGAGGTGCACTCCTCCCATGAAGACGAGGAGGAGGAAAGAGAGGTTTCTTCCCCAGCAGGGGGAGAAAAGAAAAGGAAGGCCGCCCCAACTGGGGAGGCAGGAGGGTCCAAGAAGGGGAAGACCCTTCCTCTGGACTACTCCACCAACGCCGCCAACAGCGAGGAGGAGTGGCCACCCAGGGCCAAGCGCCTGGCGAAGTCGTAAGTATTCGGACACCAGAGTGACTCATAGTGTTCCTTTATTGCACAGCTTTCCCTGACGCCGAATATAATCATGCAGTTCGCCCCGAGCCCGGCTCGACGTATCGCCGAGGGTTCCTTGGATTCATCGGACGTGAATAGCTTTTCACTTCCGACCGCTTCCACCCCTCACCCTATGGACAACGCCGAGGTGTTGTCCCGAAAGGTTCCAGGCCAAGGGGAGGTGGTCTTGGAGGCGCCGCAAGGCGACCTTCCTGACTGCAGACAAAAGAGAGCAAGGCTCCTGAGGGAGTCCTGGATTAGGGGGTGTCCGGATGGCCGGACTATACCTTCAGCCGGACTCCTGAACTATGAAGATACAAGATTGAAGACTTCGTCCCGTGTTCGGAAGGGACTTTCCTTGGCGTGGAAGGAAAGCTTGGCGATGCGGATATTTAGATCTCCTACCATTGTAAACGACTTTGTGTAACCCTAACCCTCTCCGGTGTCTATATAAACCGGAGGGTTTTAGTCCGTAGGACAACATACAACAATCATACCATAGGCTAGCTTCTAGGGTTTAGCCTCCTAGATCTCGTGGTAGATCTACTCTTGTACTACCCATATCATCAATATTAATCAAGCAGGACGTAGGGTTTTACCTCCATCAAGAGGGCCCGAACCTGGGTAAAACATTGAGTCCCTTGTCTCCTGTTACCATCCGCCTAGACGCACAATTCGGGACCCCCTACCCGAGATCCGCCGGTTTTGACACCGACATTGGTGCTTTCATTGAGAGTTCCTCTGTGTCGTCGCTTTTAGGCCCGATGGCTCCTCCGATCATCAATAACGATGCAGTCCAGGGTGAGACTTTTCTCCCCGGACAGATCTTCGTCTTCGGCGGCTTCGCACTGCGGGCCAATTCGCTTGGCCATCTGGAGCAGATCGAAAGCTACGCCCCTGGCCATCAGGTCAGATTTGGAAGCTTAAACTACACGGCTGACGTCCGCGGGGACTTGATCTTCAACGGATTCGAGCCACAGCCGAGCGCGCCGCATTGTCACAATGGGCATGATCTAGCTCTGCCACTGAACAGTGCCCTGGAGGCCACACATGCATCGGTTCTGACCCTCGATTCAGAACCAACTGCGCCAATCGAGGATGAGTGGTTGGACGCCGCCTCGGGGGCTGCGATCCCAACGGCGGTCGAGCCGAACACCAGCCCCGCACTCCGCAAGGCCCGTGACTCCGAGGGGCCGGACTCCTATCCAGACTCCAAGCCCTTCACGCCCCTGCCAATCGAATCCGATTGGGCGCCGACCATGGAGTTTACCGCCGCGGACATCTTTCAGCACTGACCCTTTGGCGATATTCTGAAGTCATTAAAGTCTCTCTCCTTATCAGGAGAGCCCTGGCCGGACTGCGGTCAGCAAGGTTGGGATACGGACGATGAAGAAATTCAAAGCCCACCCACCACCCACTTTGTAGCCACTGTCGATGATTTAACCGACATGCTCGACTTCGACTCCGAAGACATCGACGGTATGGATGCTGATGTAGGAGACAATCAAGAACCAGCACCTATATATAGGGCACTGGAAAGCCACCTCGTCGTATGACATATACATGGCGGATACCCCAAAAGAAGGAGATGGCGATGGAACGGCGGGGGATGACCCCTCCAAGAAACAACCTAAGCGCCGGCGTCAATGGCGCCGCTCTAAATCCCGCCAAAGCAAAAACGGTGATTCTGGTATGGGAGATAATAATACTCCGGATAGCGCCGAAGAACACCCCCTCCAGCAAGATTCAGCACAGGAGGATGGAGAAGCCAGCCCTCATGAGAGAGCGGCAGACAGAGAGGTCGAGGATGATAATTATATGCCTCCCTCCGAAGACGAGGCAAGCCTCGACGATGACGAATTCTTCATGCCAGTGGATCCCGTCGAACAAGAGCGGGCTTATGGCCATGGCAAATAGCCTCAAGAAAAAACAGCAACAGCTTAGAGCAGATCAAGATTTTCTAGCCGATAGATGGACTGAAGTCCTTGCGGCCGAAGAGAACGAACTCGAACGCCCCTCCAAGAGCTACCCAAAGCGCAGGTTGCTACCCTGATTAGAGGAGGAAGCACCTAAACCTACATCACCAGGGCATGATACGACCGATCGGCCACCTCGTGCCGTGACAGAGAGGCCTCTCGGCCCTCCACTCAAGCCGCACCCCGGCGCCGCTCAAAACATTCTAAGGCACGGGAAAACGCGCCAGACCTGCGAGACATATTGGAGGACAAGGCGAGGCAAACAAGATCGATCTACAGATCGCGTGGGCGCCCCACGGCACGTGACGGTGATCGTCACTTCGGATATAATAAATTCGGCCGGGCCGAACACAATAGGCAAAGCTCGTTTGAGCTGCATCGTGATATAGCCCAATACAGAGGCGCCGCACACCCCCTATGCTTCACATATGAAGTAATGGATCACCAAATCCCTGAGGGTTTCAAACCCGTGAATATCGAATCATACGATGGCACAACAGATCCCGTGGTATGGATCGAGGATTATCTCCTTCATATCCACATGGCCCGCGGCGACAATCTACATGCCATCAAATACCTCCCACTCAAACTTAAGGGACCAGCTCGGCATTGGCTTAACAGCTTGCCGGCAGAATCGATCGATTGTTGGGAGGACCTGGAAGCTGCATTCCTTGACAATTTCCAGTGTACCTATGTGCGACCACCAGACGCCGATGACCTAAGTCACATAATTCAGCAGCCAAAGGAATCGGGCAGGCAATTCTGGACACGGTTCCTAACAAAGAAAAACCAAATAGTCGACTGTCTGGACGCAGAGGCCCTAGCAGCCTTCAAGCATAATATCCGCGACGAGTGGCTTGCCCGGCACCTTGGAAAGGAAAAGCCGAAATCTATGGCAGCCCTCACGACACTCATGACCCGCTTTTGCGCGGGAGAAGACAGCTGGCTAGCTCGTAGCAATAACTTGACCAAGAACCTCGGTAATTTGGATACCAAGGACAAACGTGGTAGGTCGCATCGGAACAAGCAAAACCGCCGAGTTAACAGCGACAACAACGAGGATACGGCAGTCAATGCCGGATTCAGAGGCTACAAATCCGGTCAGTGGAAAAATCCATTCAAAAGAAATACTCAGGGCCCATCCAGTTTGGACCGAATACTCGACCGCTTGTGCCAGATACATGGCACCCCCGAAAAGCCAGCCAATTACACCAACAGGGATTGTTGGGTGTTCAAGCAGGCAGGCAAGCTAAATACCGAAAATAGAGACAAGGGGCTGCGTAGCGATGACGAGGAGGAGCCCCGGCCGCTGAACAACAGTGGACAGAAGGGTTTTCCCCCGCAAGTGCAGACAGTGAACATGATATACGCAACCCACATCCCCAAGAGGGAGCGGAAGCGTGCGTTAAGGGACGTATATGCAATGGAGCCAGTCGCCCCAAAGTTCAACCCATGGTCCCCCTGCCCGATCACCTTCGATCGAAGGGGCCACCCCACTAGCATCCGTCATGGCGGATTCGCCGCATTGGTTCTAGACCCAATTATTGATGGATTTCATCTCACAAGAGTCCCTATGGACGGCGGCAGTAGCCTGAACCTGCTTTACCAGGATACAGTGCGGAAAATGGGCATAGATCCCTCGAGGATTAAGCCCACCAAAACGACCTTTAAAGGCGTCATACCAGGTGTAGAGGCCAACTGTACAGGCTCAGTCACACTTGAAGTGGTCTTCGGATCTCCGGATAATTTCTGAAGCGAGGAGTTAATCTTCGACATAGTCCCGTTCCAAAGTGGCTATCATGCACTGCTCGGGCGAACCGCATTCGCAAAGTTCAATGTGGTGCCGCACTACGCATACCTTAAGCTCAAGATGTCAGACCCTCGAGGAGTAATCACGGTCAATGGAAACACCGAACGCTCCCTCCGAATGGAGGAGCACACGGCGGCCCTCGCAGCAGAAGAACAAAGCAGCCTCTCAAGGCAGCTCCCTAGTCTGGCCGTTAAACGTCCGGACACTGTCAAGCGTGCCCGGAGTAACCTACAACAAGACCGCCTGGCACATTCCAAGCAGGCGTAGCAACGCGGCCCCAACCCCAGCCCTTGCGAAATAGCGAAACTAGTGCCTCGCGTACATAACTACGCTCTCGAAATACCATGGGCACAGGGGGAGGGGCACCATCACGGCACGCCCGAAAGACGGCTTAAACCACACTAGGGGCTGCCGATTTCTTTATTTTCTCTTACTTTCAGGACTCCATACTTCGGAAGACCTGTTCGGCAATCCAACTGCCGCACAAACGATGCAAGAACCAGGGAAGCAGAAAAGCTACGCCGCATTATAGAACTTCCAGGTGGTCTCTATCACGAGCAATATACCTGTTTTACATACTATTCCGCAGCCTGCCCCCGGAAAGGACATGTTAAATAGTCCCGTTTTCGCTTATCACACTATTTTTATCGTTCGGCCTCGATTGCAGCCTTTCTATAAACAATGCAAAGCTTTTGTCTATTTTATGCATTACTCCTTTTTACAAATATATGCTCATTAACAACATATTACACCCGTACACTTTGGTATGGTCAATACGCCAGGGGCTTCAGTACCCCCCTAATATGGTGTGAGAAGTCCGAACACTTTAAAAAGTGCGGCACCCCGAACTTATAGCATTATAAGCATCGGCTCCGAATCATGTCTTGGGTCAATAGTTGGGTTTGCCCGGCTCCTATGTTTTGGTGCCTTACGTTCTGTTGTATCGGCTAAGGTAGCACTAGGAGAACTACTGCGATTGTACCCCAGTTGAGCTGGGCGGAGCACCTCAGTAGAGAAAGCTAAAACTGACTATCATGATGAAGCGAGAGACTGGTCGCTGTTCGAGAGGTTCTTCGAGTCCCTAAAGACTTATGCCGCTTAGAGCGAGGAGTCGGCTTTGTCCGGCCAAAGGCGTGGATAGCGCCCCGAACTCGGTTTTCTGAATACTAGGGGCTTCGCCGAAATTTAAAATTATAGAATTCTATGGCTAAGTGAGAGTGTTCAAGCATTATAGTCTGATTGCCTCGTTCGTTGTGCTGAGCGCCTCCCTCGAAGGACCCAAACATGGGAAAAAGAGCGCTCAGGTTTATCCCGAACACCCCAGCGCTAGTGGCATGGCGGCAGAAGCTGAAGACTCGCCATCTCTCAAATTTGATAAACGGCCGCACAGAAGGTAATATTTTAAATTCAAAATGCATTGCTTAAGCGCACATGAACAAGTTTTCAGCGCACATGATAAAACGAGCGAGTTTACTCCAAAATTACATTCCTGGAACATTCATTCGCCATTAGGCGGGCACCCTTCAGAACATCCTTATAATAATTCTCGGGCTTGCGATGCTCTTTCCCCAGCGGTGGCCCGTCCTTCACAAGCTTCTCAGCATCCAACTTGCCCCAGTGCACCTTAGCGCGGGCAAGGGCCCTACGGGCACCTTCGATGAAGACGGAGCGCTTGATGACTTCGAGCCTTGGACAGGCCTCCACCAGCCGCCACACCAGCCCGAAGTAGCTCCCAGGCAGAGCCTCTCCAGGCCACAGCCGAACTATGAGGCCCTTCATGGCCTGTTCGGCCGCCTTGTCGAGCTCGACCAGCTGCTTCAGCTGGTCGCTCAGGGGCACAAGGTGTCCGGCCTGAGCATACTGAGACCAGAACACCTTCTCCGTCGAGCTGCCCTCTTCGGCTCGGTATAATGCGGCGGCATAGGACACGCTACGGGGAAGATCTGCGAATGCTCCTGGAGAGCTCCGGATTCGGGTAAGTAACAAGAAGCTCACTTTTACATGTTTGCTTTGCATAAAGAATGCCTTACCTGCCGCTATCTTTTTCACCGCATCCAACTCCTGGAGGGCCTTCTGGAATCGGCCTTGGCAGATTTGGCATTTTCAATAGCCGTCGCGAGCTCGGACGCTCGTGCCTTTGAGTCAAGCTCCAAACTCTCATGTTTTTCCATGAGAACCTGGAGCTCTTGCCGTACCTCGCCAACTTGCACCTCATATTTCTCCCGCTCGGTGCGCTCCGCGGCCGCTTTCTTCTCGGCCTCGTCCGGCGCTTGCTTGAGGGTCGCCACCTCAGTTGTGGCCCCTACAATAGCCATGTTAATCCTGTCATATTTTTGCAATTGCACTTTTATATTCTTGTTTTTTCTATAAGGTATCTCTTACCTTCTTTCTCCTCGAGCCGCCGCTTGGCAAGGCTGAGCTCTTGCTTGGTCCGCTCGAGGCCCTGCTTCAGTGTGCCCACCTCCGCAGTCAGTGCGGCGGTCGCCAGCAGCGAAGCCTGCATACGTATATTGACTCTTTTTCTGTTAGACTCCTGTGAATTTTATTAGATCCTCTATTCGGCTTTTCTTTCCGAACGCCAAACAGAGCATCAGGGGCTACTGTTTATGCGGTAATATTTTTTTACATATTCTGTACTTACCTCGAAGCCTGTTAGAAGGCTGGCACAAGCTTCAGTCAGTCCGCTCTTGGCGGACTGAACCTTCTGGATCACCGCACTCATAATAGTGCGGTGCTCCTCGTCGATGGAGGCGCCTTTAAGCACCTCCAGCAGATTGTCCGGCGCCTCCGGTTGGACGGGGGCCGCCAGCTCAGTAGGCTTGCTCCTCTTGGAAGGAGTTCGCCTACCGCGGTCCGGAACCGTTGACGATTCCGGCGCGGTGTCCGGCTCAAAGCCGGACTTGGAGCCCTGGGGGGTCTTATCCCCTTTACTCCTGGAGTCCGGGAGGTCGCCCTGTGGCGCCTCCAGGACCACCTCCTCTTGGCTTGGAACTTGTTGGGACAACACTTCGGCGTCGTCCGTAGGGCGGGCGGAGGTAGCCGTCGGAAGTGAATTCACATCCGACGAATCCAGGGAGCCGCTCGACGACTCGTCGAGCCCGGCTTTGGGCGTACTGCATGATCATATTCGACATAAGGAAGGGTTGTGCCATAAAAAGGTACTATAAATTACTCCGGCATTCGAATAACTTACGATCTTGCTGGGCGCTTGGCCCTGTGTGGCCACTCCTCTTCGCCGTCGTCGGCGTCGGCGGAGTAGTCGGGAGGAGGGGTCCTCCCCTCCTTGGACCCCTCGGCCTCCCCTGTTGGGGCGGCCATTATCTTGTTTCCTCCCCCCGCTGGAGGAGGAGAGGGTTCTTCTTCCTCCTCCTCGTTTTCAGGGGAGGAGCACGTCTCGGATTCGCCGGATGATGAATCCGACACCTCCAAGCGCCGGGAACTCTTTCGAGTCCCTGTGGCCTTCTTCTTGGCCTTCTTCTCCGGCACCACGTAAGGTTGTGGAGCTAGCAGCTTCGCTAAGTGAGCATCGGCTAGGTCTTCGGGCAAAGGGGCCGGACAGTCGATCTATCCGGACTTCGCCTGCCAATCCTGCCAAAGGAAAGGGAGTTTAGATCCCGCATAGAGTCAAAC
The DNA here is from genome assembly GCA_032464435.1 of Aegilops umbellulata. Taxonomy (NCBI): domain Eukaryota; kingdom Viridiplantae; phylum Streptophyta; class Magnoliopsida; order Poales; family Poaceae; genus Aegilops; species Aegilops umbellulata. The sequence goes on along the minus strand of CP136057.1, from coordinate 154,492,059 downwards.
TATGGGAAACCAACATCCTGTAAAAGGTAAAAATAGCTTACCGCACTAGCATGACGTTGCGTGCTGAATCCGCGGTCCTCGTAAGCGGATGCGGGAACCTCGGCACCTTTGAATAGCACCTTCCAGGCGTCTTCGTACGTCGTGTCAAAGAGCCTGCTCAGGGTTGGGTGCTGCGCCGGGTCGAACTCCCACAAATTGAAATCCCGTTGTTGACACGGGAGGATCCCGCGGACGAGCATAACCTGGACTACATTGACAAGTTTGAGCTGCTTGTTCACCAGGGTTTGGATGCATTTTTGCAGTCCGGTTACCTCTCCTTTGTTGCCCCATGACAGGCCCGTCTCTTTCCAAGATGTGAGCCGCGTAGGGGGTCCGTACCGGAAGTCGGGGGCTGCGACCCACTTAGGGTCGCGTGGCTCGGTGATGTAAAACCACCCTGACTGCCACCCCTTCAGGGTCTCCACAAAGAGCCCTCGAGCCATAGGACGTTGGCCATCTTGCCCGCCATGGCGCCTCCGCACTCCGCCTGGTTGCCGCGCACCACCTTTGGCTTGACGTTGAAGGTCTTGAGCCAAAGGCCGAAATGGGGGCAGATGCAGAGGAAAGCCTCGCACACGATGATAAACGCCGAGATGTTGAGGACAAAGTTCGGGGCCAGATCGTGGAAATCCAGGCCGTAGTAGAACATGAGCCCCCGGACGAATGGGTGGAGAGGAAAACCCAGTCCGCGGAGGAAGTGGGGAAGGAATACTACCCTCTCATGGGGCCTAGGGGTGGGGAGGAGCTACCCCTTTTCGGGAAGCCGATGCGCGATGTCGTTAGACAAGTATCCGACTTTCCTCAGTTTTTTGATATGGCCCTCCGTGACGGAGGAGACCATCCACTTGCCTCCCGCTCCGAACATGGCTGGAGAAGGTTGAGGTGGGAAGTGCGGGCTTGGGCGCTGGAGTTCGAGTGCGCGGAAGATGGATAGGCAAAGGAGGAAGAAGGCATAGGTAAAAAGGTGGCTCCTCATCCCCTTATATGGGCGGATGCGGCTAAGCGTCCCCACCAGCCTGGTAAAACTCGCTTATCTCCCAAGCGCCGTGATAAATGGCGCGGTTGGGTTACCCACGTCCGTATTAATGGGAATCCCGCAAATGAGGGGACACGATCTCTGCTTTGACAAGACGTGCCAAGGAAACCGCCTCGCAAAATGCGCTGAGGTGGGGGAGTAAAAACGATTCGAATAAAGGCTTGGCCATAGTGTGATGTCACGCTACGGAATACGTCAGCAGATTAGATTTGTGTAAATATTATTCTCTCTATGGAAATATGTGGAAACTTATTTTGCAAAGTCGCACACTGTCTTGTGTGTTCAAAATCTTCTATGAAGTACTTGGAGGAGGAACCCGCCTTGCAATGCCGAAGACAATCTGCGCGCCGGACTCGTCGTCATTGAAGCCTGGTTCAGGGGCTATTGAGGGAGTCCTGGATTGGGGGGTGTCCGGATGGCCGGACTATACCTTCAGCCAGACTCCTGGACTATGAACATACAAAATTGAAGACTTCGTCCCGTGTCCGGAAGGGACTTTTCTTGGCATGGAAGGCAAGCTTGGCGATGCAGATATTTAGATCTGTTGGGGAACATAGTAATTTCAAAAATTTCCTACGCACACGCAAGATCATGGTGACGCATAGCAACGAGAGGGGAGAGTGTTGTCTACGTACCCTCGTAGACCGAAGCGGAAGCATAGACACAACATAGAGGAAGTAGTCGTACGTCTTCCCGGTTCAACCGATCCATGCACCGTTACTCTGGCACCTCCGAGTTCTTGGCACATGTTCAGCTCGATGACGCTCCCCGGGCTCCGATCCGGCAAAGCTTCGGGGAGGAGTTTCGTCAGCACGACGGCGTGGTGACGATCTTGATGTTTAACCGTCGCAGGGATTCGCCTAAGCACCGCTACAATATGATCGAGGTGTAATATCGTGGAGGGGGGCACCGCACACGGCTAAGGAACGATCACGAAGATCAACTTGTGTGTCTATGGGGTGCCCCCTGCCCCCGTATATAAAGGAGTGGAGGAGGGGAGGGCCGGCCCTCTCTATGGCGCGCCCTAGGGGAGTCCTACTCCCACCGGGAGTAGGATTCCCCCTTTCCTAGTCCAACTAGGAGTCCTTCCATGTAGTAGGAGTAGGAGAGAAGGAAGGGGAAGGGAGAAGGGAAGGAAGGAGGGGGCGCAGCCCCTCCCCCTAGTCCAATTCGGACTAGGCCTTGGGGGGGCGCGGCCTGCCCTAGGCAGCCCCTCTCTCTTTCCCGTATGGCCCAATAAGGCCCAATACTTTTCCCCCGTATTCCCGTAACTCCCCGGTACTCCGAAAAATACCCGAACCACTCAGAACCTTTCCGATGTCCGAATATAGTTGTCCAATATATCGATATTTACGTCTCGACCATTTCGAGACTCCTCGTCATGTCCCCGATCTCATCCGGGACTCCGAACTCCTTCGGTACATCAAAACTCATAAACTCATTATATAACTGTCATCGAAACCTTAAGTGTGCGGACCCTACGGTTCGAGAACAATGTAGACATGACTGAGACACGTCTCCGGTCAATAACCAATAGCGGAACCTGGATGCTCATATTGGCTCCCACATATTCTACGAAGATCTTTATCGGTCAGACCGCATAACAACATACGTTGTTCCCTTTGTCATCGGTATGTTACTTGCCCGAGATTCGATCGTCGGTATCCTATACCTAGTTCAATCTCGTTACCGGAAAGTCTCTTTACTCGTTCCGTAATACATCATCCCGCAACTAACTCATTAGTTTCAATGCTTGCAAGGCTTAAGTGATGTGCATTACCGAGAGGGTCCAGAGATACCTCTCCGACATTCGGAGTGACAAATCCTAATCTCGAAATACGCCAACCCAACAAGTACCTTCGGGGACACCTGTAGAGCACCTCTATAATCACCCAGTTATGTTGTGACGTTTGGCAGCACACAAAGTGTTCCTCCGGTAAACGGGAGTTCCATAATCTCATAGTCATAGGAACATGTATAAGTCATGAAGAAAGCAATAGCAACAAACTAAACGATCAAGTGCTAAGCTAACGGAATGGGTCAAGTCAATCAGATCATTCATCTAATGATGTGATCCCATTAATCTAATAACAACTCTTTGTCTAGGGTTAGGAAACATAACCATCTTTGATTAATGAGCTAGTCAAGTAGAGGCATACTAGTGACACTCTTGTTTGTCTATGTATTCACACATGTATTATGTTTCCGGTTAATACAATTCTAGCATGAATAATAAACATTTATCATGAAATAAGGAAATAAATAATAACTTTATTATTGCCTCTAGGGCATATTTCCTTCAGTCTCCCACTTGCACTAGAGTCAATAATCTAGTTCACATCGCCATGTGATTTAATAGCAATAGTTAACATCACCATGTGATTAACACCCATAGTTCACATCGATATGTGACCAACAGCAAAAGGGTTTACTAGAGTCAGTAATCTAGTTGACATCGCTATGTGATTAACACCCAAAGAGTACTAAGTTGTGATCATGTTTTGCTTGTGAGATAATTTTAGTCAACTGGTCTGTCATATTCAGATCCGTAAGTATTTTGCAAATTTCTATGTCAACAATACTCTGCACGGAGCTACTCTAGCTAATTGCTCCCACTTTCAATATGTATCTAGACCGAGACTTAGAGTCATCTAGATTAGTGTCAAAACTTGCAACGACGTAACCCTTTACGACGAACCTTTTGTCACCTCCATAATCGAGAAACATATCCTTATTCCACTAAGGATAATTTCGACTGCTGTCTAGTGATCTACTCCTAGATCACTATTGTACTCCCTTGCTAAACACAGTGTAGGGTATACAATAGATCTGGTACACAGCATGGCATACTTTATAGAACCTATGGCCAAGGCATAGGGAATGACTTTCATTCTCTTTCTATATTCTGCCATGGTCGGGTTTTGAGTCTTACTCAATTTCACACCTTGTAACACAGGCAAGAACTCTTTCTTTGACTGTTCCATTTTGAACTACTTCAAAATCTTGTCAAGGTATGTACTCATTGAAAACTTATCAAGCGTCCTGATCTATCTCTATAGATCTTGATGCTTAATATGTAAGCAGCTTCACCGAGGTCCTTCTTCGAAAAACTCCTTTCAAATACTCCTTTATGCTTCGCAGAATAATTCTACATTATTTCCGATCAATAATATGTCATTTACATATACTTATCAGAAATGTTGTAGTGCTCCCACTCACCTTTAGGATCGACAAAACCTTCTAGTTGCATCGTATACAACTCTTCTTTAATAAATCCATTAAGGAATGCAGTTTTGTTTATCCATTTGCCAGATTTCATAAAATGCGGCAATTGCCAACATGATTCGGACAGACTTAAGCATATATACGAGTGAGAAACTCTCATCGTAGTCAACACCTTGAACTTGTCGAAAACCTTTTGCGACAATTCTAGCTTTGTAGATAGTAACACTACTATCAGCGTCTGTCTTCCTCTTGAAGATCCATTTATTTTATATGGCTTGCCGATCATCGGGCAAATCCATCAAAGTCCATACTTTGTTCTCATACATGAATCATATCTCAGATTTCATGGCCTCAAACCATTTCGCGGAATCTGGGCTCATCATCGTAACATGACTTCCAGAACAGGATTACCGTACCACTCTGGTGCGGATCTCACTCTGGTTTACTTACGAGATTCGGTAGTAACTTGATCTGAAGTTACATGATCATCATCATTAGCTTCCTCACTAATTGGTGTAGTAGTCACAAGAACAGATTTCTGTGATGAACTACTTTGCAATAAAGGAGAAGGTACAATTACCTTGTCAAGTTTTCTACTTTCCTCCCACTCACTTCTTTCGAGAGAAACTCCTTCTCTAGAAAGGATCCATTATTAGCAATGAATATCTTGCCTTCGGATCTATGATAGAAGGGGTACCCAAGATTTTCTTTTGGGTATCCTATGAAGATGCACTTCTCCGATTTGGGTTTGAGCTTATCAAGTTGAAACTTTTTCACATAAGCATCGCAGCCCCAAACTTAAAGAAATGACAACTTTGGTTTCTTGCCAAACCACAGTTCATAAGGTTTCATCTCAACAGATTTAGATGGTGCCCTTTTTAACGTGAATGCAGTTGTCTCTAATGCATAACCCCAAAACTATAGTGGTAAATCGGTAAGAAACATCATAGATTGTACTATATCCAATAAAGTACGGTTATGACGTTCGGACACACCATTATGCTGTGGTGTTCCAGGTGGCATGAATCTGTGAAACTATTCCACATTGTTTTAATTGAAGACCAAACTCGTAACTCAAATATTTGTCTCCGTGATCAGATCGTAGAAACCTTATTTTCTTGTCACGATGATTTTCCACTTCACTCTGAAATTATTTGAACCTTTCAAATGTTTCAGACTTATGTTTTATCAAGTAGATATACCCATCTGCTCGAATCATCTGTGAAGGTCAGAAAATAATGATACCCACCGCGAGCCTTGACACTCATCGGATCACATACATCATTATGTATTATTTCCAATAAGTCAGTTGCTCGCTCCACTGTTCCGGAGAATGGAGTCTTAGTCATCTTGCCCATGAGGCATGGTTCGCAAGCATCAAGTGATTCATAATCAAGTGATTCCAAAAGCCCATTAGCATGGAGTTTCTTCATGCGCTTTACACCAATATGACCTAAACGGCAGTGCCACAAATAAGTTGCACTATCATTATTAACTTTGCATCTTTTGGTTTCAATATTATGAATATGTGTATCACTACTATCGAGATCCAACAAATCATTTTCGTTGGTGTGTAACCATATAAGGTTTTATTCATATAAACAGAATAACAATTTATTCTCTTACTTAAATGAATAATCGTATTGCAATAAACATGATCAAATCATATTCATTCTCAACACCAAATAACACTTATTCAGGTTCCACACTAATCCCGAAAGTATAGGGAGTGTGCGATGATGATCATATCAATCTTGGAACCACTTCCAACACACATCGTCACTTCACCCTTAACTAGTCTCTGTTCATTCTGCAACTCCCGTTTTGAGTTACTACTCTTAGCAACTGAACTAGTATCAAATACCGAGGGGTTTGCTACGAACACTAGTAAAATACACATCAATAATCTGTATATCAAATATACCATTGTTCACTTTGCCATCCTTCTTATCCGCCAATTACTTGGGGTAGTTCTGCTTCCAGTGACCAGTCCCTTTGCAGTAGAAGCACTTAGTCTCAGGCTTAGGACCAGATTTGGGCTTCTTCACTTGAGCAGCAACTTGCTTGTCGTTCTTCTTGAAGTTCCCCTTCTTCCCTTTGCCCTTTTCTTGAAACTAGTGGTCTTGTCTACCATCAACACTTGATGTTTTTCTCGATTTCTACCTTCGTCAATTTCACCATTACGAAGAGCTTGGGAATCGTTTCCGTTATCCCTTGCATATCATAGTTCATCACGAAGTTCTACTAACTTGGTGATGGTGACTAGAGAATTCTGTCAATCACTATTTTATCTGGAAGATTAACTCCCACTTGATTCAAGCGATTGTAGTACCCAGACAATCTGAGCACATGCTCACTAGTTGAGCGATTCTACTCCATCTTTTAGCTATAGAACTTGTTGGAGACTTCATATCTCTCAACTCGGGTATTTGCTTGAAATATTAACTTCAACTCCTGGAACATCTCATATGGTCCATGACGTTCAAAACGTCTTTGAAGTCCCGATTCTAAGCCGTTAAGCATGGTGCACTTAAACTATCAAGTAGTCATCATATTGAGCTAGCCAAACGTTCATAACGTCAGCATCTGCTCCTGCAATAGGTCTGTCACCTAGCGGTGCATCAAGGACATAATTCTTCTGTGCAGCAATGAGGATAAACCTCAGATCACGGATCCAATCCGTATCATTGCTACTAACATCTTTCAACACAATTTTCTCTAGGAACATATCAAAATAAACATATGAAAGGAACAACTCGAGCTATTGATCTACAACATAGATATGCTAATACTACCAGGACAAAATTCATGACAAATTAAAGTTCAATTAATCATATTACTTAAGAACTCCCACTTAGATAGACATCCCTCTAATCCTCTAAGTGATCACGTGATCCATGTCAACTAAACCATGTCCGATCATCACGTGAGATGGAGTAGTTTCAATGGTGAACATCACTATGTTGATCATATCTACTATATGATTCACGCTCGACCTTTCGGTCTCCGTGTTCCGAGGCCATGTCTGTTATATGCTAGGCTCGTCAAGTTTAACCTGAGTATTCCGCGTGTGCAACTGTTTTGCACCCATTGTATTTGAACGTAGAGCCTATCACACCCGATCATCACGTGGTGTCTCAGCACGAAGAACTTTCGCAACGGTGCATACTCAGGGAGAACACTTGTACCTTGATAATTAGTGAGAGATCATCTTATAAAGCTAATGTAGAACTAAGCAAAATAAGATGTATAAAAGATAAACATCACATGCAATCAAAATATGTGACATGATATGGCCATGATCATCTTGCGCCTTTGATCTCCATCTCCAAAGCATTGTCATGATTTCCATCGTCACCGGCATGACACCATGATCTATATCAATGTGTCGTCACATGGTTGTCTCGCCAACAATTGCTCTTGCAACTATTGCTATCGCATAGCGATAAAGTAAAACAATTATTTGGCGCTTGCATCTTATGCAATAGAGAGACAACCATAAGGCTTTTGCCAGTTATCGATAACTTCAACAAAACATGATCATCTCATACAACAACTTATATCTCATCATGTCTTGACCATATCACATCACAACATGCCCTGCAAAAACAAGTTAGACGTCCTCTACTTTGTTGTTGCAAATTTTACGTGGCTGCTACGGGCTTAGCAAGAACCGTTCTTACCTACGCATCAAAACCACAATGATAGTTTGTCAAGTTGGTGCTGTTTTAACCTTCGCAAGGACCGGGCGTAGCCACACTCGGTTCAACTAAAGTTGGAGAAACTGACACCCGCCAGCCACCTGTGTGCAAAGCACGGCGGTAGAACCAGTCTCGCGTAAGCGTACGCGTAATGTCGGTCCGGGCCGCTTCATCCAACAATACCGCCGAACCAAAGTATGACATGCTGGTAAGCAGTATGACTTATATCGCCCACAACTCACTTGTGTTCTACTCATGCATATAACATCAACACATAAAACCTAGGCTCGGATGCCACTGTTGGGGAACGTAGTAATTTCAAAAATTTCCTACGCACACGCAAGATCATGGTGACGCATAGCAACGAGAGGGGAGAGTGTTGTCTACGTACCCTCGTAGACCGAAGCGGAAGCGTTGACACAACATAGAGGAAGTCGTCGTACGTCTTCCCGGTTCAACCGATCCAAGCACCATTACTTCGGCACCTCCGAGTTCTTGGCACACGTTCAGCTCGATGACGCTCCCCGGGCTCTGATCCAGCAAAGCTTCGGGGAGGAGTTTCGTCAGCACGACATCGTGGTGACGATCTTGGTGTTTAACCGTCGCAGGGCTTCGCCTAAGCACCGCTACAATATGATCGAGGTGTAATATCGTGGAGGGGGCACCGCACACGGCTAAGGAACGATCACGAAGATCAACTTGTGTGTCTATGGGGTGCACCCTGCCCCCGTATATAAAGGAGTGGAGGAGGGGAGGGCCGGCCCTCTCTACGGCGTGCCCTAGGGGAGTCCTACTCCCACCGGGAGTAGGATTCCCCCTTTCCTAGTCCAACTAGGAGTCCTTCCATGTAGTAGGAGTAGGAGAGAAGGAAGGGGAAGGGAGAAGGGATGGAAGGAGGGGGCGCAGCCCCTCCCGCTAGTCCAATTCGGACTAGGCCTTGGGGGCGCGCGGCCTGCCCTAGGCAGCCCCTCTCTCTTTCCCGTATGGCCCAATAAGGCCCAATACTTTTCCCCCGTATTCCCGAACTCCCCGGTACTCCGAAAAATACCCGAACCACTCAGAACCTTTCCGATGTCCGAATATAGTCATCCAATATATCGGTCTTTATGTCTCGACCATTTCGAGACTCCTCATCATGTCCCCGATCTCATCCTGGACTCCGAACTCCTTCGGTACAACAGAACTCATAAACTCATTATATAACTGTCATCGAAACCTTAAGCGTGTGGACCCTACGGTTCGAGAACAATGTAGACATGACCGAGACACGTCTCCGGTCAATAACCAATAGCGGAACCTGGATGCTCATATTGGCTCCCACATATTCTACGAAGATCTTTATCGGTCAGACCGCATAACAACATACGTTGTTCCCTTTGTCATCGGTATGTTACTTGCCCGAGATTCGATCGTCGGTATCCTATACCTAGTTCAATCTCGTTACCGGAAAGTCTCTTTACTCGTTCCGTAATACATCATCCCGCAACTAACTCATTAGTTGCAATGCTTGCAAGGCTTAAGTGATGTGTATTACCGAGAGGTCCCAGAGATACCTCTCCGACATTTGGAGTGACAAATCCTAATCTCGAAATACGCCAACCCAACAAGTACCTTCGGGGACACCTGTAGAGCACCTCTATAATCACCCAGTTACGTTGTGATGTTTGGCAGCACACAAAGTGTTCCTCCGGTAAACGGGAGTTGCATAATTTCATAGTCATAGGAACATGTATAAGTCATGAAGAAAGCAATAGCAACAAACTAAACGATCAAGTGCTAAGCTAACGGAATGGGTTAAGTCAATCAGATCATTCATCTAATGATCCGATCCCATTAATCAAATAACAACTCTTTGTCTATGGTTAGGAAACATAACCATCTTTGATTAATGAGCTAGTCAAGTAGAGGCATACTAGTGACACTCTTGTTTGTTTATGTATTCACACATGTATTATGTTTCCGGTTAATACAATTCTAGCATGAATAATAAACATTTATCATGAAATAAGGAAATAAATAATAACTTTATTATTGCCTCTAGGGCATATTTCCTTCAAGATCTCCTACCATTGTAACCGGCTTTGTGTAACCCTAACCCTCTCCGGTGTCTATATAAACAGGAGGGTTTTAGTCCGTAGGACAACATACAACAATCATACCATAGGCTAGCTTCTAGGGTTTAGCCTCCTTGATCTCGTGGTAGATCAACTCTTGTACTACCCATATCATCAATATTAATCAAGCAGGATGTAGGGCTTTACCTCCATCAACAGGGTCCGAACCTGGGTAAGACATTGTGTCCCTTCTCTCCTGTTACCATCCGCCTAGACGCACAGTTCGGGACCCCCTACCCGAGATCCGCCGGTTTTGACACCGACAGCTCCCAAGGGCTCCAAGTCCGGCCCTGGGCCGAGCACCGCACCGAAACCTTCAGCGGTTCTGGACTCCGGCAGGCGGCCCCCCGCCAAGAAAGGCAAGCCTACCGCGCCAGTGACCTCCGTCCAGCCGGAGGCACCGGATAACTTGCTGGAGCTTCTTAACGGCGCCTCCATCGACGAGGAGCACCGTACTATCATGAGTGCGGTGATCCAGAAAGTTTAGTCCGCCAAAAGCGGGCTGACCGAAGCTTGTGCCAGCCTTCTAACAGGCTTTGAGGTGAGTAAAAAATATATGAAAATATTACCGCATAGATGTCTAGCCCCTGATGCTCTGTTCGATGTTCACAAAGAAAAGCCGAATGGAGGATCTAATAATATTTGCAGGAGTCTAACATGATTATGTCGATATGCGTATGCAGGCTTCGCTGTTGGCCTCTGCCGCACTGACTGCGGAGGTTGACGCGCTGAAGCAGAACCTCGAGCGGTCCGAGCAAGAGCTCGGCGTTGCAAGAAGAAGCTCGAGGAAAAAGAAGGTAAGTAGTACCTTGTGGAGTATATATTAAAAAGACGTAGTTGCAAAAAATGACAGGATCGTTATTGGTGTCCTAGGGGCCACGACTGAGGTGGCGACCCTGAAGCAAGCACTTTCCGAGGCCGAAGAGAAGGCGGCCATGGAGCGCACCGAGCAGGAGAAACATGAGGCGCGAGTTGGCGAGGTACAACAAGAGCTCCAGGCTCTCGTGAAAAAACACGAGAGTCTGGAGCTTGACTCAAAGACGCGAGAGTCCGAGCTTGCAGCGGCCCTCAAAAGTGCCAAGTCTGCCAAGGCCGAAGCCCAGAAAGCCCTCCAGGAAGTTGAGGCGATGAAGAAGATAGAGGCGGGTAAGGCATTCTTTATGCAAAGCAAGCACGTGAAAGTGAATTACTTGTTACTTACCCGAGTCCGGAGCTCTCCAGGAGCATTCGCAGATTTGCCCCGTAGCGTGTCAGATGCCGCCGCCTTCTATCGGGCTAAAGAGGGAAGCTCGACGGAGAAGGTGTTCTGGTCTCAGTATGCTGAGACCGGACACCCGGTGCCCTTGAGCGACCAGCTGAAGCAACTGGTCGAGCTCCATAAGGTGGCCGAACAGGCCATGAAGGGTCTCATAGTCCAGCTGTGGCCTGGAGAGGCCATGCCTGGGAGCTACTTCGGGCTGGTGAGGCGGCTGGTGGATGCCTGTCCATGGCTTGAAGTCATCAAGCGCTCCTTCTGCATCGAGGGTGCCCGTAGGGCACTTGCCCGTGCTAAAGTGCACTGGGGCAAGATGGATGCTGAGAAGCTTGTGAAGGACGGGCCACCGCCGGGCAAGGAGCATCGCCACCCCGAGATGTATTACGAGGGCGTCCTGAAGGGTGCCCGCCTTGTGGCGGATGAATGTTCCAAGGATGTAATATTTCAGTAAACTTGTTTGTTTTATCCTGTGCGCTGAAAGCTTGTTCATATGCGCTATGCAACGCTTGTTTTAATTTAAAATATTACCTTCTATGCGGCCGTTTATTAAATCTGAGAGATGGCGAGTCGTCGGCTTCTGCCCCCATGCCACTAGTGCTAGGGTGTTCGGGGATAAACCGGAGCACTCTTTTTCCCATTATTGGGTCCTTCGAGGGAGGTGCTCAGCATGGCGAACAAGGCAATCGGACTATAGTGCGTTATCACTCTCACATAGCCAGAGAATTCTATAATTTTAAATTTCGGCGAAGCCCCTAGTGTTCGGAAAACCGAGTTCGGGGCACTACACACGCCTTAGGCCGGACAAAGCCGACTCCTCTCTCTAAGCGGCATAAGTCTTTAAGGACTCGAAACCTCTCGAACAGCGACCAGCTCTCGCCCTATCATGACAGTCAATTTTAGCTTTCTCTACTGAGGTGCTTAGCCCAGCTGAACCGGGGGTAGTTCACCTAGCGCTACCTTAGCCGATATAACGGAACGTAAGGTACCAAAACATGGGAGCCGGGCAAACCGAACTATTGACCCAAGACATGATTCGGAGCTGATGCATATAATGCTATAAGTTCGGGGTGCCGCACTTGTGAAAGTGTTCGGACTTCTCACGCCGTATTATGGGGTGCTTAAGCCCCTGGCGTATTAGCCGTTCCAAAGTGTACAGGTGCTGAATGTCATGAATGAACATATATACATAAAAAATAAAGGAATAGAGAATGCAATAATAGACTGGAGCTATGCATTTTTATTTCAAAAAGGTGCATTAAAGAAGAACAATACAAATGGTGCGATAGGCAAGAGATGGGACTATCTGACATGTCCCCTCCAGGGGCGAGCTGCGGAAAGGTATTTAAAGCAAGTATTTTGCTCGTTATAGAGAGCACCTGTGAATTCCATAATGTGACGTAGCTTTCTGCCTCCCTGGGTGTTGTATCGTGTGTTCGGCAATTGTACTGCCGAACAGGTCTTCCAGAGAGTAAGGTCCTGAAAATAAGAAAAATGATAGGATCGGCAGCCCCTAGTGCGGTTGAGCCATGTATTGGGGCGTGCCGTGGTCATGCCCCTCCCCCTGTGCCCATGTTATTTTCAGAGCGTAATTATGTATGCGTAGTACTGATTTCGCAGTTTCGCGAGGGCTGGGGTTGGGGCCGCATTGCTACGCTTGCTCGGAATGTGCCAGGCGGTCTTGTTGTTGGTTACTCTGAGCGCGCTTGACGGTGTCCGGACGTTTTATTGCCGGACTGGAGAATTGCCTTGAGAGGCTGCTTTGTACTTCTCCTGCGAGGGCCGCCGTATGCTCCTCTGTTCGGAGAGAGCATTCGGTGTTTCCGTTGACCGTAATGACCCCTCAAGGTCCTGGCATCTTGAGCTTGAGGTATGTGTAATGCGGCACCGCATTGAACTTTGCAAACGCGTTTCGCCCGAGCAGTGTGTGATAGCCACTGCGAAACGGGACTATATCAAAGATTAACTCCTCGCTTCGGAAATTATCCGGGGATCCGAAGACCACTTCAAGTGTGACTGAGCCCGTGCAATGGGCCTCTACACCTGGTATGACACCCTTAAAGATCGTCTTTATGGGTTTGATCCTTGAGGGATCTATGCCCATTTTGCGCATTGTGTCCTGATAGAGCAGGTTCAGGCTGCTGCCGCCATCCATAAGGACTCGAGTGAGGTGAAATCCGTCAATGATTGGGTCTAGAACCAATGCGGTGAATCCGCCATGGCGGATGCTAGTGGGGTGGTCCCTTCGATCGAAAGTGATCCGGCAGGAGGACCACGGGTTGAACTTTGGGGCGACTGGCTCCAACGCGTATACGTCCCTTAGCGCACGCTTCCGTTTCCTCTTGGGGATGTGGGTTGCGTATATCATGTTCACCGTCCGCACTTGTGGGGGGAAGCCCTTATGTCCACTATTGTTCGGCGGCAGGGGCTCCTCGTCGTCGTCGCTATGTAGCCCCTTGTCTCTGTTTTCGGCATTTAACTTGCCGGCCTGCTTGAACACCCAACAATCCCTGTTGGTGTGATTGGCTGGTTTTTCGGGGGTGCCATGTATCTGGCACGAGCGGTCGAGTATACGGTCCAAACTGGACGGGCCCGGAGTGTTTTTTAAATGGCTTTTTCCGCTGACCGGGTTTTGAGCCTCTGAATCTGGCATTAACTGTCGTATCTTCAGCATTGTTGTTGTTAATGCGGCGCTTGTGCTTGTTGCGACGCGACCTGCCATTGCTGTCCTTGGTATCCGAATTACCCGGGCTCTTGGTCATGTTGTTGCTACGAGCCAGCCAGCTGTCTTCTCCCGCGCAAAAGCGGGTCATGAGTGTCGTGAGGGCTGCCATAGATTTCGGCTTTTCCTGTCCAAGGTGCCGGGCAAGCCACTCGTCACGGATGTTATGCTTGAAGGCTGCTAGGGCTTCTATGTCCGGACAATCGATGATTTGATTTTTCTTGGTTAGGAACCATGTCCAGAATTGTCTGCCAGATTCTTCTGGCTGCTGAATTATGTGGCTCAGGTCATCAGCATCTGGTGCTTGCACATAGGTGCCCTGGAAATTATCGAGGAATGCGGCTTCCAGGTCCTCCCAACAACCAATTGATTCTGCTGGCAAGCTGTTAAGCCAATGTCGAGCTAGTCCTTTAAGCTGGAGTGGGAGGTATTTGATGGCCTGTAGATCATCGCCACGGGCCATGTGTATATGAAGGAGATAGTCCTCGATCCATATCGCAGGATCTGTTGTGCCATCGTATGATTCAATGTTTGCGGGTTTGAAACCCTCTGGGATTTGATGATCCATTACTTCATCTGTGAAGCATAGTGGGTGTGCGGCACCTCTGTACTGGGCTATATCACGACGTAGCTCAAATGAGCTTTGTCTGTTGTGTTCGGCCCGGCCGGATTTACTGTATCCGGCGTGACGGTTATCGTCTCGTGTCGTGGGGCGCCCGCGCGATCCGTAGATCGATCTTGTTTGCCTTGCCTTGTCCTCCAACATATCTCGCAGGTCTAGTGCATTTCCCCGTGCCTTGGTATTTTTTGAGCGACGCCGGGGTGCGGCTTGAGTGGAGGGTCGAGAGGCCTCTCTGTCGCGGTCGCAAGGTAGCCGGTCAGCCGCATCATGCGCTGGTGATGTAGGTTTAGGGGCTTCCTCCTCTAATCGGGTTAGCAACCTGCGCTTTGGGTAGCTCTTGGAGGGGGGTTCGAGTTCGTACTCCTCGGCCGCAAGGACTTCAGTCCATCTGTCGGCTAGCAAGTCTTGATCAGCTCTAAGCTGTTGTTTCTTTTTCTTAAGGCTACTCGCCCTAGCCATAAGCATGCGCTTAAAGCGCTCTTGTTCGACGGGATCCTTAGGCACGACAAATTCGTCGTCGCCGAGGCTTGCCTCGTCTCCGGAGGGAGGCATGTAATTATCATCCTCTTCCTCTCTGTCTGCCGCTCTCTCAGGGGGGCTGGCTTCTCCATCCTCCCGCGCTGAATCTTGCTGGAGGGAGTTGTCTTCGGCACTGTCCGGGGTGTTATTATCTCCTGTGCCGGAATCACCATTTTTTCTCTGGCGGGACTTAGAGCGGCTCCGCTGACGTTGACGCTTCGGTTGCTTCTTGGAGGGGTTATCCTCCGCTGATCCGTCGCCGTTGCCTTCTTTGGGTGTATCCACCATATATATGTCATATGACGAGGTGGCTTTCCAGTGCCCTATAGGCGTTGGTTCCTGTTCGTCTCCTACATCGTCGTCCATACCATCGATGTCTTCGGAGTCGAAGTCTACCATGTCGGTTAAATCATCGACAGTGGCTACGAAGTGGGTGGTGGGTGGGCGTCAAATTTCTTCGTCGTCCGCATCCCAATCCTGCCGGTCATAATCCGGCCAGGACTCTCCTGACAAAGAGAGAGACCTTAGTGAATTCAGAATGTCGCCGAAGGGCGAGCGCTGAAAGATATCTGCGGCGGTGAATTCCATGATCGGCGCCCAATCGGATTCGATTGGCAGGGGCGCGGAGGGTTCGGAGTCCGGAGAAGAGTCCGACACTTTGGAGACACGGGCTTCGCAGAGGATAAGGCTGGTGTTCAGCTCGATCGCCATTGAGACTGCAGCCCCCGCGGCGGGGTCTAGCCACCCGTCCTTGATCGGCGCAGTTGGATCCGAGCTAAGGGTCGGAGCGGATGCGGGTGCGGCCTCCAGCGCATTGTTCGGCGGCAGAGCTAAATCATGCCCATCGTGATAGTGCGGCGTGCTCGACTGCGGCTCGAATCCTTCGAAGATCAATACTCCACGGATGTCAGCCGTGTAGTTCAAACTTCCAAATCTGACCTGATGGCCAGGGGCGTAGCTTTCAATCTGCTCTAGATGGCCAAATGAATTGGCCCGCAGTGCAAAGCCGCCGAATACAAAGATCTGTCCGGGGAGAAAAGTCTCACCCTAGACTGCATCGCCAACGATGATTGAAGGAGCCATCAAGCCTGATGACGATGACATAGAGGAACTCTCCATGAAAGCACCAATATCGGTGTCAAAACCGGCGGATCTCGGGTAGGGGGTCCCGAACTGTGCGTCTAGGCGGATGGTAACAGGAGACAAGGGACACGATGTTTTTACCCAGATTCGGGCCCTCTCGATGGAGGTAAAACCCTACTCCTGCTTGATTAATATTGATGATATGGGTAGTACAAGAGTAGATCTACCACGAGATCAGAGAGGCTAAACCCTAGTAGCTAGCCTATGGTATGATTGTTGTTGTTGTTGTTGTTGTTGTTCCCTACGGACTAAACCCTCCGGTTTATATAGACACAGGAGGGGGCTAGGGTTACACAGAGTTGGTTACAATGGGAGGAGATCTGAATATCCGTATTGCCAAGCTTGCCTTCAACGCCAAGGAAAGTCCCATCCGGATACGGGACGAAGTCTTCAATCTTGTATCTTCATAGTCCTACAGTCCATCCAAAGGTCATAGTCCGGCTGTCTGGACACCCCCTAATCCAGGACTCCCTCACCTATTGCAAGAGCAGATGCAGACGGTATGAACGTTTGACAAAAGCTCGGTATGATGACTAATTGATAGTTTAGTGCACCATGCTTTACGGCTTAGAATCGGGACTTCAAAGACGCTTTGAACGTCACGGACCATATGAGATGTTCTAGGAGTTCAAGTTAATATTTCAAGCAAATACCCGAGTTGAGAGATATAAAGTTTCCAACAAGATCTATAGCTGAAAGATGGAGGAGAATAGCTCAAGCAGTGAGCATATGCTCAGATTGTCTGGGTACTACAATCGCTTGAATCAAGTGGGAGTTAATCTTCCAGATAAGATAGTGATTGACAGAATTCTCTAGTCACCATCACCAAGTTAGTAGAACTTCGTGATGAACTATAATATGCAAGGGATAACGGAAACAATTCCCAAGCTCTTCGTGATGCTGAAATCGACGAAGGTAGAAATCAATAAAAACATCAAGTGTTGATGGTTGACAAGACCACTAGTTTCAAGAAAAGGGCAAAAGGAAGAAGGGGAACTTCAAGAAGAATGGCAAGCAAGTTGCTGCTCAAGTGAAGAAGCCCAAGTCTGGTCTTAAGCCTGAGACTAAGTGCTTCTACTGCAAAGGGACTGGTCACTAGAAGCAGAACTGCCCCAAGTATTTGGCGGATAAGAAGGATGGCAAACTAAACAAAGGTATATTGGATATACATGTAATTGATGTGTACTTTACTAGTGTTTATAGCAACCCCTCGGCATTTGATACTGGTTCAATTGCTAAGAGTAATAACTCGAAATGGTAGTTGCATAATGAATAGAAACTAGTTAAGGATGAAGTGACGATGTGTATTGGAAGTGGTTCCAAGATTGATATGATCATCATCGCACACTCCCTATACTTTCGGGATTAGTGTTGAACCTAAATAAGTGTTATTTGGCTTTTGCGTTGAGCATGAATATGATTTGATCATGTTTATTGCAATACGGTTATTCATTTAAGTTAGAGAATAATTGTTGTTCTGTTTACATGAATAAAACCTTATATGGTTACACACCCAATGAAAATGGTTCGTTAGATCTCGATCGTAGTGATACACATATTCATAATATTGAGGCCAAAAGATGCAAAGTTAATAATGATAGTGCAACTTATTTGTGGCACTGCCGTTTAGGTCATGTTGGTGTAAAGCGCATGAAGAAACTCCATGCTGATGGGCTTTTGGAATCACTTGATTACGAATCACTTGATGCTTGCGAACCATGCCTCTTGGGAAAGATGACTAAAACGCCGTTCTCCGGAACAATGGAGCGAGCAACAGATTTGTTGGAAATCATACATACAGATGTATGTGGTCCGATGAATGTTGAGGCTCGTGGCGGATATCGTTATTTTCTGACCTTCACAGATGATTTGAGCAGATATGGGTATATCTACTTGATGAAACACAAGTCTGAAACATTTGAAAAGTTCAAAGAATTTCAGAGTGAAGTGGAGAATCATTGTAACAAGAAAATAAAATTTTCTACGATATGATCGCAGAGGTAAAATATTTGAGTTACGAGTTTGGCCTTCAGTTAAAACAATGTGAAACAGTTTCACTACTCACGCCACCTGGAACACCATAGTGTAATGGTGTGTCCGGACGTCGTACCGTACTTTATTAGATATGGTGCAATCTATGATGTCTCTTACCGATTTACCACTATCGTTTTTGGGATTATGCATTAGAGACAGCTGCATTCACGTTAAATAGGGCACCATCTAAATCCGTTGAGACGACACCTTATGAACTTTGGTTTGGCAAGAAACCAAAAGTTGTCGTTTCTTAAAATTCGGGGTTACGATGCTGATGTGAAAAAGTTTCATCCTGATAAGCTCAAACCCAAATCAGAGAAATGTGTCTTCATAGGATACCCAAAGGAGACAGTTGGGTACACCTTCTATCACTGATCCAAAGGCAAGATATTCGTTTCTTATAATGGATCCTTTCTAGAGAAGGAGTTTCTCTCGAAAGAAGTGAGTGGGAGGAAAGTAGAACTTGATGAGGTAACTGTACCTGCTCCCTTATTGGAAAGTAGTTCATCATAGAAATCTGTTCCTGTGACTACTACACCAATTAGTAAGGAAGCTAATGATGATGATCATGTAACTTCAGATCAAGTTACTACCGAACTTCATAGGTAAACCAGAGTGAGATCCGCACCAGAGTGGTACGGTAATCCTGTTCTGGAGATCATGTTACTTGACCATGACAAACCTACGAACTATGAGGAAGCGGT
This sequence comes from Aegilops umbellulata, assembly GCA_032464435.1. NCBI lineage: Eukaryota > Viridiplantae > Streptophyta > Magnoliopsida > Poales > Poaceae > Aegilops > Aegilops umbellulata. The sequence continues at coordinate 154,472,948 of CP136057.1, read as the reverse complement.
GATGAGCCCAAATTCCGCGAAATGGCTTGAGGCCATGAAATCTGAGATGAGATCCATGTATGAGAACAAAGTATGGACTTTGATTGACTTGCCCAATGATCGGCGAGCCATTGAGATTAAATGGATCTTTAAGAGGAAGACGGACGCTGATAGTAGTGTTACTATCTACAAAGCTAGAATTATTGCAAAAGGTTTTTGACAAGTTCAAGGTGTTGACTACGATGAGAGTTTCTCACTCGTATCTATGCTTAAGTCTGTCCGAATCATGTTAGCAATTGCCGCATTTTATGAAGTCTGGCAAATGGATAAACAAAACTACATTCCTTAATGGATTTATTAAAGACGAGTTGTATATGATGTAACCAGAAGGTTTTATCAATCCTAAAGGTGCTAACAAAATATGCAAGCTCTAGCGATCCATCTATGGACTGGTGCAAGCATCTCGGAGTTGGAATATACGCTTTGATAAGTTGATCAAAGCGTATAGTTTTATACACACTTGTGGTGAAGCCTGTATTTACAAGAAAGTGAGTGGGAGCACTACAACATTTCTGATAAGTATATGTGAATGACATATTTTTTATCGTAAATAATGTAGAATTATTCTGCAAAGCATAAAGGAGTGTTTGAAAGGAGTTTTTTAAAGAAAGACCTCGGTGAAGCTGCTTACATATTGAGCATCAAGATCTATAGAGATAGATCAAGACGCTTAATAAGTTTTTCAATGAGTACATACCTTGACAAGATTTTGAAGTAGTTCAAAATGGAACAGTCAAAGAAAGAGTTCTTGCCTCTATTACAAGGTGTGAAACTGAGTTGGACTCAAAGCCCGACCACGGCAGAAGATAGAAAGAGAATGAAAGTCATTCCCTATGCCTTGGCCATAGGTTCTATAAAGTATGCCATGCTGTGTACCAGATCTATTGTATACCCTACACTAATTTTGGCAAGGGAGTACAATTGTGATCTAGGAGTAGATCACTGGACAGCGGTCAAAATTATCCTTAGTGGAACAAGGATATGTTTCTCGATTATGGAGGTGACAAAAAGGTTCGTCGTAAAGGGTTACGTCGATGCAAGTTTTGACACTGATCCAGATGACTATAAGTCTCAATCTGGATACATATTGAAAGTGGGAGCAATTATCTATCCGTGCAGAGCATTGTTGACATAGAAATTTGCAAACTACATACGGATCTGAATGTGGCAGACCCGTTGACTAAACTTCTCTCACAAGCAAAACATGATCATGCCTTAGTACTCTTTGGGTGTTAATCACATAGCGATGCGAACTAGATTATTGACTCTAGTAAACCCTTTGGGTGTTGGTCACATGACGATGTGAACTATGGGTGTTAATCACATGGTGATGTGAACTATTGGTGTTAAATCACATGGTGATGTGAACTAGATTATTGACTCTAGTGCAAGTGGGAGACTGAAGGAAATATGCCCTAGAGGCAATAATAAAGTTATTATTTATTTGCTTATATCATGATAAATATTTATTATTCATGCTAGAATTGTATTAACCGGAAACATGATACATGTGTGAATACATAGACAAACAGAGTGTCACTAGTATGTGTCTACTTGACTAGCTCGTTAATCGAAGATGGTTATGTTTCCTAGCCATGGACAAAGAGTTGTCATTTGATTAACGGGATCACATCATTAGGAGAATGATGTGATTGACTTGACACATTCCTTAGCACCAGATCGTTTAGTATGTTGCTATTGCTTTCTTCATGACTTATACATGTTCCTATGACTATGAGATTATGCAACTCCCGTTTACCAGAGGAACACTTTGTGTGCTACCAAACGTCACAACGTAACTGGGTGATTATAAAGGTGCTCTACAGGTGTCTCCGAAGGTACTTGTTGGGTTGGCGTATTTCGAGATTAGGATTTGTCACTCCGATTGTCGAAGAGGTATCTCTGGGCCCTCTCGGTAATGCACATCACTTAAGCCTTGCAAGCATTGCAACTAATGAGTTAGTTGCGAGATGATGTATTACGGAACGAGTAAAGAGACTTGCCGGTAATGAGATTTAACTAGGTATTGAGATACCGACGATCGAATCTCGGGCAAGTAAACATACCGATGATAAAGGGAACAACGTATGTTGTTATGCGGTTTGACCGATAAAGATCTTCGTAGAATATGTGGGAGCCAATATGAGCATCCAGGTTCCGCTATTGGTTATTGGCCGGAGACGTGTCTCGGTCATGTCTACATAGTACTCGAACCCGTAGGGTCCGCACGCTTAAAGTTTCGATGACATGTATATTATGAGTTTATGTATTTTGATGTACCGAAGGAGTTTGGAGTCCCGGATGAGATCGGGGACATGACGAGGAGTCTCGAAATGGTCGAGACGTAAATATCGATATATTGGACGACTATATTCGGACATCGGAAAGGTTCCGAGTGATTCGGGTATTTTCGGGAGTACCGGGGAGTTCGGGAATTCGTATTGGGCCTTAATGGGCCATACGGGGAAGAAGAGAAAGGCCTCAAAGGGTGGCCGCACCCCTCCCCATGGGCTAGTCCAAATTGGACTAGGGAGGGGGGGCGCCCCCTTCCTTCCTTCTCCTTTTTCCTTCCCTTTCCTTCCCACCTACTCCTACTACTTGGAAGGGCTCCTAGTTCTACTAGGAAAGGGGGAATCCTACTCCCGGTCGAATTAGGACTCCCCTAGGGCGCGTCATAGAGAGGCTCGGCCCTCTCCCTCCTCCACTCCTTTATATACGGGGGCAGGGGCACCCCATAGACACAACTATTGATCCCTTGGATCTTTTAGCCGTGTGCGGTGCCCCCCTCCACCATAGTCCACCTTGATAATACTGTAGCGGTGCTTAGGCGAAGCCCTGCGTCGGTAGAACATCATCATCGTCACCACGTCATCATGCTGGCAAAACTCTCCCTCAACACTCGGTTGGATCGGAGTTCGAGGGACGTCATCGGGCTGAACGTGTGCTGAACTCGGAGGTGTCGTGCGTTCGGTACTTGATCGGTCGGATCGTGAAGACATACGACTACATCAACCGCGTTGTGCAAACGCTTCCGCTTTCGGTCTACGACGGTACGTGGACAACACTCTCCCCTATCGTTGCTATGCATCACCATGATCTTGCGTGTGCGTAGGAATTTTTTGAAATTACTATGTTCCCCAACACCATGTAATTATCATCATCAAGTACCGGAGTGGTGACTTGAGGAGGGGGAGTACTGGGTGTGTCTTGGCTTGGTGTGTCTTGGGGGTGATCAGCCCACGATGCATCCTGAGCAATTGGCGTCAAGGGACGACCAATGCTGATGGGTTCACTGTTTGTGAGAACAGGCGATGATACTGGTTGATGCTCAATCTGAGGAAGGACTTCATCATCATCTACATTGTCTTGATGAACAATGTCTTCAGCTGTGATGGGGTCAACAACTGGAATGTCTTCAGCTTCAGGAGCTTCTATGGAAGCATGCTCATGAAGTACTAGCTGATGCTCTTGGTTGGTGGGTGCAGGACGAGCAACAGAGATGGGCTCAACAACAAGGGGCTCCGAGGAAGCAGCCCGATCTTTCTTTGAAGACTTTGTCTTCCGCTTCTTGGTCTGTGGTGCATCATCAGTGGCATTCTTGTTCTTGCGCTTTGTAGCTTCGGCCTCAGCTGCCCTTGTCTTCTTCAGTTCTGAAAGCAGCTGTGGGGACCTTAGGCTTCGAGCCTGCCATGCTGGCATGGAAGACAATGCGAGGTGCTTCCCACCCTGATGCTTCAGCTTGGGCCACAGCACGCTTCTTCTTTTTGGCAGCCAACTTGGGGTCGATACCAGGACGCCCAAGTGCCTTGCGCTTTTCGGCTTCATTGTGAACTTGAACACATTTACTGGCAAAGAGTTTCATCCACTCTCATGATCCTTTAGCTTCTTCATGTTTCTTGTGAAACTGCTCCTTGAGGTCATGTAGCATCTTCTTGAAGCTTTGAACATCAGCCACACTGAGATTGGCCATGTTCCTCTTGAATTGAGCTTTCTCATGATCAATCTTGTTTTTCAGTTCAACGATCTTCTAAGCCAGAGCCAGCTCATTAGCAATGGCACTATGGAAAGAGACACTGATGGCAATTGGAATCTCAATATCATCGATGCTGATGCTTGGGTTTTAAAACTATTCATCAATCAAGTTATTCAAAATATCCACATCCAAGAGGTGCAGATCATTGAAGATCTCCTCCTCTTGCTTGCTCTTTATCAACAGCTCAAGAGCATCATCGCCAAGATCTTCGTCACTTGATAGATCAATGGCTTCATTTTCATTCCTCAGAACAGCAGCTGGGGTCAGTTCTTGCCCAAAACTCTGGATGGGCTTCTTCTTATTTGAAAACTTCTCGGTATTCTAGGAGATGCGAGAAAGATCTTCAGACTGCACACTTGCTTCAGGAGGTGCAGTGGCCAGTGGCTTCGCACGCGAAGCTTTAGGTGCAGCAGAGGGCTTTGAAGCCTTAGATTTCTTCTGCTTCTGTGGCTTAGGTGGAGCAGGTGCTTCATCAGTGTCAGCATCGTCATCAAAGTGCTCCACGGCTGCCCCCTGAACAGCAATTTGAGTGAGGAGACTTCGAGGTTGTAGAAGGGGCCGATGACATTGGGTTCGGCATCACGAGTGCCATCAGCCCGAGGAGCAGATGGACCGGGGTTGAAGTCGAGTCCAAATGCTTTCTTGTTCTTCACGGCAGAATCCTTGGCAAACTTGTAGTTGCGCTTGAACAGATTGTCATCATGGCACCATAGCAGAGAAGATGGGTCAACATTCTCTGGCTGTGGTCCGCGAACCATGCAAGGATAGAAACCTTGAGCAATGGCTTCAGTTCTGGACCTGGGTGGAAGATTTTTGAAGAGAATATCTCCCCATGGTCGCTTGATGGCATTCTTCTCCGCATACTCTGCAGTCACATATCTATACAGAAACTGTCGTGCGTGGAATTGTCACGACAGATGTCCTTGTGAAAGGACTTAGTCGTGGAGCCATCGCAACTAGCAAGCTTAAAGGGGTTAAAGTGGGACAAAGGACACGAGGGTTTATACTGGTTCGGCCCCTTGCAGTGAAGGTGAAAGCCTAATCCAGTTGATATGGAATTACTACGGTTTCGGTGAATAGGGAGCGAATCTGCTATGCCTGGCTCTCGATTTGATGTTACTTGCCCTAAGCCACCGGCGGGTCGTCCCCTTATATACACAGGTTAATGCCCCGCGGCCTACAGAGTCTCGGCCGGCTCATAAACAGCGTCCGGCTCGATGTCTAGTTAAACTTGCCTTACAACACAAGTCATGCAATACGTCGGTTTATCACTATGGGCCTTAAGCCGCCTACGGGCTTTAGACCCTTTATTGAACCGTCATCTTCAAGCTTGACATTGGGCTTCATATGATAAATCGTCATAGCGTAACCCGGCCCCTCCTGGGCGGGTTACACTAGTAGTTATATCCCCAACATTAGGCCCCAGATTGATTTGAACCGGTTCATGTCAATCTTCAATACCTTAAGAAAAAGCCTTTTGTCTTCTATCTGTTCAAAAGATATAACCCGCCATGATGTCATCTTCTGAATCCACGATAATCCGCCATGACATCATCTTCCATTAAATTCATATTTTATTCTGTCATTTCCCAACGGATCTTTATCTTAATGACCGTTCCGAGAATCGAGGCGCCTGAGTAGCTGGATAACCATGTTTCGGTCTCCTCGTTTCTCGTGCCCGCTCTGTCAGTCTTTCCCTTATAAATAGGCACGACCTTCAGGTCTTTATTCATTCTCCCCCTTTTTGTCGTCTTCTTCCTCTCGCGACTCCACTGCCGCTCGAGCTCCGCCGCCGCAGAGTACCTCATCTTCGTCGATCTTGGCCGTTGCATCAACCTGAATCGACCAGAGAACGGCGGCGATCCTTCGCAGTAGATCTGCAGCTGTAAGTCTTCACCTTCCCGCACTTCAGATCTGCATTAAGGTTTTCAAGTTCTTCCGTGTTCTTCATGGTTCTTCATCGTTTCTTCGCGGTTCCTCCACCGTAGCTTCTTCTGATCCACAAAGAACATATAACTCGTGTGGTAACTGTTTTGCATCCATTTCAGATGCTAGTAGATTCCTTTCTCTAGTTTAGAGGCCTCATTAGAACTCTCAGACTCATCTGCACCAAATTTTTAGGTCTAGAACATTTTCTTTTCTGAACGACCGTTTGATCCAAAATAATAACTGCCATCTGTGAAACTTGTTTGTCTGACACTTAGGCAAAAAACTGTATCTGTTAGATCCACCTAGCCATGGTGACTCTTATTGCCGGCTTAAAAAAGGTAATGCTCAATCAATAATTCCGACCCCTCATGGTGGTTTAAATAACTTAACTGCTTATGATGCCCTGGCGGCTTGAATAATCTGATATAATTAGCCATATGTCATTAGGCCCCTTCATAAGCCTCCATCTGAATAAGATTTGAAATATTTTCTCCGGCTTAAATTTGAGCCGGAAATATTTTTATTTTGTCATAGACTTCCATCTTCATAATGCCGCCCAAGGCTCCCAAAGCACACGTCACATGCAACTGGGTTAGATCCATCGTCACAGATAACACCTTGAATGAGTTTGTGAAGACTGGTTATCTGCCAAAGAAGGAGGTCATGTCCTATCGTGCTCCTGATCCAACAGAAGAAAAACCTCAACCCAAGGACGGGGAAGTTGTCGTTTTTACTGATCACATGAACCAAGGCTTTACTCCACCCGGCTCAAAAAATTTCAGAGTTACACTTTTTTGACCTGCGACCTCAAGACATTGGACCCAATTCCGTGTCAAATATCTGCAATTTTCAAGTGTTCTGTGAGGTGTACCTTGGAGAAGAACCCAGCTTGCTACTCTTTAGAGAGTTATTTTATTTGAACCGTCAAAATGAACGTGCCAACGGGCCCAGCTTGGAACTTGGTGGAATCTCAATACAGCGACGGAGAGACTGTCTCTTCCCGTATGCCGAGCCACCGAGTCATCCTAAAGATTGGAACCAAACGTGGTTCTACTGTCAAGACACTTCTCCAGCTAATGAAAACCCTCTGCCCGGCTTTCGCGCCCTGCACCTAGAGTCAACTCATCCCTTGCCAGATAAACTGTCTCCGGCTGAACGTCAAACACTTGCCCCCACCATGAGCAAGATCAAGGCTCTTCTGGGGAATGGCCTAAACGACATTGATCTGGTCCGGGTTTGGCTTGCCTGGCAGGTTAATCATTTGAGCCACCGCCCCGGCTTGATGTGCGATTACACGGGCCAAAAGAATGATCCTCTACGGCACAGCCCTGACGACCTACCTGAGGATGTCGTTGATGATATGACCAAGTCTCTTCTCAATGAGAGCCTGGCCGACTACGGGAAAGTGGGCTTACGTCCTTTCTGCAAAGCAAACCCGGCTCCAGCGGTAAGACATTGACTTGAGCATTTTTACCCTCAACTTTAACAATTTTATTTTTACTTAGAAACCTTTGTTATAATTCACAGGTTGATGATGAATTTTGGAAGGTCAAGTATGACCATGAAGCTGTGAAGAAAGCTAGAAAAACCAAGAAAGCCGCCAGGAAAGCCGCTGCTCGGAAGAAGGGAAGCAAGCCTAGCGCCTCAGATATGATTCATTTGGAAGATACCTCCGAGTCAGAGGTAGCTATTGACTCTTTAGGCTCCTTTTTTAACCATCTTATTGACACTGATTATCGCCAGGAAGATACAGGAGCGAGTCATGTAGTGATTGAAGAGCTAACTATAATTTCCTCCGACTTCGAGCCTTTGCCGAGACAGACAGTCCGAAGAGTAACCCGGAAAGTATGATTTTCACATCCTTTAGCTTACCAAGATGCTCAATTTCGTTTGAAACGACAGATTCATGAGAGCCGGAGGCAGACCCGGACAAGTAAAGATGTGGAACTCTCCTCTGGCTTACCCGATGTAACAAGGAAACGCCGGACTGAGGTAATCTCCGATTTATATTCTTTTATCCTTTGGCGGGTTTCACTCGTCAACCGCTCAATTCTTCTAACTCAAACTATCAGGGAACTTCACCTTTCTCTGGCGAATCAATGCAGTCCAATATGCCGGCTTTCAAAACCGCTCCAGGGTAGCCATAATTTGCTTATCTTGTGCCTATCTTACCCTTTTTTTACACTAACCTTTTGACTTTTACACAGCGTCCACGTCAAGCCCAGCAAGAGGGCGAAGAATAACAAGCCGGCCGCAGAGCCGATCTTGACTGAACCGGAGCTCAGAACGGCTGCTCCTGACACCTCCACTCATGAGCCGTCGCCTGAACCAGCCCACGATATTCCAAAGCCTACTGCTGATCCGCCTGTCGAGCAAGCCATTGACGGTTCTAAGAACTCGAAGATCCCTAGCCCGGCCAAGGCGGATGACCCGGACGTCGAAATCATCAAAACTGGCTTCGTTGAGCTGGGGAGACCCACCGTGCTGGCCAAATGCTCCGCCGAAGAAGAACTTCTGGAACACCGCAAAGCCAAGCTGGATGTCAGTGATTATACTCATCTGAGTATTGGAGAGATCGTCACTGGTTATATAAATCAAGTGCACAACAGCCATGACATGGAAATTGACATGGTAAAACAGATACACCAAAAATCTGAGGTATAACTCTTGTTGCTATAATTTATTTAACCTTACTATACCAGCCCCCAAGTCTATTGCTTATGATGAAATATGTTGTAGACTTAACATCAGTTTATTAATACATGCAAGAAACCCGGCTTATCCTGTAGCGCCCAAGGGCCGGCTTAGACAGCATGTTTGAACCGATTCTTATCATGTTTTGATCAAGTACTTGAACAACAATATGCATTAGCCCCCAAGTGCCAAGTACCTTTGCCTGCAAAGTGCTTGGGACTTATTTCCATGAACCGCCGTTGTAAATAGAGTTCTTCAGCATACATTAGCCCCCAAGTGCCAAGTATCTTTGTTTGCAAAGTGCTTGGGACTTAATGTTGCTTTATGATGATCCTGACTGTAACCCAACATTTATACAGGCCACCATTAGTCAATTTGAATCAGAGATTTCTGACTTGAAACAACGCCTGGAAGCTCAGGAGAGTGAGACCCAAAAGGCCAACTCCAAGTTTGAATTCGGTGTATCTGAACAAGAGAAACTGAAAAAGAACTTTGAAGCAGAGAAGAAAGCCTGGGCTGATGAAAAGATCGCGTTGATCAACCGGGCTGAGAAAGCGGAGGCGACTCTTGCAGAAACAACCGCTGAGTTATCTGGTTTAGAACGCCATGTATCTGAGATGGTCTCAGCAATCTTTGGTAAGTTACTCTACAAGTGTTAGATATTTTAAATCTTTTTCAACAAGTATCTCAATTGTCATCAACTAACCTGACTTTGTAATGCATGCCCTAGGAGTTCCAATCTTAACCAAAGCATGCTGATAAAGCTGAAGGCGGTTTATACACTGGTGGAACAACTCTACACCAGGTCACAACGTGCTTTAGCCGCCGTGGCTTTGTCAAATGAAGTTCCCGCTCTCCTGGCGGATGTACTAAAATGGCTTGCCGTGCTACCTCAACGGTTCTAGGAATTAAGACGAGCTTCTGCAAGAGCCGGAGCCATAGCCGCATTAAGCCGGGCCAAAGCTTGGCCACCGGAGCTAGACCCGGCCGACATCGCCCTTGGGTATCCAAGCCTGAAGGAAGACGGCACCCCATTTTACTAGAAGAATTTCGCTGCTTGCGTGAAGGAAATACGCCCTGTGGCCACTCTGATCGGTAACGACACGGATCTTACCAAGTACCAACCGGGTTCTGACACCGAGAATCAGAGAATCCCAATGCCACATTATGAAGCAATCAGCCTGATCCCTCCAATTCGTAAGCATACCTTCGCCCCTGAAGTTGATCCGGCCGGGTTAATGATGATGAAGATGAATTTGAAGCTTTGAGTGGCATTGACTGGTCATCATCAACCTTCCAGGACAGGGAAACAGACGGAGGAGCGAAAAAGGATGAACCGGAAGCTTCAAGCCAACAACACATTTGATCCATCAGGCGGCCCATATTTATGCCTTGCTGAAAACAATGCCTCATTATTTGAACTCGGGGAGTCATGTAATAGGGTAGAAAAACACTTAATTTTGTCGTGCCATCGCGCACGTGTCTGGCGCTCAACACTATTTAAGCCGCCATCTTATATTCCTCTGTATTATGCTGATCCTTTGCTTTCCTTATGTTTAAAGAACTGCTTTAATTGTCCTGCATAGAGAAAAAATCACAAGTCCCTTGGTGGCTTACCGCATGGCGCGTCATATATTTTACATATAACCCATAATATGAACAAAAAATCATAAAGAAGCCGGTTCTCAATTATATCTTTAAGGCATAACCATAACAGCATACCTGTGATCCTTGGATTACGTTACCGGTTTATGTGACCCAAACAATGAGGGTGAGAACCCAACTCTGTAAAACCCGGCACATATGATGTTTGTTATGTGCTAATAACTTTATTGATCAAGAAGGTTAAGCCGATGGAATAGAAACCACCCCATAAACGCTTTCAAATATGATAAAAAAAGGTCTCAGGACAGTTAAATAATTGTGATTGCAAAAATTTTATGGGAAACAAACAAAACTTTGAGGCTTCTGATTCGAATACGATCAGTAAACCATTCCAAAAGGGGTTAAGCTAAGATTCGAATACAATCATATAGCCCCCCAGTGGCTTTGGCGTTGCCGATCAAGAGGGTATCGACAGCTATGTTCTCTTTGGTTCGAATACGACCTATGTTTGAACAGGAAGCCCCCAAATGACCTTGAAAGTTGTTTAATGACGCTGATTCGAATACGATCCATGTCAGACCCAAAAGGGGTTGAGCTATGATTCGGATACGATCAAGAAGCCCCCTAGTGGGTTTGGCAGTATGCCAATCAAAAGGGTATCGACACCTATGTTCTCTTTGGTTCGAATACGACCTATGTTTGAACAGGAAGCCCCCTGGTGATCATGACTTTTAACGGTTATATTCAAATATGATCATAAGCCATACCAAAGGTAAAGCCGGATTCAAATATGATCCGCTCCCTGTTGGTTGTTTTAACAATATAATATTGAGGACATATAAACTTTTGAGGATGAAAAGGATAAAGGTCCTGCTTTATTACTTTTCATAATATATACATCGTCAAAATATGTACATCATGAGAGCCGGTGGCTCAAGTGTAGTAAGGCCGAAGATGAGCGATATTCCACGGCCGGCGGGTCTCCTCTTCCGACTTACGTGAGTCTTTGTGCTCTCGAACATCGATGAGGTAATATGACCCGTTATTCATGTTCTTGCTGACCATAAAGGGTCCTTACCAAGGCGGGGATAGCTTCTGCATATCGGACTGATCCTGGATGAGCCGGAGCACCAAGTCACCTTCTTGAAAGGTTCTGTACCTAACCCAGCGGCTGTGATAACGGCGCAGGTCCTGCTGGTAAATTGCTGAGTGGGCTATTGCTAAATCACGCTTCTCATCCAACAAATCAAGTGCATCCTAACGAGTTTGTTCATTATCAGCTTCAACGTAAGCCGCCACTCGGGGCGAGTCATGACGGATGTCACTTGGTAGGACCGCCTCTGCTCCGTAAACCATGAAGAAAGGCGTATAACCCGTAGATCTGTTAGGTGTAGTATTGATGCTCCAAATCACAGAAGGCAACTCCTCCACCCAACAACCCGATGTCCGTTGTAAAGGGATCATGAGCCGGGGCTTTATACCTTTCAAGATCTCTTGATTGGCTCTTTCGGATTGACCATTGGATTGAGGATGAGCTAGTGATGAAACATCGAGCTCGATATGTTCTCGTTGACAGAACTCTTCCATAGCGCCTTTGGACAGATTAGTACCATTGTCAGTTATGATGTTGTGTGGGAAACCAAAACAAAAAATCACCTTTTTCATGAACTGAACCGCTCTGGCTGCATCACACTTACTGACCGGCTCTGCCTCAACCCACTTTGTAAATTTATCAACCGCCACGAGGAGGTGTGTCTTTTTATCCTTGGACCTTTTGAAATGCCCAACCATATCAAGCCCCCAGACTGCAAACGGCCAAGTAATTGGAATCATCCTTAATTCTTGAGCTGGCACATGAGCTCGTCGTGAGAACTTTTGACAACCATCACATTTACTGACCAGATCCTCCGCATCAGCATGAGCCGTCAGCCAATAAAAACCATGACGGAAAGCTTTGGCCATAAAAGATTTTGAGCCGGCGTGATGACCACAATCCCCTTCATGGATATCACGAAGTATTTCTTGACCTTCCTCAGATGACACACAATGTTGAAATGCCCCAGTAACACTGCGATGATGCAACTCACCATGAACAATTGTCATGGACTTAGACCGCCGGACGATTTGTCTAGCCGAGGTCTCATCCTCAGGCAACTCGCCCCGGGTCATGTAAGCCAAATATGGCACTGTCCAATCTGGGATGACGTGAAGAGCCGCCACCAACTGCGCTTCTGGATCTGGAACAACTAAGTCTTCCTCTGTGGGCAACTTGACAGAAGGGTTATTGATGCGGAGCATCCTATGGACATCACCATGTCAAGAGTCCGTTCGGCGAGTGACACGTGCGACATCTACTTCACATGCACAAAGGTGAATCATCTCCTTTACACGTGCTCACTTGACCCCTTCAAGGATGGTATACTACTTGACACTCCACTCGTGTGCATACATAGGTATGGTCGAAACACTACGGACGACGAGGAGGAGTGCAAGCGCCAGGGAACAACTACACCATCCGCAAGAGAAGCATGGAAGAGAAGGAGGAAGAAGACCCAGGACGAGCGGTACTACCGCCCACACCAAGCGGTACTACCGCTAGAGGCCTCCAAGCGGCACTACCGCTTGCAAGCAGTACTACCGCCCTCCCAAGCGGTACTACCGCTCTGCCTGTGCGCAGCCACGGGCCTTTGGCCTTGTACCCCTCTCCCACTTACCCCTTCGTGGCTAAGACTATAAATAGACCACCTCCACCTCCTTTCCACGGTTAGCAAAGTAGTAGCTCATTAGAGATAGATCTTTGCTCATCCGTATCGGATCTACTCCACGAGAGAGAGACCGCGGCCCCTCTACAGAGAAAATCCACCTTGGATTCAAGACCTCCATGTGAGCATGTGAGAAGATCCTCCGGGATATCAAGACCTCAACTCCTCCAAGGATTGGGATGAACGCTACCTTGTATCTTTCCCTTTGTTGTTCATGTACCTTGTGGATCTTGTGTGTTTGATTGTCTAGTGGATGTGTGACTGGACTTGTTCTTGAGTGTTTCCCCTTGTGTTTTCTCTCCGTTCTTCCCCGTGTTCGTCGTGTTCTTCGAGGGATCTCGCTCCTTTCGTGAAAGATCGGCCATCTAGGGTTCCACCCTACATCATCTTGGTATCATAGCCATGTTGATCACGATTTCGGAGCCTCCCCGTTGTGTTTTCTAGCTTGATTTTGTTGATTTCGTCCTAAATTCGAAAATTCCCCACCAAAAATAGCCCCAATTTTTTTGTGATTTGTTGGTTTGATGATGTTTTGTTGGATTTGATCCATGGATTTGCTTGGTTTCGAGTGGATCTAGCATCTCCCCAAGTTTCCCCACTTTCCATCCACGAAATCTCTCCAATTTTGTCCCCGAAATCATCCATTTCCGCCCCAAAATCGCGTCCCGATTCGATCTGTCGAAAAATCCCGTCACGAGCGGTACTACCGCCCATCCGAGCGGCACTACCGCTTAGCACCCCCAAGCGGTACTACCGCCCTTCCAAGCGGCACTACCGCCCCTCCCAGAGCCAGATTTTGCAAAAAAAAACCGACACAAGCGGTACAACCGCCCATCCCAAGCGGTACTACCGCTTACAAGCGGTACTACCGCCCATCCGACCGGTACTACCGCCCATGCCAGTTTCAGCATTCCGAGTTTCACCGTTTTGCCCATAACTTCCACATCCGGAGTCCGATTTTCGCGTTCTTTAGCTCGTTAAGTAGCTATTGACATCCTCTATCCCTCTAGATAGGTTTCACAAACATTTGACTCCATCAAATTTTTGGAACTTTGGCATCTTTGCCTAGGGCTTCCACCACATCCTCCGCAGAACCACCACCGACTTCCGCAACCTAACCAATTTTGTTCCCCATCACATTTGAGGTTGTTTGAGTTGTGATTTGAGTCTCCTAAGGTGTTTTGGCTACTTAGGGACGGTTTCTTCTTCATCAACCACCACCATAACTTCCGCATAGACTTACCCAACACACACTTCCGACATCCCAACCTAACCCAATTTTGTTTGTGTTGTGAGTTGTGTCTCCTAAGGTGTTTCGGCTACTTAGGGACCGTGCTTCCAACTCCGACACCTTGTATAGTCACCCTCGACTTCTGCATTGCGTCTCAAAACCCCATCATTGCATTTAGGCAATCCCATTGAGCTTCCGCAACCACCACCACATTCCCGCTACCACCGTTTGACTTTTGTCCTTGAGATTTTGAGTTGTGGTTTTTCCGTTTCCTAAGGTGTTTCGGCTACTTAGGGATGAGTCTCCTTCATCTTGGTATCTACATCAAGAACACCGCCACTCATCATTGCCAAGGACGGTAACCTCGACGACACCATTGTATATTTCCCTTGCACATTGCATTGATAACCCCTAGCCCATTTTGCATCACTTACCTATCGAGACTAGCCATTTGAGTATTGCCCGGCAACGTTACTTGTGCACATTAGTGATCTACACCATACATTGCATACATACCATATCATATTGGTATCACATCATCCATTGTGTCACAAGATTGTTCCCGCATATACACAATTGCTATCTTGGTTTGTGCATTGTGCAAAAGTGGCCATACAGACAAACAAAACAATAAGCTTTTAAGCAAAAGAGAAGAGCAACGAAGCTTGTAAGCAAGTGCCATAGCATCATACCACATTGCATATAAGATTGTCATATCCGATCATCTTGGATCATCTTGAGAGAAACACCGGGAACCATACATATATAGCATACTTGGGATAGAAGTTTATCCATTTTGCATATCATAGTTGGTGCACAAGTGTCGTATCCGCCTATAGAGCAATCGTGCTAGCGTCTCTCTTGAGTTGTGCAACATGAGCGTTTTCCGTGGACTCCACATTTTGTGCTCATTCCTTGGTTGCACGACCCCATCTATCTATTTGTGTGTGTGTTTCCGTGTGCCATTCTTTGCTATTGGTATACTTGTTTCATTTGCGAATTTGTGAATCTCTTTCAACATTATTGACTCTTCCTAACATTTTGCATTAAATTTTTGTGCCACTATCCTCACCGAGCTACACCATAAGCTTTAGTTTGTAGGTGTGAGTGAACAAGTCCGGTACCAATTCCACTATTCTTTCATCTCACATTGAGTGAAACGAGATATATCCTAAACTTTGGGAAAAGGTAACTTGGTATTGTTTATCTCATTTCCTACTCACCTCTACTCGAGTCTTGTGATGGATAGGCAAGGCATTTCACCTTCGGTCTACAACAACAACGACGAGTTCGATGCCACGAACAATTCCAGCGACGCCAAGATGCAAGCTCAAATGGAGGAGATCAAAGCCCTCCTCAAGATGCTACTACGACCTCGACACCGACCATGAGATTCCTTTCTATGGGACTCTAGAACCCGAGGAGTATCTCGAGTGGGAGCGTTTGATGGACGACTACCTCAAGCTACATCAAGTTCCTCCCGAAGATCAAGTGAAGTGCGCCACAAGAAACTTCCACGACTATGCCTCGACATGGTGGTTTCACACACCTTCGGCGACCTACAACATGAGTTGGCCCAAGATGAAGAGAGTTTTGCGGCGAGAGTTTGTGCCTCCAACCTACACGGAACAACTTCTACGCCAATTGGAGAACACCATCCAAGGATCCAAGTCCATCGACGAGTACTTCAAGGAGATGAAGGTTGCCTTGCGACGAGCCGGTGTGGACGACCCCATGTCAATGAAGTTCCACTTCATGATGGGATTGAACAACGACATCTCCAAGACTATCTTCCTCGAGAACTACAAGTCCCTCGACGACAACTACATTGGTGCTCTCAAGGCGGAACAAGAACTCATGAAGGCCAAGACTTCTCCACGCCAAGAACACTTCTCGAAGACCAAACTCAAAGACGACGATCATGAGTCTAGTACCACCAAGATGTCCAAGCCCGATGAGCTCCAAGACGATGCTCCCAAGTTCGACTTCACCGCCATTCCTCTTTGTGGCATTGATGATGCCGAGTCCTCCACGACTCTTTTTCAAGATGGTGCGGCGACAAGTACGACTACGGAGACCTTCAAGGACCACGCTTTGGAGGCGAGCGACTTGGTGACGAGCAAGGATGATGCTTCCATCTTAGGAGGCGAGAGAGATGATGTGCCATCTTCGGCCTTCATCCATGGTGACAACAACGAGATGGTTGAGCATGGGATTTTCCCTTCGACCACGGCGACGTATGATGACTTGAGTGACTTATGCCACCATATTGAGAGTGAGAGTGACTTCACCACTAGCCACATATATGACGAGTTGCCCCAATTCCCATGTGAGCAGAGCCACAACCCCCACCACTTGAGTGAGATGAGTGACTCCACCATATGTGACTTTGAGTGCACCTACCTTGAGGGAGTGAGTGAGCCACCACATAGAGAGAGTGAGGCCACTATGATTTCTAACGACTTAACCTCTACCTCTATTGTGTCTTCTCATTTGGTGCTAGGTCCCATATATGGTGACGCGCCGATTCGCAACGACTACGTCCTTCCTTTGGACAAGACGATGGCCATGGTGGAATATGATGCACCCCCCACATGGTTCCATCAAGATGAAGATGACCACCATTTGGTCTTTCCCACCTCACCTACACCACTCGAGTGGAATGAACAAGGTAACATAGGTGAAGGTGATGCTCTAGTCCCACTAGTGGACATTGTTGACATTGATTGCTTGCATGATGTTAATCCCCCTATTGACATGCTTCATGCTAGTATGGTTTCCCCATGCGATGATTTACCCATTTATGATGAGTATGATGATTGCCATGTGGAGTCTATTAGTTGTTATGCCATGTTACATAGGATTTCTTGTGACAATTCTTTAGGTCACATCATGTTTGACAACCCACTTGACTTGTCATATGCTATGCATGAGATCAATCATATGTCATATTTGCAATCTCATCTTACTGACTCTGCATATGCCATTAAAATTAACCCAATTTGCACATATGGCATAGATGACAAGCCCATGGTTATTGGCATTTGTTTCTCTTGTGATGATATTGATATGCTCCCTTTGCATCATTTATCTCATATGCCATGCCATGACGACCTAGCTTCGGATATGCATTGTTTTGGATATTGTCCATTTTCTCCATATGATGTTTCCAATATTGCTCATGAGGAGACCCCCATAGTTTCCTCATACATGTTAGGAGATTTTGATTCATCCTATCCATTGCATGATCCCAATACTTGTGTGCACAATATGCTTCCCATGAATAAACATGCTATTGATGTGCCATATACTTCTATGATAAATTTGCATCCCCATCGTGTCATACACAATAACTATTCTTTCATGATGGATGACATGTTCTTATACCATGCATCTAATTTCTTTGAGCGATGCTTATCTTGTGCTAACTCACACATGCACATGCACATCATGATGGATGATGTGTACATTTACCACGCGCACAATTTCTTTGGTTTGAGTCTCTTTTGTGTAGGAACCCATGAATACTTGTCAACCTCGCAATCCCACGAGTTGACAAAACGAGCTCTAGAGAGCAAAGATGACTTGGGATCCCATGGATTGCCTTTCCCACCGCTCTCTTCACGCAAAGACTTCGCGCATTTCTTTTACATGGCCCTCACATGGTTATGGGTTGTTGTCCATTATATATCATTTGCCCATCTTGCCATGTTCACTTTGCATGATATGCCCATTCCTATGCCTTTTCCATGCATTTGTGACATATGCTTTGCATTACACATGATGTTTGATTCTAGTACTTGTATGTGTATTTGCAAGCGTGGTGGAGATATTGTTTGTTATTGCCATGATTGCTTTGTGCCCCATGCCTATGATGATACTATGATCATGATTTGTGTTCGTGCTTGCGATATGTCATGTACATTGCCTATGCCTATTATTTGCTCACATGACATGATTGCCATGATTTCCTCTAGTGTGTTGCATCTTCGCTCCACTAGCTTGCACGACTTGATTATGATGATTGCTTGCCTTGATGCATCACCAATGATTCATACTTGCTCATTTCATGCGGTTGATGACAACTATCTACATGCTTTGCACATGATTGTGATTTCTTATTGTCATTTATCTCCATGTGTTACCTCTCTCATGCTAGATGATTTGCCATGTATTGAGTGCAACAATGCCCTTAGTCTTGATAATGAGTTTGCCCCCATAGCATTCTCACAAATAATTGGAGATTTTGACATATTACTTGTGAAGCATGCTTGTCTTACCTCTTTGCACCATACACCTCGTGCCATGAATATAGCCATTGTTGCATCATATTATTCATGCACTTGTGCTTCTAATGGTTATGTGCAAAAGAAGAGAACCATCATGATGGATGATGTGTTTATCTACCATGCGCATACGTTCTTTGTTTTGTTGTGTGCATGTGTAGGATACTTGGACTTTGTGTCGACTTCCACTTCACGTGAGTTGACCATTCGAGCTCTTGAGAGTGAACCACCTTCTACCACGACGATTCTACATCGCACTTGCTTGTGCTTCGGCATTGTGAAGGACACACAAGGACATGCTTTCACGGTGATATCCTTCTCTTTTGAGAACCCCCAAACCATGATCATGGATATTATGGATCATAATACTTGTGTTGCTTTCCCCATGAGACTTATTGTTCATCTTGGATCACTTGATTGCACACTTGTTAGAGATCTTGCTTCGACTTGTCATTTTAACCATTCCATGCATCATGATATATATGCCTTGTGTGTTGCATCCAATTCTTGGATTATTTGCTCCTCTCATATGTTTGGTTGCAACAATGTCATCACTTCACATATGTCATGTCCCTTTGCTTGTCACATGATTGACTTGATTGCCTCACACATGATGAACAATTGCTCTTTCTATTGTGTTGAGTGCCACACTATGTTCACTACACCCTATGCACATTATGCTTGGATTGTCTTGCACTTGACACATGTGTTTAGACACTTCATTTTATTTGGTGTTGTGAATGATTCATATGCCTACCATAGACCTTTCATTGAGCAATTTGTGAATGCTTGCTATGAACTTGAGGTAGATGCTTATTCTCTTGACACATATATTTGCATCTCTACCTCTCATTTACATGCTTGTCCCCATGATATCCTTGCTTGTGCTCGATTGATATACTTACATGCCATGTCTCAATCCTTTGTCACACCATATGCTTTGCATGATGACGACACTTGTTTGGTGAATCACCTCTTGAATGCTTGGTTTTGCACTAACGCTAACCACATTTGTTTTTCCAAGTGTTTGTTGTTTTTGCTCCTTTTGAAGGAATCACTACACGGTGCGACATTGGAGAGTGCACATTTCGAACTTCAAGATGACAAGTACTTGGTGAACGTCCACTTCTACACGGCGAAGCCATCTCTTTCCCATGGTGATTTGGTTTTCGATCCGAGGTTGGATCTTTCCCAAGGGAGGGGAGATGATGCGGAGCATCCTATGGACATCACCATGTCAAGAGTCCGTTCGGTGAGTGACACGTGCGACATCTACTTCACATGCACAAAGGTGAATCATCTCCTTTACACGTGCTCACTTGACCCCTTCGAGGATGGTATACTACTTGACACTCCACTCGTGTGCATGCATAGGTATGGTCGAAACACTACGGACGAGGAGGAGGAGTGCAAGCGCCAGGGAACAACTACACCATCCGCAAGAGAAGCATAGAAGAGAAGGAGGAAGAAGACCCAGGACGAGCGGTATTACCGCCCACACCAAGCGGTACTACCGCTAGAGGCCTCCAAGCGGCACTACCGCTTGCAAGCGGTACTACCGCCCTCCCAAGCGGTACTACCGCTCTGCCTGTGCGCAGCCACGGGCCTTTGGCCTTGTATCCCTCTCCCACTTACCCCTTCGTGGCTAAGACTATAAATAGACCACCTCCACCTCCTTTCTACGGTTAGCAAAGTAGTAGCTCATTGGAGATAGAGCTTTGCTCATCCATATCGGATCTACTCCACGAGAGAGAGACCGCGGCCCCTCTACGGAGAAGATCCACCTTGGATTCAAGACCTCCATGTGAGCATGTGAGAAGATCCTCTGGGATATCAAGACCTCAACTCCTCCAAGGATTGGGATGAACGCTACCTTGTATCTTTCCCTTTGTTGTTCATGTACCTTGTGGATCTTGTGTGTTTGATTGTCTAGTGGATGTGTGATTGGACTTGTTCTTGAGTGTTTCCCCTTGTGTTTTCTCTCCGTTCTTCCCCGTGTTCATCGTGTTCTTCGAGGGATCTCGCTCCTTTCGTGAAAGATCGGCCATCTAGGGTTCCACCCTACATCAGTTATGCAAAACATCCAAAAAGATGTTAGGTCGCACCGGTTTACGCTGAGATCCCAGCTGGCTTAGAGCATCAGCCGCCTCATTCTTCCTTTGATCGATGTGGTCCACTTGATAACCCTTGAAGTGCCCAGCTAAAGCATCAACTTCACGGTGATAATCTGCCATGAGAGGATCCTTAGAGTCCCACCTGCCTGACACCTGTTGAGCCACCAAATCTGAGTCGCCCAAGCACCTTACCCGACTTAAGTTCATCTCCTTAGCCATCCGAAGACCATGGAGCAAGGCCTCATACTCAGCTGCATTATTAGTGCAGGGAAACATCAATCGGAGCACATAACAAAATTTGTCACCTCGAGGGGAAGCTAAAACAACTCCAGCCCCCGAGCCCTCCTATTGCCTGGATCCATCAAAGTGAATAGTCCAATATGTGTTATCTGGCTTTTCCTCGAGCGTCTGTAGTTCTGTCCAATCTTTGATGAAGTCCACCAGTGCTTGAGACTTAATAGCAGTGCGTGGCACATACTTCAAACCATGAGGCCCAAGCTCAATTGCCCACTTGGCAACTCGTCATGTAGCCTCTCTATTCTCAATGATGTCTCCCAAAGGAGCAGAACTTACCACAGTGATGGGGTGACCCTGGAAATATTGCTTAAGCTTCCGGCTCGCCATGAACACCCCATAAACAAGTTTCTGCCAATGTGGATATCTTAGCTTAGACTCAATAAGCACCTCACTAATGTAGTAAACCGACCGTTGAACCGGATGCTCTTTGCTAGCCTGCTTGCGCTCCACCACAATTGCAACACTGACAGCACGTGAGTTAGCGGTCACATACAACAATAGCGGCTCTTTATCAATGGGAGCTGCAAGGACCGGCGGCTCAGATAACTGTCTTTTAAAATCTTCAAAGGCAGCATTGGCAGCATCGCTCCAGACAAAATTGTCTGTTTTCTTCATCATCTGATACAGCGGTATGGCCTTCTCACCTAACCGGCTTATGAACCGGCTTAAAGCAGCGATACGACCCGCCAGTCGCTGAACATCATTGATGCACGCTGGCTTAGACAAAGAGGTGATTGCCTTGGTCTTCTCCGGATTAGCTTCAATGCCTCTGTTAGAGACCGGAAAACCCAAAAGCTTGCCTGCTGGCACGCCAAACACACATTTGGCCGGGTTAAGCATCATTTTGTACACCCGGAGATTATCAAAGGTTTCCTTCAAATCATCTATCAAGGTTTCCTTCTCTCTGGACTTCACTACAATATCATCCACATAAGCATGAACATTGCGCCAAATCTGATTGTGGAGACAATTCTGTACACATCGCTGATAAGTCGCATGGGCACTCTTGAGCCCAAATGGCATAGATACATAACAGAAGGCTCCAAACGGAGTGATGAAAGTTGTCTTCTTCTGGTCCTTAACTGCCATTTTGATCTGATGATAACTAGAGTAAGCATCCAAGAAGCACAAACACTCACAACCCGTCGTAGCATCAATAATTTGATCAATACGGGGAAGAGCAAAAGGATCAGCCGTACACGCCTTATTTAAGTCCGTGTAATCCACACACATCAGTCAGGTGCCATTCTTTTTAAGTACCAGCACTGGGTTAGCCAACCATTCTGGGTGAAAAACTTCGACAATAAACCCGGCTGCTAAGAGCCGGGCCACCTCCTCACCGATAGCTTTCCGTCTCTCTTTGTTAAACCGTCGAAGAAACTGCCTGACCAGCTTAAACTTTGGATCAATATTAAGAGTGTGCTCAGCGCGTTCTCTCGGTACACCCGGCATGTCAGAAGGTTTCCATGCAAAGATGTCCCGGTTCTCACGGATGAACTCGATGAGCACACTTTCCTATTTAGGATCCATATTGGCACTAATACTGAATTGCTTAGATGAGTCGCCTGGAATAAAATCAAAAAGCTTGGTGTCATCAGCCGACTTAAATTTCATCACCGGGTCATGCTCTGTGGCTGGCTTCTTTAGAGATGTCATGCCGCCGGGTCAATGTTGTCCTGATAAAACTTCAGCTCCTCTGCTGCACAAACAGATTCGGCATAAGCAGCATCACCCTCCTCACATTCCAGGGCTATCTTCCGACTCCCATGCATAGTAATGGTGCCCTTGTGAACCGGCATATTGAGCTACAAGTAAACATAACACGACAGCGCCATGAACTTGGCGTAAGCCGGCCGTCCAAACAGAGCGTGATATGGGCTCTTGATCTTGACCACTTCAAAGGTTAATTTCTCAGCCCTAGAATCATGCTCATCTCCAAAGGCTACTTCCAGCTCAATCTTACCAACTGGGTATGCCGACTTACCGGGCACCACTCCATGGAAAACAGTGTTGGATGTCTTTAAATTTTTGTCAGTCAACCCCATACATCGAAAGGTCTCATAATAGAGGATGTTGATGTTGCTACCTCCATCCATGAGTACTTTAGTGAATTTATATCCACCAACCTGAGGTGCTATGTAACGCCCTCGATGCGGCTATATCTCCCACGTGTCGAAGCACGACTTAGAGGCATAACCGCATTGAAAGCAATGTCGCAAGTGAGGTAATCTTCACACAACCCATGTAATACATAAGGGAAAGAGATACATAGTTGGCTTACGATCGCCACTTCACACAATACATGGGTAAAGCATTACATCATACAGATACAATCAAGGTCCGACTACGGAACCAAAATAAAAGAAGACTACCCCAAAAGCTACACAGTCCCCCGATCGACCCCAACTGGGCTCCACTACTGATCGACTGAAACGAAACAACACAATGAACAAGATCTTCATCAAGCTCCTCCTTGAGCTTGGGTGCGTCACCTGCACGGATTCATCGGCACCTGCAAACTGGTTTTGGAAGTATCTGTGAGTCACGGGGACTCAGCAATCTCACACCCGTGAGATCAAAACTATTTAAGCTTATAGGTAGGGTAAAAGGTATGAGGTGGAGCTGCAGCAAGCGACTAGCATATATGGTGGCTAACATACGCAAATGAGAGCGAGAAGAGAAGGCAAAAGCACGGTCGAACAACTATGATCAAGAAGTGATCCTGAAACTACTTACGTCAAGCATAACTCCAACAACCGTGTTCACTTCCCGGACCCCGCCGAGAAGAGACCATCACGGTTACACACGCGGTTGGTGTATTTTACTTAAGATCAACTTCGGGTTTTCTACAATCGGACATTAACAAATTCCCATCTGCCACATAACCGCGGGCACGGCTTTCGAAAGTTCAAACCCTGCAGGGGTGTCCCAACTTAGCCCATTATAAGCTCTCGCAATCAACGAAGGATATTCCTTCTCCCCGGGAAGACCCGATCAGTCTCGGAATCCCGGCTACAAGACATTTCGACAGTAATAAAACAAGTCCAGCAAAGCTGCCTGGATGTGCCGACAAATCCTGATAGGAGCTGCACATATCTCGGTCTCAGGGCACACCGGATTGTCCAAACTTCCGGTAGGCGAACCCAGAGTTGCCCCTGGTGGCCACCGGCGGCTGACGGTTTGGACCAGCACTCACGACGAGCAATGGCCCGGGGGGTAAAATAAGATGACCCTCGAGAGCGCGACTCCCAAGGTAAAAAGGGCTAGGTGAGGCAAATGGTAAAACCAAGGTTGGGCCTTGCTGGAGGAGTCTTATTCAAAGAGAACTGTCAAGGGGGTCCCATAAATCACCCGACCGCGTTAGGGATGCAAAATCCGGGAACATAACACCGATATGACGGAAACTAGGGCGGCAAGAGTGGAACAAAACACTAGGCATAAGGCCGAGCCTTCCACCCTTTACCAAGTATATAGATGCATTAATTAAATAAGAGATATTGTGATATCCCAACAAGTAAACATGTTCCAACAAGGAACAACATCTCCATGTTCCAACAAGGAACAAACTTCATCTTCACCTGCAACTAACAACGCTATAAGAGGGGCTGAGCAAAGCGGTAACATAGCCAAACAACGGTTTGCTAGGCTAAGGTGGGTTAGAGGCTTGGTTTGACAATATGGGAGGCATGATAAGCAAGTGGTAGGTATCGCAGCATAGGCATAGCAAAAGAGCGAGCATCTAGCAAGCAAAGATAGAAGTGATTTTGAGGGTATGGTCATCTTGCCTGAGATCCCGCAAGGAAGAAGAACGAGTCCATGAAGAAGACAAACAGACGTAGACGATCGAATCCTCACAACTCCGGAACGAAACCGAAGCTAACGAGAGAGGCAACCCGGAAACAAACAAACAACATGGTAAACCAACAAGCACAAACATGGCATGATGCACAACCAAGTATGATGCATGTCCGGTTTAAAGAGGCATGGCATGGCAAAGTGCTCAAACAACACTACAAGTTAAGTGGAGCTCAATATGCAACGAGTTGCATATTGACGAATCACCACATTTAATTACTTAGTTCTCTCGCATTTATATAAGCCACAAAATTAAATGTTGTTAAACATGGCAAGAGGGTGAAGCAAAATAAAACTAAGTATTTAGGCAAGTTTCAATGAGGCTGGAACAACAAACAACAAATCCAGAAAATCCTCATGTGCATAATTTAGATTTGGTACTGTTCTGCCTAAAACCATATTTTATTGTTTTTAAACAGGAAAATAAAGTGCACCATGTTAAACTAGGCATTTTTCTACCCCATTTACATATAAAAATTATTTAAAACCGAGCTACGGTTATTTAGTTATGGAATAAATCATTTTAACATGGCATTTAAGCAAATTAATGGAAACAACAAATATAAACATTTTAATTGTTGTTATCATGATGCGGATGACATGCACAAGTGCATGCAATTTTTTTATGAAAATGTTGACATGAGCATATTATGAAGCATTTGTCACCGTGGTGGAAGAAAGGGGTGCCACGGCAACGAATCCGAAAATGATGCCACGGCAACATATCGGTTTCCGGTACTCATGAAGATACCGGTGCAAAAGGAAACGTGGCGAGAGCGTGACACGTGATAGAAGGTGGGGTGATCCCGGTTACCGGGTTTCCCACGAGTCGGTGGCATGGCAAAAGAGCGGCATCGCAACGAACAACCGCAAACGGTGCAAACACGCGGTTCATCTCATATATCACACAACATTCGTTCTCGGAAGGACTTCTCGGGGTTATACCTTCGACGCGTGCATTTCGGAGCGGTTCGGGTTCGGTACGATGTAGAGGAAGTAGTCGTTCACGGGTCGTCGTGGGAAGTAGTTGTTCACGTGGTGACGGTAGTCGTTCATGTTCACATTACACGGGTTTTCGGCGACGGTCGTCGTGGTACTCGGCGATAGTAGTGGTACATGGGTTGTAGCCAGCCTTGGTGGTTCATCGTGTAGTCGTAAACGTTCCGTAGATGTTCATGTCGTCGTAGCCGTTCGGATCTTGGAGCGATGGTAGTCGTTCACTTGATGGTCTTGAAGGATTCGAAGGGGTACTTGGCGATCTGTCGTGGTACTTGGCGTTGTTCCCTGTTCCGAGGTCGTTGGACTTGGCATCCATAGCAACGGCAACTGAAGGTGCATGATGACAGCGGGGCGACATGGTCCGGAACGAGTGCAGGAGGCCGGGGCTGATGACGCAGATGGGCCTCGCTGGGGAGGTCCACGCCAGAGGCGAGCGCTGGGCATCGGGATCAGGAGCGTGCTCGCTCGGGCATGGAGCTAGTCGCGGTCAACGCGCGAGGCGCGCGTGCAGGCGGAGCGAGCAGGCAGCAACGCTGCTCGTCCTCCTCGGTCGAGGCGAAACGGGGCAGAGGAGCTTGGCAGAGGACTGTGCTCCCGCAGTTGAAGACGAGCGGCGACGGCGCAACACTCCAGAAGGCAGCAGGGCGCGGGGACGGCAGGGGCTTGGACGCGGAGGCTCGTCCATGGCGGTCCTGACCTCCGGACCGCAACGGAGCGGCGAGGAGGGGTTTCCCCGGCGAGTAGCAGGAGGGAGTGGACGGCCAGACTTGGCGGTGCGGCGTGAGGAAGGAGAGGCTGGAGTGACGAGGAGGCAAAGGACGGCGAGGAAGAGGGAGCTCCTCATCGCTCCGTGCGGCGGCGCGAGGGGGAGAGTGGAGGGAGGAAGAGACGTGGGGGATCGCGAGAGATGCGGGCGGATCGGGCAAGTGTGGTGGCAGGCAGAGGGAACGAGAGGGAGAGGGCGAGGGGATCGGGATGAGGCTAGGTCAGGCCGCAGATGGGCCTTAGAGGCCGGCGGCTGGTCCTAGGCCTTGGGCCGGCGCGGGAGGTTTGGGAGGTTGGCTGCGCTCTCTGCTCTCTCTTTAGCAGAAAAAAATAGAGCATGCAAAAGAATTAAAAGAAAAGGCCAAAAACAAGAATAAAATGGTGAGACATATTTGTAAGGCTTTACGGAATATTTCCAACCCAACAAAAAAGGTTCCAACAAAATAGGAGAAGTTAAATCTAAAATTATTTAACTTGCACCGAAGGAGTTTGAATGGAGTCTAGACTTTAGGAGTAGCCAAAATGTTGAGATTTTTGGTAGAGCTCCGAAAAATGAAGAAAAGATATATGACAAAGATAGAGACCAATAGTTGAGAAGGAAAAAGGCATGGGATATTTGCAAGTGTGTTATGGTGATTCCGAAAATGGAATATTTAATATAGCTCCCTAATATCGGGAGGATATGTTATAAAGAGAATCACCATGTGAATTCCCTCGATTTAAATGGATCAAAGATCCATACGGTTTATTTAAGAGAGTTTAAAAAATAATAATGATATGATGGCATGATGACATGATGCAATGCAAGAGATGGCATGATGAAAGCAACGAACAAAACAAAACACATGACGAAATCCGGAATCCATGGAAGGCATCTGAAGCTCCAGTCTTGGGGCGTCACAACACTCCACCACTACGAGAGGATCTCGTCCTGAGATCTAGGAAGGCACCGGAGAGAAACGGAAGGGGAAGAGGTAAAGCTAAGTTGCTTCTTTGACAAACTAGTGAAACCAATGAACCTTGAGATGTTGAGCAAAACGAAAGAAAAAATACCATGGAGATGAACGAAATGAAATACTCCGTTGGACAAGGAACAAGGAATACGGCGAGAAAGAAGAGCTTAAGTGACAAGATAGACATTGAAACCAGTCCGGTTAAAACAAGATAGAGAAGGAATAAGAATGAAATAATTCAGGCAGCACTCCGACTAAAAATGGAAGGAATTAGAATCATGAACTTGACAAGATGAGAGGATATTTGAAGAGATCAACAACACACTGCCTCCGGAACTATTGAAAGAATGGCACAAAGGTTAAGAAAAATTTCAGATGGCACTCCGGTTAAATGGATAAGCAAGGAAAAGAACATGATCTTGGCAAAAGGAGATGATGAGTCGAAGAGAGTAACATCACAATGCCTCCGGAATAGAGAATGGAAAACTAGATGGTTGGAAAGAAAAGAACGGAGAAGATGAATGACAACTCTCGCAAATAAAATTGAAAGAGAAAGCTTACGAAGAAAAGGTTGAACGGAGTTGTTGGATTATCAACAACGAAAGCTTAAGCTTGATGTGGACTTATGGGATGCATCTCAAATTATGAGGTGACAACCTGCCACTCATGGGAAATTAATTGGATTGATATGAACAAGGAGACGAGAAAGCTATATCACCAGGAGGATAAAAGAAGAACTTGGGTCATTGATAAGCACCATAATAGCAACAACCCTTAGAGAAGGCTTTAGGTGAAATATGACACAAGATGACTCCAATGGAGAGATAGATTGGTTGAAAAGATCTCTTGAACGAAGAGAAAATGATGGATTTAAATATCTCATTCTTAACACCATGTGAATCATGAGACATGGTGTCAAATTATCAAGAATTACATAATACCACCTCGAATGATACGGTTGAAAGATTTGCACTTTAAAATGCAAGAAGAGGAATACTTGAGCTCCTCCAACAAGAATCTTGAAGAACACTTCGAGAATGAATTAAATCCTTGATGAACCACCATGAAGAAACTCCATGAAGAACTCCGGTAATAAAAGGATGATAGGAAGAAAGAGAAGTTAGAAATACAAGGTGAAGCCTTGCAATGATTAGATGGATCTCCGTGGTGATATAATTGCGAGAGCTTGGAACTCCAAGAAAGATAAGGTGAAACAATTGAAATCAAGAATTTTGATGAATCTCCGGAATAAGGAATTAATCACTTGGATGAAACAAGAATAAGAATTACATTATGCGTATCCTCATCAAATTTAATTGATGACAACCGGATTCGGCATGCAACTTATTTTCGTATAAAGGATTAAAAGAGACATAGCGCAAACTTGGGAAGGTCTTCAACGAACCACCGGTAGGATTGGAAGGAACGAATGAACCCATATGAAAACGAAGGAAGAGAACTCTTGAACGAACCACCGTAAGAATTGAAAATGAAAGTAGCAAAGGCACAATTTACCGGGAAGAATTGGAAAATGAATGAAGATACTTAAGGGGATTTTGATACATGAGAACAAAGAGATCATGAACTGATTAGAGGATATTTGAACGATGCACCGGTAAGATTTGGAGAATGAGATCTAAAAGCTGAGAATGAATACCTATGACATGATGGCCTTCGAAGGAAAAAAATGGAAACAACTCATGAAATGCTCCGGATGGGTATGAAAAGAATTCTCGCAATCGAAAATAATTATGAGAGGATGGCATCAAGCTAGAACCATGAGTCTTCAAGAGAACGGACAAGATTTAAGGGAAACTCTTCCTCGGTCTTCAAATGTTGAGAATGATGATGAGAAACACCACCATAATATGTTGAGGCACTCCGGAACAATGAAGAATAGAAAAGGTTGAACCAACTATGAAAAGAATTTGAAGCGATTCTGGAGAAAGACATATGACTGATGAAAATTCATTCTTACGTCAAACTTTGAGAGAATTTAAGAATAACTCCAGAAAGAATTAGAAGAGTCAGGTAAGATCCTGGAAAACGGCCTGTGGGTTAGGGCCCACTCAAAAGAAGCATTGTTGAACGATTTAAAAGATAGATTGCGCCGGTTGAATTAAATGGCCGAATAAGGTAAGATCTCGAAATAGCTAGAATTGATGCAGAGTGGAAACACGAATCTTCAAAGATATCTTCAGCACTCCGAACCAATTGAATAGCGAAAAGTGGATGATCAAGAGGTGCACCGGTATGAGAAAAAACATTAGAAACAAGGAAAGGGATGTGACCAACATTGAAGGCTTGAATTTAGTCCACCGGAGACGAAAAAGAACAAAGAATAATAAACTTGAAGCTCCGTTAGTATCTTCATGGGAAATCACCGAATAAGAACATTAAAAGAAAGAATGAAGAAACCTCCATCAATAAAATGGATGCTTGATTAAGATATATGAGTCCTTGAAGAAAGAGGGTGGGAGGGCGGGAAAAGCAAAGACAACTTGGAACGGATGAAGCAAACACCGTTGAGAAGAACTGATAATTGATCTTGCGAATGATGAAGTGATCGGATCCACTTGAAGAGAGACACACCGGTTGAAAAGGATTGACATGGCACTCTCAGTTATCATGAAGGATTGGTATCCACATAGGGATATGAGAAAACCGCTTGGAAAAGGTATGGAATGAACACTTGACATTGAAGCAACTCGAATACCACAAATAAAACAAAACAAAGGATTTGTCTTGCAGAATAAGCCGGAAACAAACATATGATAGATCCCATATCGTATCATGTGTCTGTTGGAAAGATAATCTAAGAGCTACATGAATTCCCACTTATAAACTCCCGAAACTTTCTGGTTATGCAATCAGGTGTTGGGGATACAGGGGACACAAAATATATCACCCAAACTAACAATACCTAGATCCAGCTGTATCCATCCTTCAACACATAACCAAGAAACCTTCGGAAATCGTCTACCTCAACCTTCGAAAAGCATCCGTTATACGAGTTATGGCAATACTCCCGCACTCGCCTCAGTACTGGGCTATCAGGGTTATCTCACCAACAATTGTACAAAAGAGATTTTCGATGTCGGCGTACTAAACTCAGGTATTCCAGAACTGCAACGATAAAATTATGACGACAACACCTCGGAGCTCAACTCCCCGGGACACCTCCACTAAACCCCTGCTGACAGGAGGCAACCAAGACAATGTTGTCATCATAAAACCATCGGAACGATTCTAAGATACCCGCGTGATCCTAAAAAAAATTTAGTGAAATTTTAGAAGAGAAGAGTCAAAACTCTACGTCAGGATGCCTTACCAGAGCGATGAGGAGACTGGGAAGTAAAAAGAATTCCTAAACTCTCCGATATATAATTCCTAAATGACTCAAAACCTTTTTCTAGACACAACTCGGCCGCTAAAAACGATCAAACAGTGGGGGCTCCTAAGGTCGGGGAAGGCTCTGATACCAACTTGTAACGCCCTCGATGCGGCTATATCTCCCACGTGTCAAAGCACGACTTAGAGGCATAACCGCATTGAAAGCAACGTCGCAAGTGAGGTAATCTTCACACAACCCATGTAATACATAAGGGAAAGAGATACATAGTTGGCTTACGATCGCCACTTCACATAATACATGGGTAAAGCATTACATCATACAGATACAATCAAGGTCCGACTACGGAACCAAAATAAAAGAAGACTACCCCAAAAGCTACACAGTTCCCCGATCGAACCCAACTGGGCTCCACTACTGATCGACTGAAACGAAACAACACAATGAACAAGATCTTCATCAAGCTCCTCCTTGAGCTCGGGTGCGTCACCTGCACGGATTCATCGGCACCTGCAAACTGGTTTCGGAAGTATCTGTGACTCACGGGGACTCAGCAATCTCACACCCGCGAGATCAAAACTATTTAAGCTTATAGGTAGGGTAAAAGGTATGAGGTGGAGCTGCAGCAAGCGACTAGCATATATGGTGGCTAACATACGCAAATGAGAGCGAGAAGAGAAGGCAAAAGCACGGTCGAATAACTATGATCAAGAAGTGATCCTGAAACTCGCTCTAGCCTCTCCTTCCTCACGCCGCACCGCCAAGTCTGGCCGTCCACTCCCTCCTGCTGCTCGCCGGGGAAACCCCTCCTCGCCGCTTCGTGCGGCGGCGCGAGGGAGAGAGTGGAGGGAGGAAGAGACGTGGGGGATCGAGAGAGATGCGGGCGGATCGGGCAAGTGTGGCGGCGGGCAGAGGGAACGAGAGGGAGAGGGCGAGGGGATCGGGAGGAGGCTAGGTCAGGCCGCAGATGGGCCTTGGAGGCCGGCGGCTGGGCCTAGGCCTTGGGCCGGCGCAGGAGGTTTGGGAGGTTGGCTGCGCTCTCTGCTCTCTCTTTAGCAGAAAGAAAAAAAATAGAGCATACAAAAGAATTAAAAGAAAAGGCCAAAAACAAGAATAAAATGGTGGTACATATTTGTAAGGCTTTACGGAATATTTCCAACCCAACAAAAATGGTTCCAACAAAATAGGAGAAGTTAAATCTAAAATTATTTAACTTGCACCGAAGGAGTTTGAATGGAGTCTAGACTTTAGGAGTAGCCAAAATGTTGAGATTTTTGGTAGAGCTCCGAAAAATGAAGAAAAGATATATGACAAAGTTAGAGACCAATAGTTGAGAAGGAAAAAGGCATGGGATATTTGCAAGTGTGTTATGGTGATTCCGAAAATGGAATATTTAATATAGCTCCCTAATATCCGGAGGATATGTTATAAAGAGAATCACCATGTGAATTCCCTCGATTTAAATGGATCAAAGATCCATACGGTTTATTTAAGAGAGTTTAAAAAAAATGATATGATGGCATGATGACATGATGCAATGCAAGAGATGGCATGATGAAAGCAACGAACAAAACAAAACACATGACGAAACCCGGAATCCATGGAAGGCATCTGAAGCTCCGGTCTTGGGGCGTCACATGCTACCACCAAGGCTAACTGACTCGGATTGTCAACTCGGGGAGGGTGATCCTCCCTGCTCCACACAATAGGCTGCTCTGACCACCTTAAATAATGGGGAACTTCCGGCTCAACAGCGTACACAACTCTTTTATGAAGCTTCTGGTCTTGTTTGCACAAGCTAGTGGTGAACACATGATACTGTCCACTATTCAGCTGCTTTGGATTGCTCTGATAACCCGATTGCTGCTGCTGCTGACCTCCCTGACCAGACTGCTCATTATAACCACCTTGATTTCCCTGAAAGCCGGAATTTGAGTCGCCACCCGGGCCATGAAAACCGCATCCGCCTGAGCCGCCACCAGACCCATGGTTTCCATCAAACATGTTGGAATTCTTGAAAGCCTTCATGATCGCGCAATCCTTCCATAGGTGAGTGGCTGGCCTTTCCCGAGTGTCATGTCTTGGACAGGGTTCATTGAGAAGTTGCTCAAGAGTAGGACCTGACCCGCCAGACCGAGGGGGCGGCCTCCCCTTGTGTCGCTGATTGTTACCTTGTGAATTGGTGTTAGCCACAAACTCCGGGTTACCGTCGGCTTTACGCTTACTGCCTCCTTGATTCGCCGGGTTATGCTGCTGACCCTTTCCGTTGTTCTTCTTCTTTCCCTTCCCTGTCTTCTCTTCATCAGATGCGGGAACTTGGTATATCAGAATCGGCGTATTTGACTAGAGCCACCATCAGCTGGCCCATGTCATTACAATCACGCTTGAGGCGCCCCAGCTTCTGTTTCAGAGGTTCAAACCGGCAATTTTTCTCCAACATTAAGACTGCAGAGCCGGCATCCATCTTATCAGACGAATGTATTATCTCCTTGACCCGGCGCACCCAATGAGTGGTGGACTCACCTTCCTCTTGCTTGCAATTAGTTAAGTCCACAATTGACATGGGTTGCTTGCATGTGTCTTTGAAGTTCTGGATAAATGGGGATTTTAACTCTGCCCATGAACCAATGGAATTAGGCGGCAGCCCCTTCAACCAAGTGCGGGCCGTTCCATCCAACATCATGGTGAAGTACTTGGCCATCACCGCATCACTAACCACCAACAGCTCCATGGCCATCTCATAACTTTCAATCCACGCCCCGGGCTGTAAATCAGCTGTATAATTTGGCACCTTTCGGGGTCCCTTGAAATCCTTAGGCAAACGCTCATTACGCAAAGCCGACACCAAACAAGGAACGCCGCCGGTTCTGGTGGCCACTCCTGCCTCAACAGAAGTCGTTGGATAATCCGGGAAGGTTTGGTGAGCCGCCTGGTGAGCCGCCAGCTGAGCCGCCCATTCATCTTCTCAATGTACCCTGTCTTGTACCGGATTATGCCCACCTGGCTGGTTTCGGCGCTGGGCGTTGCTTGACAAGGCCTCCGAATCCATATGTCTGCTGTAAATTGGGCTCCGGCTTGGGCGAGGAGTCGAATGAATCCTGTCTCGACTATAGGAATAAGCCTCCTGCTGAGCCAGAGCCGTATGAAGTTCTCTGACCCTTCGCGTCTCAACTGCTGTTGGAGAGTCGCCATCCACCGGGTGAGCCGCCAAACGTGCTGATGCAGCAATCAGTTTCTCCAAGGGGTTGGAAAAATGACCCGGCGGTATTGGTACGTAGCGAGGCGGGGCCGTATTCACATGAGGAGGTTCCATCACCCGGGGCTGAACCAGTCCCCCTGCTCTAGATGTTACAAACTGGTTTGCCTCCGGCGGATTACTAGGGCTGGCTCCCGGCGTGCAAAAGAGATTCCGAGGATCATAAACCGGAGGCAAACGGGATTGAGCCTTCTGGTGCCTCCTCCACATCACCTCGTTAGATGCGTTAAGGCTCATCGTAAGCTGGAAAGCCTCTGACTGAATCTATTGAGCCCGAGCATCCAAAGTCGCCCGCTCCGCGGCCAATCTGGTGTCCTCAGCTGCTAGGGCTTCCTTGGCTCGGGCTATCTCCTCACGTACCTGTGCTACCTCTGCATCATGCTCAGTTTGACTCGCCGGAATAACTATGGTGGTTATCAGGGCCATCAACTTGTCCATGAGATCAATCAACACCTGAGCTAGCGGGCGCACAGGGCCTCCTGCCCCGGCCGCTCCTGACCCGGAAGTTATTGCTGCCGCAGCCGTAGAGTTTTGACCGGGTTGAGTGCCAGCCATGAAGATCCCTACCCTGCTCGGCGGCTCAAAGGGGTCCGGAATACTGCTGCCATCAGAACAGCCCCTAAGCCCGCCATCTTGCAATTGGTACAATGAATCCATCTCACCAGTGGACGACTCACCATTAGCGTAGACGGTCGTCTCACCATCGTCCATGGACCCTTCAGAAAGTTCTCCTCCATGGATGCAGCCCACGAAGGCACGCTTCATGGCGGGCTGAGCCCAGGCGGGTCTCGCACGCTGAGCTGTCTCGATGATGTCGGTGCAGATGTCCGGCTCAGGGCTCGGCTCGCCAATTCGGCCGATGAAGACGTGGATTCCACCGAAGGGGACCCGGTACCCATACTCAATTGAGCCGGCGTCGGGACCCCAGCCGGCGTCGTCGATGTAGAGCTTGCCGCGACGACTCTTGGTCATCCGGCCCACAGCGTATCCCTTGAGCCCTTCGAAGCTGCCCTTCAAGAACTAAATCCACCGTGCGCTGGCCCCACGGTGGACGCCAACTGTCGTGGAATTGTCACGGCAGATGTCCTTGTGATAAACCGCCGTATTGCATGACTTGTGTTGTAAGGCAAGTTTAACTAGACACCGAGTTGGACGCTATTTATGAGCCGGCCGGGACTCTGTAAGCCGCGGGGCGTCAACCCGTGTATATAAGGGGACGACCCGCCGGTGGCTTAGGGCAAGTAACATCAAATCGAGAGCCAGGCATAGCAGATTCGCTCCCTGGTCATCGAAACCCTAGTAATTCCACATCAACTGGATTAGGCTTTCACCTTCACCGCAAGGGGCCGAACCAGTATAAACCCTCGTGTCCTTTGTCCCACTTTAACCCCTTTAAGCTTCCTAGTTGCGATGGCTCCACGACTAAGTCCTTTCACAAGGACATCTGCCGTGACAATTCCACGACAGAAACCATTGTTCAGCCCAATATGTGTGAATCTATTGGATTCAATTCTTGCATTCGCCATAGGTTTCTTCGGGGTCTGTCTTGTATAATTCATACAGATCAGGTGGCAAATCTTTGGATGTATTCCCACGGTGCTATCTGCCTCCTTTTCTTGCTGACTTTTCTGTGGCCATGAAGTTCAAACTGAATGGCTTCAGAACTTGCAAAGGCTTTCGTCTGCTGGTCAGATAGGAACTGGCTTCAGGAGAATTGATGTGACATTGTAAGAACTCTGCAAATGATTGTAGACTATGAGAACGAAGGGATTCTCCCACGGACAAGTACTTGTGACAGCATTAGAGATGCGAGAAAAGGGGAAGAGGTCATATGCATTCTCAGAAGATTTTGAAGATAAATCAGTTGGAAGACATTGACCTCATAGCGCGAAGACATTCACTTATTTGTGGTGAGTTGGTTCCAGATTTGTACGAATCCAAGAATAGGTACAAGTGAGGAATCTAACTAGTTGTGAAGCATAAGTGAATATACTAGGCATGATATGAGATGCAGAACAGGATAGATCCAATTTTGTAGGTTTAGAAACCACTTTTGGTGGAGAAGGATGGATCTATCGGATCAAAAAGGTAGCAAAAAGTAAATTTTAATTACCACACGAAGAACTGCTAGAAGGATTGGATTGGGAGGTCGAGCAGTTCAATCTCTCGTGCCCTAACTTGGCGACAGAAGACACCTACGGCGGCGGCGGAGGAAACGAGGTCCACGGCCGGCGTGAGGACGGCGTCGGTGAGGTCGCGACAGTTAAGCGCTTCGTCGCCAGCGTCATCGAGAGCTAGCGGTGGCGCTAGGGTTTGTGCGAGATGGAGAGGTGGGAGAAGGATTTTGACCGCAATGTGATGTGTATTTATAAGGAAAGGGGCAGCACAGCGCAATTACGCAGGTGCCCCTGGCGGTTCACATCTGAGGGACACGTGGCAAACATGCAACACATTGGAAGTTGTTCATGTTCCCACGCATGCCTGGACTATCGGGTGGTTGTTCCGGCTTCTCCGGGTTTCAGGCAATAAGGATATAGCATTTAAAACAGATTCAATTTTTGTCTCTGTATCTTCTATTGACAAGGACGCAGAGAAGACATTTGACAGTTTCAATAGAATGCATCTGATTTGGATAGATAGAATTTGAGGTAGAAGCATATAAGAGGTTGGGGTCCGATCACATTCACTTAGATCACAAGATTCAAGTAGGAATACATAGCTATAAGTGAATGCTGTAGAGGACAGCACACAAATATATGTATAAATCTGAATACGACCAAATCAGCATTGTGAAGATAAACATGAAGTCAAACCAAAGTTGAAGACAAATTAAATGCGAAGACTTTGCAAATGACACGCCCAATGAAACACTTCAAACAAAGATTTGGTGGTGGCGTTACCCACCGTATAGGAAGTATTACACCCAGACACGGCGCACAATTATCGTGGCTCTCCGAAGTCAAATTCCACATTAATGTATTCACACTTAGAGTGTATGTCTTCATTGATTGAAGATATACGTTACTTTGTGTGTTGCACATCTAAGTCATCAACATGCATAAGTGTTAGGATGTGTGTCCAATTACAGGACATTTGAGGACTAAGATATTTAGCTCACACCGCAACTTGCAAAACCTTTTCTCATCCAAGGGCTTTGTGAATATATCTGCCAGTTGCTCCTCAGTGTTGACGTGAATGATATCAATATCTTCCTTCACGACATGATCCCTGAGAAAGTGATGACGAATTTCAATGTGCTCTGTCTTCGAGTGCTGAACTGGGTTGTTGGCAATCTTGATGGCGCTTTCATTATCGCAGTAGAGTGGCACTTGCTTCAAATGGATGCCATAGTCCTTGAGAGTTTGCTTCATCCATAGAAGCTGAGTGCAGAAAGATCCAGCAGCAATGTATTTAGATTCAGCAGTGGAGAGAGAGACACAGTTCTGCTTCTTTGAAGACCAACAGACAAGTGATCGTCCCAGAAAGTGACATGTGCCTGAAGTGGACTTGCGATCAACCTTGTCACCAGCATAATCAGCATCTGAAAATCCAACTAGATCAAACTCTGAGCCCTTTGGATACCATAATCCTAGTGTTGGGGTGTAAGCCAAATATCGAAGAATTCGCATCATAGCTAAGTGATGCGATTCCTTTGGTGCCGCTTGGAAACGGGCACACATGCAAACACTAAGCATGATATCTGGCCTAGATGCACATAAATAAAGTAAAGAACCAATCATGGAGCGGTATACCTTTTGATCGAACTCTTTACCATTGGCGTCAGGACCCAGATGACTTTTGGTTGGCATTGGCGTCGTGTAACCTTTGCAAGCTTGCATTCCAAACTTCTTCAGGCAGTCTTTGAGGTATTTCTCTTGAGATATGAAGATGTTGTTGCTTTGTTGACGGATTTGAAGACCTAGGAAGAACTTCAACTCACCCATCATGGACATATGATATTGCTCTTGCATCATGTGCCCAAACTCTGCATTTCTGGTTAGTGCAGCCGAAGATAATGTCATCCACATAGATCTGGCACACAAACAGTTCTCAGTCATATGTCTTTGTGAAGAGAGTGGGATCCAGGGAACCAGGTTTGAAGCCTTTGCTCTTCAGGAAGTCTTTCAGTGTGTCATACTGATACGTCTCCAACGTATCTATAATTTTTTATCGTTCCATGCTATTATATTATCTGTTTTGGATGTTTATGGGCTTTATTAAACACATTTATATTATTTTTGGGACTAACCTATTAACCCAGAGCCCAGTGCTAGTTCCTGTTTTTTCCCCTTGTTTCAGTGTTCCGAAGAAAAGGAATGTCAAACGGAGTCCAAACGGAATAAACCTTCGGGAAAGTTATTTTTGGAAAGAAAGCAATCCGGGAGACTTGGAGTGCACGTCAGCGGATCAACGAGGAGACCATGAGGCAGGGGCGCGCCCACCCCCTGGGCGTGCCCTCCACCCTCGTGGGCCCCTCGTGGCTCCCCTGACCGACTTATTTCGCCTATATATATCCATATACCCTAAAACCTTCGGGGAACACAATAGATCGGGAGTTCCGCCGTCGCAAGCCTCCGTAGCCAGCAAAAACCAATCGGGACCCTTTTCTGACACCCTGCCGGAGGGGGAAACCCTCACTGGGGGCCATCTTTATAACTCGGCGCTCTCCATGACGAGTAGGGAGTAGTTCACCCTCGGGGCTGAGGGTATGTACCAGTAGCTATGTGTTTGATCTCTCTCTCTCTCTCTCTCGTGATCTTGAGGTGATACGATCTTGATGTATCACGAGCTTTGCTATTGTAGTTGGATCTTATGATGTTTCTCCCCCTCTCCTCTCTTGTAATGGATTGAGTATTCCCTTTGAAGTTATCTTATCGGATTGAGTCCTTAATGATTTGAGAACACTTGATGTATGTCTTGTCGTGCATATCTGTGGTGACAATGGGATATCACGTGATCCACTTGATGTATGTTTTGGTGATCAACTTGCGGGTTCCGCCCATGAACCTATGCATAGGATTGGCACACGTTTTCGTCTTGACTCTCCGGTAGAAACTTTGGGGCACTCTTTGAAGTACTTTTGTGTTGGTTGAATAGATGAATCCGAGATTGTGTGATGCATATCGTATAATCATACCCACAGATACTTGAGGTGACAATGGAGTATCTAGGTGACATTAGGGTTTTGGTTGATTTGTGTCTTAAGGTGTTATTCTAGTACGAACCCTATGATAGATTGAACGGAAAGAATAGCTTCGTGTTATTTTACTACAGACTCTTGAATAGATCGAGCAGAAAGAATAACTTTGAGGTGGTTTTGTACCCTACCATAATCTCTTCGTTTGTTCTTTACTATTAGTGGCTTTGGAGTGACTCTTTGTTGCATGTTGAGGGATAGTTATATGATCCAATTATGTTATTATTGTTGAGAGAACTTGCACTAGTGAAAGTATGAACCCTAGGCCTTGTTTCCTATCATTGCAATACCGTTTACGCTCACTTTTATCTTTAGTTACCTTCTTTTTTTATATTTTCAGATTACAAAAACCTATATCTACCATCCATATTGCACTTGTATCACCATCTCTTCGCCGAACTAGTGCACCTATACAATTTACCATTGTATTGGGTGTGTTGGGGACACAAGAGACTATTTGTTATTTGGTTGCAGGGTTTCTTGAGAGAGGCCATCTTCATCCTACGCCTCACACAGATTGATAAACCTTAGGTCATCCACTTGAGGGAAATTTGCTACTGTCCTACAAACCTCTGCACTTGGAGGCCCAACAACGTCTACAAGAAGAAGGTTGTGTAGTAGACATCAAGCTCTTTTTTGGCGCCGTTGCCGGGGAGGTGAGTGCTTGAAGGTATATCTTTAGATCTTGCAATCGAATCTTTTTGTTTCTTGTTTAAGCACTAGTTTAGTTTATAAAAGAAAACTACAAAAAAATGGAATTGAGTTTACCTCATACGCTTCATCTTTTTAATATCTTTCGTTAGTATGATGGAAAGGAAAATTGTGCCAAAATGTTAGAAGAATAATGCATTAAAATGTTTGGTACTAAATCTTTGAATGATGAGCGTGGTTGCAATTTTGTTAGTATGAACTCTTTGAATATCCATAGTACTAATGATGATTGCACTAGTCATGATGAAAATGTCTCTTATAAGCATGTCAACTTTTGTGGAGTGCATTGGGTTTTCAAGTACACACCAAATAGGGAAGATAGATATTGCAAGAGGCATAAGCATTCAGAAACTTAATTGTTGCAAGAAAGGCTAGATGTTTGTGCTGAAAATTTAAATTTTCTTCGCCATACTAGTGAACTTTGCAATGAACGGGGTCATTTAACTATCCGATGCAAATTGTTTCATGATCTAATCGTGTCCAAAAATTGTGATGACTTGATTTCCCTTGCACATTATAATGAACTTAGTTTTCTTATGGGTTACAAATAAATGAAATGTATAACTAAGTATCTTACGGAATTTGCCCGTTATAAACTTCTTGATTTTGATCTAGAGAAAATTTATATGTATTGCGGTGAATTGCATTGAAAATCCTTATATTGGCAATTACATAAAGAAAAGAAAACAAATAGAAGATGAAGAGAATACTAACGGAAGGGAAGATACTTCCCAATATTCTCCTATTATTTTTTATGATGAATCAGGTAACGAGGAGGAGCCTTCTATTCAACCAATCTCATTAATAAGGAGCTCCAAAAAGAGGATTGAACCAACACATGATGTGAAGAAGAAAAAGAAAAGACGGAGAAACAAAGGTAAAAAGGTATCTCTCCCAAATGATGTTGCTCCTATTACTTATTGTGATGATGATAATTGCTATACTATTGGTGCTATCCTTACTATTAATGATGAGAGTGATTATGCTTATGATATGAAAAGTCCCAAGCTTGGGGATGCTATGTTTGATGAAGATGATGTGTTTGAGAATATATTTTCTGCAATTAATGTTTGTACCAAGCTTGGGGAGGCTATGTTTAATGAAGATGATATCTCTAGCCTCCCAAGTTTTGATATGCAAGTTTGTTATGATGATAGCATGCCTCTTACTTATGATGATTATATTGATGAAAGTGGGTTTGGAAGAGTGTCAACTTTAGGAAGTAATGATCCCACTATTTTGGAGGGTGTTGAATCTTATTGTGATAATTATGAAAGTGGACTTGGAGAGGTCATGACTTTATTTAGTGATGATTCCACTATTTCCGAAGAGTTTCCAATTGATTATGAGAACAAAGTTGCTATCTATGATGATTATTGTTATGACATGTATGCTATAAATATTAATGATAACCATGAAACTTGTCATCTTGATTTTAATTTTCAATTGTACTATGCCTCACATGATAATTATTTTGTTGAGTTTGCTCCCACTATTATTCATGAGAAGAAATTTGCTTATGTGGAGAGTAGTAAAATTTCTATGCAAGTAGATCATAAAAAGAATGCTTTATGTGTTGGTTATATGGTTGAATTAATTCATGATACTACTGAAAATTATTATGAGAGAGGATCAGATCCTTCTACATATTACAATAATATCAAGTTTCCTCTCTATGTGCTTACAGTTTTGAAGTTATGCTTGTTTTGCCTTCCTATGCTAGTTGATTATTGTTCCCATAAGTTGTTTGCTCACAAAATCCCTATGCATAGGAAGTGGGTTAGACTTAAATGTTCTAGTCATATTCTTCATGATGCTCTCTTTATGTTTCAATTCTTATCTTTTATGTGAGCATCATTGAAATCATCATGCCTAGCTAGGGGCGTTAAACGTTAGCGCTTGTTGGGAGGCAACCCAATTTTATTTTAGTTTCTTGCTTTTTGGTTCTGTTTAGTAATAAATAATGTTGGGGAACGTAGTAATTTCTAAAAAAATCTTACGCACACGCAAGATCATGGTGATGCATAGCAACGAGATGGGAGAGTGTAGTCTACGTACCCTCGTAGACCAAAGCGGAAGCGTTGACGCAACGTAGAGGAAGTAGTCGTACGTCTTCCCGGTCCAACCGATCCAAGCACCGTCACTCCGGCACCTCCGAGTTCTTAGCACACGTTCAGCTCGATGACGCTCCCCGGGCTCCGATCCAGCAAAGC
Source organism: Aegilops umbellulata (assembly GCA_032464435.1). Taxonomy (NCBI): domain Eukaryota; kingdom Viridiplantae; phylum Streptophyta; class Magnoliopsida; order Poales; family Poaceae; genus Aegilops; species Aegilops umbellulata. The sequence continues at coordinate 154,430,657 of CP136057.1, read as the reverse complement.
TTCGGGGATGAGTTTCGTCAGCACGACGGCGTGATGACGATGATGATGTTCTACCGACGCAGGGCTTCGCCTAAGCACCACAACGATATGACCGAGGTGGAATATGGTGGAGGGGGGCACCGCACACGGCTAAGGAACGATCACGAAGATCAACTTGTGTGTGCTAGGGTGCCCCCCTGCCCCCGTATATAAAGGAGGGGAGGGGGAGACGCGGTGGCCCCCAAGGGGTGCGCCAGGAGGAGTCCTACTCCCACCGGGAGTAGGACTCCTCTCCCTTGCCTTGTAGGAGAAAGAAGGAGAGAGGGGGAACGGAAAAAAAAGGGGGGCGCCGCCCCCCCCTTCCTTGTCCTATTCGGAATAGGGGGAGGGGGCGCGCGGCCTGCCCTGGCCGCCCCTCCTCTTTTCCCTTAAGGCCCATATGGGCCCATTAACCCCCGGGGGGTTTCCGGTAACCCCCCGGTACTCCAGTAAAATGCCGATTTCACTCGGAACCATTCTGATGTCCAAATATAGGCTTCCAATATATCAATCTTTATGTCTCGACCATTTCGAGACTCCTCGTCATGTCCGTGATCACATCCGGGACTCCGAACTGACTTCGGTACATCAAAATGCATAAACTCATAATAACTGTCATCGTAACTTTAAGCGTGCGGACCCTACGGTTCAAGAACAATGTAGACATGACCGAGATACGTCTCCGGTCAATAACCAATAGCGGGACCTGGATGCCCATATTGGCTCCTACATATTCTACGAAGATCTTTATCGGTCAGACCGCATAACAACATACGTTGTTCCCTTTGTCATCGGTATGTTACTTGCCCGAGATTCGATCGTCGATATCCAATACCTAGTTCAATCTCGTTGCCGGCAAGTCTCTTTACTCGTTCTGTAATACATCATCTCACAACTAACACATTAGTTGCAATGCTTGCAAGGCTTATGTGATGTGCATTACCGAGAGGGCCCAGAGATACCTCTCCGACTATCGGAGTGACAAATCCTAATCTCGAAATACGCCAACCCAACAAGTACTTTCGGAGACACCTGTAGAGCACCTTTATAATCACCCAGTTACGTTGTGACGTTTGGTGGCACACAAAGTGTTCCTACGGTAAACGGGAGTTGCATAATCTCATAGTCATAGGAACATGTATAAGTCATGAAGAAAGCAATAGCAACATACTAAACGATCGGGTGCTAAGCTAATGGAACGGGTCATGTCAATCAGATCATTCAAATAATGATGTGACCTCGTTAATCAAATAACAACTCTTTGCCCATGGTTAGGAAACATAACCATCTTTGATTAACGAGCTAGTCAGGTAGAGGCATACTAGTGACGTTCTGTTTGTTTATATATTCACACATGTATTATGTTTCCGGCTAATACAATTCTAGCATGAATAATAAACATTTATCATGATATATGAGGAAATAAATAATAACTTTATTATTGCCTCTAGGGCATATTTCCTTCAGTCTCCCACTTGCACTAGAGTCAATAATCTAGTTCACATCGTCATGTGATTTAACAGCAATGGTTCACATCACCATGTGATCAACACCCATAGTTCACATCGATATGTGACCAACAGCAAAAGGGTTTACTAGAGTCAGTAATCTAGTTCACATCGCTATGTGATTAACACCCAAAGAGTACTAAGGTGTGATCATGTTTTGCTTGTGAGAGAAGCTTAGTCAACGGGTCTGCCAAGATTCAGATCCGTATGTATTTTGCAAATTTCTATGTCTACAATGCTCTGCACGGAGCTACTTTAGCTAATTGCTCCCACTTTCAATATGTATCTAGAGTCATCTAGATTAGTGTCAAAACTTGCATCGACGTAACCTTTTACGACGAACCTTTTTGTCACGTCCATAATCGAGAAACATATCCTTATTTCACTAAGGATAATTTTGACCGCTGTCCAGTGATCTACTCCTAGATCATTATTGTACTCCCTTGACAAAATCAGTGCAGGGTATACAATAGATATGGTACACAGCATGGCATACTTTATAGAACCTATGGCCAAGGCATAGGGAATGAATTTCATTCTCTTTCTATCTTCTGCTGTGGTCGGGTTTTGAGTCTTACTCAATTTCACACCTTGTAACACAGGCAAGAACTCTTTCTTTGACTGTTCCATTTTGAACTACTTCAAAATCTTGTCAAGGTATGCACTCATTGAAAACATATCAAGCGTCTTGATCTATCTCTATAGATCTTGATGCTTAATATGTAAGCAGCTTCATCGAGGTCCTTCTTCGAAAAACTCCTTTCAAATACTCCTTTATGCTTCGCAGAATAATTCTACATTATTTCCGATCAACAATATGTCATTTACATATATTTATCAGAAATGCTGTAGTGCTCCCACTGACTTTCTTGTAAATACAGGCTTCACCGCAAGTCTGTATAAAACCATATGCTTTGATCTATTTATCAAAGCGTATATTCCAACTCCGAGATGCTTGCACCAGTCCATAGATGGATTGCTGGAGCTTGCATATTTTGTTAACACCTTCAGGATCGACAAAACCTTCTAGTTGCATCGTATACAACTCTTCTTTAATAAATCCATTAAGGAATGCAGTTTTGTTTATCCATTTGCCGGATTTCATAAAATGCGGCAATTGCTAACATGATTCGGACAGACTTAAGCATAGATACGAGTGAGAAACTCTCATCGTAGTCAACACCTTGAACTTGTCGAAAACCTTTTGCGACAATTCTAGCTTTGTAGATAGTAACACTACTATCAGCGTCCGTCTTCCTCTTGAAGATCCATTTATTTTCTATGGCTTGTCGATCATCGGGCAAATCCATCAAAGTCCATACTTTGTTCTCATACATGGATCATATCTCAGATTTCATGGCCTCAAACCATTTCGCGGAATCTGGGCTCATCATCGCTTCCTCATAGTTCGCAAGTTCGTCATGGTCTAGTAACATGACTTCCAGAACAGGATTACCGTACTACTCTGGTGCGGATCTCACTCTGGTTTACCTACGAGATTCGGGAGTAACTTGATCTGAAGTTACATGATCATCATCATTAGCTTCCTCACTAATTGGTGTAGTAGTCACAGGAACAGATTTCTGTGATGAACTACTTTCCAATAAGGGAGAAGGTACAATTACCTTATCAAGTTCTACTTTCCTCCCACTCACTTCTTTCGAGAGAAACTCCTTCTCTGGAAAGGATCCATTCTCAGCAATGAGTATCTTGCCTTCGGATCTGTGATAGAAGGTGTACCCAACTGTCTCCTTTGGGTATCCTATGAAGACATATTTCTCCGATTTGGGTTTGAGCTTATCAGGATGAAACTTTTTCATATAAGCATCACAATCCCAAACTTTAAGAAACGACAACTTTGGTTTCTTGCCAAACCACAGTTCATATTGTGTCGTCTCAACGGACTTAGATGGTGCCCCTTTTTAACATGAATGCAGCCGTCTTTAATGCATAACCCCAAAATGATGTTGGTAAATCTGTAAGAAACATCATAGATTGCACTATATCCAATAAAGTACGGTTATGATGTTCGGACACACCATTATGCTGTAGTGTTCTAGGTGGCGTGAGTAGTGAAACTATTTCACATTGTTTTAACTGAAGACCAAACACGTAACTCAAATACCCTTCTCTACGATCAGATTGTAGAAATTTTATTTTCTTATTACGATGATTTTCCACTTCACTCTGAAATTATATGAACTTTTCAAATGTTTCAGACTTCTTATTTCATTAAGTAGATATACTCATATCTGCTTAAATCATCTGTGAAGGTTAGAAAATAATGATACTTGTCGCGAGCTTTAATATTCATCGGACCACATACATCAGTATGTATGATTTCAACAAATCTGTTGCTCGCTCCATTGTTCCGGAGAACGGAGTCTTAGTCATCTTGCCCATGAGGCATGGTTCGCAAGCATCAAGTGATTCATAATCAAGTGATTCCAAAAGTCCATCAGCATGGAGTTTCTTCATGCGCTTTACACCAATATGACCTAAACGGCAGTGCCACAAACAAGTTGCACTATCATTATTAACTTTGCATCTTTTGGCTTCAATAATATGAATATGTGTATCACCACGATCGAGATCCAACAAACCATTTTCGTTGGGTGTGTAACCATATAAGGTTTTATTCATGTAAACAGAACAACAATTTATTCTCTTACTTAAATGAATGACCGTATTGCAATAAACATGATCAAATCATATTCATGCTCAACGTAAACACCAAATAACACTTATTTAGGTTCAACACTAATCCTGAAAGTATAGGGAGTGTGCGATGATGATCATATCAATCTTGGAACCACTTCCAACACACATCATCACTTCACCCTTAACTAGTCTCTGTTCATTCTGCAACTCCCGTTTCGAGTTACTAATCTTAGCAACTGAACCAGCATCAAATGCCGAGGGGTTGCTATAAACACTAGTAAAGTACACATCAATAACATGTATATCCAATATACCTTTGTTCACTTTGCCATTCTTTTTATCCACCAATTACTTGGGGTAGTTCCGCTTCCAGTGACCAATCCCTTTGCAGTAGAAGCACTTAGTCTCAGGATTAGGACCAGACTTGGGCTTCTTCACTTAAGTAGCAACTTGATTGTTGTTTTTCTTGAAGTTCCTCTTCTTCTTCCCTTTGCGCTTTTCTTGAAACTAGTGATCTTGTCAACCATCAACACTTGATGTTTTTCTTGATTTCTACCTTCGTTGATTTCAGCATCACGAAGAGCTTGGGAATACTTTCGTCATCCCTTGCATATTATAGTTCATCACGAAGTTCTACTAACTTGGTGATGGTGACTAGAGAATTCTGTCAATCACTATCTTATCTGGAAGATTAACTCCCACTTGATTCAAGCGATTGTAGTACCCAGACAATCTGAGCACATGCTCACTAGTTGAGCGATTCTCCTCCATCTTTTAGCTGTAGAACTTGTTGGAGACTTCATATCTCTCAACTCGGGTATTTGCTTGAAATATTAACTTCAACTCCTGGAACATCTCATATGGTCCATGACGTTCAAAACGTCTTTAAAGTCCCGATTCTAAGCCGTTAAGCATGGTGCACTAAACTATTAAGTAGTCATCATATTGAGCTAGCAAAACGTTCATAACGTCTGCATCTGCTCCTGCAATAGGTCCGTCACCTAGCGGTGCATCAAGGACATAATTCTTCTGTGCAGCAATGAGGATAAACCTCAGAACACGGATCCAATCCGCATCATTGCTACTAACATTTTTCAACACAATTTTCTCTAGGAACATATCAAAATAAACATATGAAAGCAACAACGCGAGCTATTGATCTACAACATAGATATGCTAATACTACCAGGACTAAGTTCATGATAAATTAAAGTTCAATTAATCATATTACTTAAGAACTCCCACTTAGATAGACATCCCTCTAATCCTCTAAGTGATCACGTGATCCAAATCAACTAAACCATGTCCGATCATCACGTGAGATGGAGTAGTTTCAATGGTGAACATCACTATGTTGATCATATCTACTATATGATTCACGCTCGACCTTTCGGTCTCCGTGTTCCGAGGCCATATCTGTATATGCTTGGCTCGTCAAGTATAACCTGAGTATTTCGCGTGTGCAACTGTTTTGCACCCGTTGTATTTGAACGTAGAGCCTATCACACCCGATCATCACGTGGTGTCTCAGCACGAAGAACTTTCGCAACGGTGCATACTCAGGGAGAACACTTCTTGATAATTAAGTGAGAGATCATCTTATAATGCTACCGTCAATCAAAGCAATATAAGATGCATAAAAAGATAAACATCACATGCAATCAATATAAGTGAGATGATATGGCCATCATCATCTTGTGCTTGTGATCTCCATCTTCGAAGCACCGTCATGATCACCATCGTCACCGGCGCGACACCTTGATCTCCATCGTAGCATCGTTGTCGTCTCGCCAATCTTATGCTTCTACGACTATCGCTACTGCTTAGTGATAAAGTAAAGCATTACTGGGCGATTGCATTGCATACAATAAAGCGACAACCATATGGCTCCTGCCAGTTGCCGATAACTCAGTTACAAAACATGATCATCTCATACAATAAAATTTAGCATCATGCCTTGACCATATCACATCACAACATGCCCTGCAAAAACAAGTTAGACGTCCTCTACTTTGTTTGTTGCAAGTTTTACATAGCTGCTACGGGCTTAAGCAAGAACCAGTCTCACCTACGCATCAAAACCACAACGATAGTTTGTCAAGTTGATGCCGTTTTAACCTTCGCAAGGACCGGGCGTAGACACACTCGGTTCAACTAAAGTTGGAGAAACTGAGACCCGCCAGCCACCTGTGTGCAAAGCACGGCGGTAGAACCAGTCTCGCGTAAGCGTACGCGTAATGTCGGTTCGGCCCGCTTCATCCAACAATACCGCCGAACCAAAGTATGACATGCTGGTAGGCAGTATGACTTATATCGCCCACAACTCATTTGTGTTCTACTCGTGCATATAACATCAAACCATAAAAACCTGGCTCTGATACCACTGTTGGGGAACGTAGTAATTTCAAAAAAATTCCTACGCACACGCAAGATCATGGTGATGCATAGCAACGAGATGGGAGAGTGTAGTCTACGTACCCTCATAGACCGAAGCGGAAGCGTTGACGCAACGTAGAGGAAGTAGTCGTACGTCTTCCCGGTCCAACCGATCCAAGCACCGTTACTCCGGCACCTCCGAGTTCTTAGAACACGTTCAGCTCAATGACGCTCCCCGGGCTCCGATCCAGCAAAGCTCTGGGGATGAGTTTCGTCAGCACGACGGCGTGATGACGATGATGATGTTCTATCGACGCAGGGCTTCGCCTAAGCACCACAACGATATGACCGAGGTGGAATATGGTGGAGGGGGGCACCGCACACGGCTAAGGAACGATCACGAAGATCAACTTGTGTGTCCTAGGGTGCCCCCCTGCCCCCGTATATAAAGGAGGGGAGGGGGAGACGCGGCCGGCCCCCAAGGGGTGCGCCAGGAGGAGTCCTACTCCCACCGGGAGTAGGACTCCTCTCCCTTGCCTTGTAGGAGAAGGAAGAAGAGAGGGGGAAAGGAAAAAAAAGGGGGGCGCCGCCCCCCCCCCCTTCCTTGTCCTATTTGGACTAGGGGGGAGGGGGCGCGCGGCCTGCCCTGGCCGCCCCTCCTCTTTTCCCTTAAGGCCCATATGGGCCCATTAACCCCCGGGGGGTTCCGGTAACCCCCCAGTACTCCAGTAAAATGCCGATTTCACTCGGAACCATTCCGATGTCCAAATATAGGCTTCCAATATATCAATCTTTATGTCTCGACCATTTCGAGACTCCTCGTCATGTCCGTGATCACATCCGGGACTCCGAACTGACTTCGGTACATCAAAATGCATAAACTCATAATAACTGTCATCGTAACTTTAAGCGTGCAGACCCTACGGTTCGAGAACGATGTAGACATGACCGAGATACGTTTCCGGTCAATAACCAATAGCGGGACCTGGATGCCCATATTGGCTCCTACATATTCTACGAAGATCTTTATCGGTCAGACCGCATAACAACATACGTTGTTCCCTTTGTCATCGGTATGTTACTTGCCCGAGATTCGATCGTCGGTATCCAATACCTAGTTCAATCTCGTTGCCGGCAAGTCTCTTTACTCGTTCTGTAATACATCATCTCACAACTAACACATTAGTTGCAATCCTTGCAAGGCTTATGTGATGTGCATTACCGAGAGGGCCCAGAGATACCTCTCCGACTATCGGAGTGACAAATCCTAATCTCGAAATACGCCAACCCAACAAGTACTTTCGGAGACACCTGTAGAGCACCTTTATAATCACCCAGTTACGTTGTGACGTTTGGTGGCACACAAAGTGTTCCTACGGTAAACGGGAGTTGCATAATCTCATAGTCATAGGAACATGTATAAGTCATGAAGAAAGCAATAGCAACATACTAAACGATCGGGTGCTAAGCTAATGGAACGGGTCATGTCAATCAGATCATTCAACTAATGATGTGACCTCGTTAATCAAATAACAACTCTTTGCCCATGGTTAGGAAACATAACCATCTTTGATTAACGAGCTAGTCAGGTAGAGGCATACTAGTGACGTTCTGTTTGTTTATATATTCACACATGTATTATGTTTCCGGCTAATGCAATTCTAGCATGAATAATAAACATTTATCATGATATATGAGGAAATAAATAATAACTTTATTATTGCCTCTAGGGCATATTTCCTTCAAATAATCCATCTAGCTTCTGTTTAGATGTGGTTTTCCTTGGGAAGACTTGGGTGAAGTCTTTATGATCTTGCTGTAAAAAACAGAAACTTTAGTGCTCACGAGATTAGCTTCAACTTTTTACTGGAGAGTGATATTTAGTTGATTCTTTTTGAAGATTATTTCTAGACAAATTCCTCAGGTTGCCCAGTTTATTTTAGAATTTTTGAAGTTACAGAAGTATACGTTTGATACAGATTACTACAGACTGTTCTGTTTTTGACAGATTCTGTTTTCTATGTGTTGTTTGCTTATTTTGATGAATCTATGAGTAGTATCGGAGGGTATGAACCATAGATAAGTTGGAATACAGTAGATATTACACCAATATGAATTTATAATGAGTTCACAATAGTACCCATGTGGTGATTTATTTTCTTATACTAACGGAGCTTACGAGTTTTCTGTTAAGTTTTGTGTTGTGAAGTTTTCAAGTTTTGGGTGAAGATTCGATGGACTATGGAATAAGGAGTGGCAAGAGCCTAAGCTTGGGTATGCCCAAGGAACCCCAAGGTAATATTCAAGGATAACCAAGAGCCTAAGTGTAACGCCCGGATAATCTTGCTAAAGTAATCCCACGATAATCGTGCCATGACACCTCGGTTACTGTTGCTATCCTCGCCAAATTCGAAACCGTTCAAAATTTAAATTCAAATTAGTGACAACAATAAAAGTTTTCAAAATTTGAAACAAAAATGCTCGGTTAGTGCCAAATATTATCTGAGTAATTGTTGTGAAGAAAACACATTTTTAGAAAATGCTAAGATGACCTAAGTTAAATAAAACAGAAAGAAAATAAATAAAAGAAAGGAAATACAAAAAGAGAAAACAGAGAACAAATTAAGGGAGAACACCCTCTTCCCTGGGTCGTGGCCCAACTGGGCCAACCCACCTAGCCCAGCCCCCCCCCCCCCCGCACGTCGACGCCGCGCCTGCGACCGGAGCCCTCCCCATCGGCCTGCCTCCTCCTCGTCGACGCCGTCCCCGTCCCCCCACCACGGTCCTCCCCGACCTCCATCGAGCACGCTCCCCAGACCCCACGCTCCCCCGGTGAGCCTCTGCGCCGGATGCGCCCTCCCATGCCCCCTCTGACCAAGCCCGGCCATGGACGGTCCCCGCTCCCCCTTGCTGCTACACACCCCACGCCGCCCCGCGCCGTTTCCCCCTCCTCTCCTCCTCTCTGACCCCGCGCCTGTGGCATCCTCGCCGGCGATGACCGCGCCCTGCTAGCCGCGCTCAGCGCTCCGATGCCCTGCCTGCGTGCCCCTGCTCCGCCTCGCCGGCTGCTTCCCCTGTTGCCGCCCGCACATGCTGCCCCTCCCCGCCGCTCCGGTCTGTCGTGCCTTGCGCGCCCCCGAGCCCCGCGGCAACTCCGCCTGCACCTGCCGCCGAGCCCGCTACCGTTGCTGCTGCTCCATCGCTGCCCCGCGCGCCCATGGCTCCGCGCCTTCCCTCGCGCTTGCCGGCGGCCGCCGCTCCCCGCGCCCCGCTCCGGTGCCGCTCGACGCTCCTCGCGTCCCTCCCGCGCCAGCCACTGGCGGCCGGCCTCGCCATGGCCGCGACCCCCCTCGTTGGTCGCCGCCCGGGTCCGCCCCTCGCCTGCTCTCGCGGCTTCACGCCGGCGCGCCGGCACCCGCGAGGGCCATCGCCCGTTCGGGCTGTGCCCGTAACCCGCACGCCCGCAAGGCCCCTGGGGTCAATGACAGGAGGGCCCCGCCTCCAAAACGTTTAAAAAAAAGAGGATATAAAAAAAGGATTTAAAATAATAATAATTAATTAATTAATTACTTAATTAAATAACTAATTAGGACAAATAATTAACCTAATTAACCTCTGTTTGTTAATCTAATTAACTAATTAATGTAGTTAATCAGATAGTTAGTTAGTCTGTCAATGACAGTGGGACCCACATGTCAGTTTGACTAGGTCAACTCACTAGCTGACTGCTGACATCACCCTGACATCATGCTGATGTCATAATTGCATTTTCTAACTAAATTAATTCTGTTAATTCTAAAAATGGTTTAAATCTTTTAAAATTAATAGAAAATAAACCGTAGCTCAGATGGAAAAACTTTGTACATGAAAATTGCTCAGAACGACGAGACAAACCCGGATAAGCAGCCCGTTCATCCGCTACGCACCCCTAACATATCAAACTCGCAAGTTTCCCCCTCCGGCTCCTCTGCCCGAAAACGCGAAACACCGGGGATACTTTCGCGGATGTTTCCCCCCTTCACCAGTATCATCCCATACCGCGTTAGGGCACCTCTAACGCCGTTACTTGTCATGTCATGCATCACTATGCATCTGTTTGCTTAAATATTTATTGTTTCTTCCCCCTCTTCTCTCTCTAGACACCGAGACCGACGCCGCTGCTACCCAGTACGACTACGGAGTTGACGACCCCTCTCTCTTGCCAGAGCAACCAGGAAAGCCCCCCCCCCCCCCCTTGATCACCAGATATCGCCTACTCTCCTCTATACTGCTTGCATTAGAGTAGTGTAGCATGTTACTGCTTCCGTTATTCCTATCCTGATGCATAGCCTGTCCTTGTTACTACTGTTGATACCTTTACCTGCAATCCTACCTGCTTAGTTTAGGATGCTAGTTTACCATCAGTGGCCCTACATTCTTGTCCGTCTGCTGTGCTATACTATCGGGCCATGATCACTTGGGAGGTGATCACGGATATATACTATACTTTAAACATGATACATGTGGTGACCAAAGTCGGGTTGGCTCGAGGAGTACCCGCGAGTGATTCACGGATTGGGGGCTGAAAGGACCTTTGTCCCGACGGCCCTCTGTGTGGATCTTTGTGGCGAAGCGGCAGGGCAGGTTGAGGCTACCTGGGTGAGAGGTGGGCCTGGCCCTGTTCGGCGTTCGCGGATACTTAACACGCTTAACGAGATCTTGGTATTTGATCTGAGTCTGGCCATTTGGTCTATACGCACTAACCAACTACGTGGGAAAGATATGGGCACTCGGCGTCATGGTATCAGCCGAAGTCTTCGTGACGTCAGCGACTCAGCGGCGCGCGCCAGATTGGGCCGCGTAACGTGACTTCTGTTGTACTCGAAGTTGCTAGGTCTGCTTCCGGCCGCGTTCGCAACGTGCAGGTGTGCTCAGGGCGATGGGCCCAGACCCCTGCGTGCTTAGGTTTAGACCGGCGTGCTGACCTCTCTGTTGTGCCTAGGTGGGGCTGCGACGTGTTGATCTTCCGAGGCCGGGCATGACCCAGGAAAGTGTGTCCGGCCAAATGGGATCAAGCGTGTTGGGTTATGTGGTGCACCCCTGCAGGGAAGTTTATCTATTCGAATAGCCATGTCCCTCGGTAAAAGGATGACCCGGAGTTGTACCTTAACCTTATGACAACTAGAACCGGATACTTAATAAAACACACCCTTCCAAGTGCCAAATACAACCCGGTGGTCGCTCTCTAACAGGGCATCGAGGAGGGGGTCGCCGGGTAGGTTTATGCTATGCGATGCTACTTGGAGGACTTCAGTCTACTCTCTTCTCTATGCTGCAAGACGGAGGTTTCCAGAAGCGTATTCTTCGTCAGGATTAGATATCCCCCTTTATTCTGGCATTCTGCAGTTCAGTCCACCGATATGGCCCTTTACACATATACCCATGCATATGTAGTGTAGCTCCTTGCTTGCGAGTACTTTGGATGAGTACTCACGGTTGCTTTTCTCCCTCTTTTCCCCTTTCCCTTCTACCTGGTTGTCGCAACCAGATGTTGGAGTCTAGGAGCCAGACGCCACCATCGACGACGACTCCTACTACACTGGAGCTGCCTACTACTACGTGCAGCCCGCTGACGACGACCAGGAGTAGTTAGGAGGATCCCAGGCAGGAGCCTGCGCCTTGTTCGATCTGTATCCCTCTTTGTGCTAGCCTTCTTAAGGCAAACTTGTTTAACTTATGTCTGTACTCAGATATGGTTGCTTCCGCTGACTCGTCTATGATCGAGCACTTGTATTCGAGCCCTCGAGGCCCCTGGCTTGTATTATGATGCTTGTATGACTTATTTATGTTTTAGAGTTGTGTTGTGATATCTTCCCGTGAGTCCCTGATCTTGATCGTACACATTTGCGTGCATGATTAGTGTATGATTGAATCGGGGGCGTCACACTAAGCTTGGGGATGCCCCGGAAGGCATCCCCTCTTTCGTCTTCGTTCATCGGTAACTTTACTTGGGGCTATATTTTTATTCACCACATGATATGTGTTTTGCTTGGAGCGTCATGTCATTTTATTTTGTTTTGCTTGCTGTTTGAATAAAGTATCAAGATTGAAATTCTTAAATTTTTGAGAGTCTTCACATAGTACATAATTATTCAACTACTCATTGATCTTCACTTATATCTTTTGGAGTAGTTTGTCATTTGCTCTAGTGCTTCACTTATATCTTTTAGAGCACGACGGTAGTCTTATTTTGAAGAAATATATGAACTCTAATGCTTCACTTATATTATTTTAAGAGTCTTAAACAGCATGGTAATTTGCTTTAAATGTGAAATTAATCTCACATATTGAGCTCATTGAATATCAAGAGAAGTTAGATACTTGATAAGTGTTTTGAGATATAAAGGTGGTAATATTAGAGTGTGCTAGCTGAGTAATTATGAAATTGATAAATACTTGTGTTAAAGTTGGCAAGTCCCGTAGCATGCACATATGGTAAAAGTTGTGTAACAATTTTGACACATAGGTGTTCTTTTATTGCTTTCCTTATGAGTGGCGGTCGGGGACAAGCGATGGTCTTTTCCTACCAATCTATCCCTCTAGGGGCATGCGTAGTAGTACTTTGCTTCGAGGGCTAATGAACTTTTGCAATAAGTATATGAGTTCTTTATGACTAATGTGAGTGCACGTATTATACACACTCTCAACCTTCCACAATTTCCTAGCCTCTACGGTACCGTGCATTGCCCTTTCTCACCTTGAGAGTTGGTGCAAACTTCGCCGGTGCATCCAAACCCCGTGATATGATACGCTCTATCACACATAAGCCTCCTTATATCTTCCTCAAAACAGCCACCATACCTACCTATCATGGCATTTCCATAGCCATTCCGAGATATATTGCCATGCAACTTTCCACTGTTCCGTTTATTATGACATGCTCCATTATTGTCATATTGCTTTGCATGATCATCTGGTTGACATCGTATTTGTGGCAAAGTCACCTTTCATAATTCTTTCATACATGTCACTCATGAGTCATTGCACATCCCGGTACACCGCCAGAGGCATTCATATAGAGTCATATTTTGTTCTAAGTATCGAGTTGTAATTCTTGAGTTGTAAGTAAATAAAAGTGTGATGATCATCATTATTAGAGCATTGTTCTAGTGAGGAAAGGATGATGGAGACTATGATTCCTCCATAAGTCGGGATGAGACTCCGGACTAAAAAAAAGAGGAGAGGCCATAAAAAAAGAGAAAAGGCCAGATAAAAAAATAAAATAAAAAAAGAGAGAAAGAGAGAGAAGGGACAATGCTACTAACATTTTACCACACTTGTGCTTCAAAGTAGCACCATGATCTTCATGATAGAGAGTCTCATATGTTGTCACTTTGATATGCTAGTGGGAATTTTTCATTATAGAAGTTGGCTAGTATATTCCAATGATGGGCTTCCTCAAAATGCCCTAGGTCTTCGTGAGCAAGCAAGTTGGATGCACACCCACTTAGTTTATTTTGTTGAGCTTTCACATATTTATAGCTCTAGTGCATCCGTTGCATGGCAATCCCTACTCCTCTCATTGACATCAATCGATGGGCATCTCCATAGCCTGTTGATTAGCCGCGTCAATGTGAGACTTTCTACCTTTTTTGTCTTCTCTCATAACCCCCATCATTATACTCTACTCCACCCATAGTGCTATATCCATGGCTTGCGCTCATGTATTGCGTAAGAGCTGAAAAGGCTGAAGCACGTTAAAAGTATGAACCAATTGCTCGGCTTGTCATCGGGGTTATGCATGATGAGAACGTTTGTGTGACGATATTGAAACATAGCCTAACTATATGATTTTGTACGGATGAGCTTTCTTTGGCTATGTTATTTTGATAAGACATAATTGCTTGGTTAACATGTTTGAAGTATTATTGTTTTTATGTCAACATTAAACTTTTATCTTGAATCTTTCTGATCTAAATATTCATGCCACAATCAAAAGATTTACATTGAGAATTATGCTAAGAAGCATTCCACATCAAAAATTATGTTTTTATCATTTACCTACTCGAGGACGAGCAGGAATTAAGCTTGGGGATGCTGATACGTCTCCAACGTATCTATAATTTTTTATTGTTCCATGCTATTATATTATCTGTTTTTTATGTTTATGGGATTTATTAAACACTTTTATATTATTTTTGGGACTAACATATTAACCCAGAGCCCAGTGCCAGTTCCAGTTTTTCCCTTGTTTCAGTGTTTCGAAGAAAAGGAATATTAAACGGAGTCCAAACGGAATGAAACCTTCGGGAAAGTTATTTTTGGAAAGAAAGCAATCCGGGAGACTTGGAGTGCACGTCAAGGGATCAACAAGGAGAGCACGAGGCAGGGGGCGCGCCCACCCCCCTGGGCGCCCTCCAGCCTCGTGGGCCCCTCGTGGCTCCCCTGACCGACTTCTTTCGCCTATATATATCCATATACCCTAAAACCATCGGGGAACACAATAGATCGGGAGTTCCGCCGCCGCAAGCCTCTGTAGCCACCAAAAACCAATCAGGACCCTGTTACGGCACCCTGCCGGAGGGGGGAAACCCTCACCGGTGGCCATCTTCATCATCCCGGCGCTCTCCATGACAAGGAGGGAGTAGTTCACCCTCGGGGCTGAGGGTATGTACCAGTAGCTATGTGTTTGATCTCTCTCTCTCTCGTGTTCTTGAGGTGATACGATCTTGATGTATCGCGAGCTTTGCTATTGTAGTTGGATCTTATGATGTTTCTCCCCCTCTCCTCTCTTGTAGTGGATTGAGTTTTCCCTTTGAAGTTATCTTATCAGATTGAGTCTTTAATGATTTGAGAACACTTGATGTATGTCCTGCCGTGCGTATCTATGGTGACAATGGGATATCACGTGATCCACTTGATGTATGTTTTGGTGATCAACTTGCGGGTTCTGCCCATGAACCTATGCATAGGGGTTGGCATACGTTTTCGTCTTGACTCTCCGGTAGAAACTTTGGGGCACTCTTTGAAATACTTTTGTGTTGGTTGAATAGATGAATCCAAGATTGTGTGATGCATATCGTATAATCATACCCACGGATACTTGAGGTGACAATGGAGTATCTAGGTGACATTAGGGATTTGGTTGATTTGTGTCTTAAGGTGTTATTCTAGTACGAACTCTATGATAGATTGAACGGAAAGAATAGCTTCGTGTTATTTTACTACGGACTCTTGAATAGATCGAGCAGAAAGAATAACTTTGAGGTGGTTTCGTACACTACCATAATCGCTTCATTTGTTCTCCGCTATTAGTGGCTTTGGAGTGACTCTTTGTTGCATGTTGAGGGATAGTTATATGATCCAATTATGTTATTATTGTTGAGAGAACTTGCACTAGTGAAAGTATGAACCCTAGTTCTTGTTTCCTATCATTGCAATACTGTTTACACTCACTTTTATCTTTAGTTCCTTGCTTTTTATATTTTCGGATTACAAAAACCTATATCTACCATCCATATTGCACTTGTATCACCATCTCTTCGCCGAACTAGTGCACCTATACAATTTACCATTGTATTGGGTGTGTTGGGGACACAAGAGACTCTTTGTTATTTTGTTGCAGGGTTGCTTGAGAGAGACCATCTTCATCCTACACCTCCCACAGATTGATATACCTTAGGTCATCCACTTGAGGGAAATTTGGTACTATCCTACAAACATCTGCACTTGGAGGCCCAACAACGTCTACAAGAAGAAGGTTGTGTAGTAGACATCACATACAAAGCACGAGGGGCTTGTTTGAGGCCATACAGTGCCTTTTTGAGCTTTTATACCATATCAGGATGCTTTGGATCTTCAAAGCTAGGTGGTTGTGCAACATACATTTCTTCTTGAATCTTGCCATTGAGAAAAGCACTCTTCACATCCATTTGGTACAGGAGGATGTTGTGATGGTTGGCATAGGCTAGCAGTATGCGAATGGCTTCAAGCCTAGCCACGGGAGCGAATGTTTCATCGAAGTCAATCCGTTCAACTTGAGTGTATCCTTGAGCAAGGAGAAGCCTTGTTTCTGACTACTTGACCATGCTCATCTTGTTTGTTGCGATAGATCCATTTAGTGCCAATGATATTGTGCTTGCGAGGGTCAGGACGCTTTACCAATTCCCACACATTGTTCAGCTCGAACTTGAAGCTCTTCTTACATAGCTTGAATCCATTCAGGTTCCATGAAGGCTTCAGCAACTTTCTTGGGTTCAGATATTGAGACAAATGCAAAGTGCCCACAGAAATTTGCTAGTTGCGTTTCACTTGAATGAGTGAGTGGACCAGGTGCATTGATGCTATCAATTATCTTCTAATTTGTACTTCATTTGCAACACGAGGATGAGCTGGACGAAGATTTCGCTCTTGCTAATCATTGTCTTCATTTTGAGTGTTGACCTCAGGCTGAGCATTGTCTTCAGGTTGATTAGGCGCAGAAATGATAAGTTCCTCTTCAGCCTGTGCCTCAGAAGGTAAGATTTCTCCAGTTCCCATAAGCTTGATTGATTCACTAGGAGGGACTTCATCTAGCACATTTGGCAGGTGCTCTCTTTGCGAGCCGTTAGTCTCATCGAACCGCACATCCATAGTTTCGACCACTTTATAGTGAAAGAGGTTGAAGACTATGTAGGAGTGTGAATCCTTTCCGTAACCAAGCATAAAACCTTCATGTGCTTTCAGTGCAAATTTTGAAGTGTGATGTGGATCCTTGATCCAGCACCTAGCACCAAATACTTTGAAGTAGCTTACATTTGGCTTCTTACCAGTCAGGAGCTCATAGGATGTCTTCTTCAGAAGCTTGTGAAGATAAAAACGTTGATGACATGGCATGCAGTATCAATGGCTTCAGGCCAAAACTTCCTTGGAGTCTTGTATTCATCAAGCATCATCTGAGCCATCTCAATGAGTGTCATGTTCTTGCGCTCCACAATGCCATTCTGCTGAGGTGTGTATGGAGCAGGGAACTCATGAGTGATGCCTAATCTATCAAGGTAAAGGTCGATGCCGGTGTTCTTGAACTATGTGCCATTGTCACTTCTGATGTGCTTGATTTTGATGCCATAGTTCGTCATGGCACGATTGGCGAAGCGTTTGAAGACATCCTGTACTTCAGTCTTGTAGAGGATTATATGCACCCATGTATATCTTGAATAATCATCAACAATGACGAAGCCATAGAGGCAAGCAGTGGTAGTAAGAGTAGAGTAGTGAGTAGGACCAAATAAGTCCATGTGAAGCAGCTCGAAGGGTTGAGATGTCGCCATGATTGTCTTTGAGGGATGCTTGGCCCTCGTCATCTTTCCAGCTTCGCAGGCACCACACAGATGATCCTTCTTGAACTTGACGCCCTCAATGCCTACGGCGTATTTCTTCTTCGAGAGAGTGTACAAGTTCATCATGCCAGCATGCCCTAGTCCCCGATGCCAGAGCCAGCACTCTGAAGCTTTTGCTAGAAGACATATGGCCAACTGTGGTCCTGCTGAGAAATCTACCATATATAGATCATCTTTCCAATACCCTTCAAAGACTAGAGACTTGTCAAATTCCATTAGAACAAGGCAACAATATTTTCCAAATATCACAATCATGTTCAAATCACAAAGCATTGAGACAGACATTAAGTTGAAACCAAGGGATTCAACAAGCATCACTTTATCCATGTGCTGATCCTTTGAGATTGCAACTCTACCTAGACCCAATACCTTGCTTTTACCAGTGTCAGCAAATGTGATGTAACTCTTGTTAGATGGACGTAAGGTTGAGTCCATGAGAAGACTTCGATCACCAGTCATATGATTAGTACATCCACTGTCCATAATCCATTCTGAAGCATGTGGTGTCATACCCTATAGTGCAGTTAGGGGGATAGGCTTCACCAAGGGTATTGTGAAGCATAAACATTTGACGGACAAGCGGATTATGAAAGCTTAGATCAAGGTTAGGACTGATAGGATGATTGGCAAGTGATTCAGGAACAAAATACATAGTAAGACCATTTGGGCATTTTATCTTGCGCCCTACAAGATGTTTTAGGTCCCCAGCATAAGCATCAGATGCCTTTGATTTCCGGCTGGAGACCTTTCCCTGCAAAAGAGAGTTAAGTTTTCTTAACCG
Organism: Aegilops umbellulata; assembly: GCA_032464435.1. NCBI lineage: Eukaryota > Viridiplantae > Streptophyta > Magnoliopsida > Poales > Poaceae > Aegilops > Aegilops umbellulata. The sequence goes on along the minus strand of CP136057.1, from coordinate 154,411,956 downwards.
CCCACATTTTCAGGGGTGGCTTCGAAGCAATGAGTCTAAGTGTAGCATCTGAGAACTTCGGATTTGGAGCCCTAGCAAATAGCCTTGCAGGAGGTGAATCATACTCATATGAATAAGCAGGATAGTTCTTAGTCTTATGAACATAGCGGTTTGATGCTACACGCTCATATTCATGATTCTGAGTATGATTTCCCTGCAAAACATTGGCGTTAGGGTGACTCTGGTGAGTCCTCTGTATGTATGAAGCCTTTGGACCATATGAAGCCTTTGGTCTCGGGTTTGTCTTCTTCCCAGATGGTGTCATGATGACATTCACAGGAAGATTCTCATGACACGTTTTGGGCACCCAGATCTTCTTCATGGGTGGTCCATTCCTGCAGTTAGTATCAATATACCTGGCAAACACTTCACCATTCTGATTCTTAAACAGTTTATAGTTTGCATCAAAGGATTCATCAATGGTAATCGGGTTAGCACAAGTGAAGCCAGATAAGGTGGATGGGTCCACTGAATGTCCCTTTGCAGCAACCCATGTTGTTTTGGGGCACTGCTCAGGCTTCCAGTAAGAACCATCAACATTCATTTTCCTCTCAAACCCAACACCCTCTTTCATAGGGTTTCGGTTCAGTATCTGCTTTTTGAGGAAATCACATAGTGTCTGATGCCCTTTGAGACTTTTGTACATCCCAGTCTCAAGCAATGTCTTGAGCCTCGCGTTTTCATCAGCAATAGTAGTGGTATCCTTAGCGGAGGGGTTAGTTACCACATTAGCAGTTGAAGATATTGCAACAGTAGCAGTAGTGGAACATTCAGCAATAGAAGTAGCGTTATCACGCTCAAGGCATTTTAGACATGGTGGTTCAAATCCTTCCTAAGCGGGACTGATCTGTTGAGCGCGAAGTGACTCGTTCTCTTTTTGAAGATCGTCATGAGCCGCTCTCAATTTCTCAAGTTCTTGCTTCCTTTGAAGATAATCGTAGAAAAGCTTTTCATGAGTTGTTGAGAGCGTTTCATGGCGACTTTCAAGTTCCTCGTACTTAACATGAAGATTTTTTATGTCTTCAATTAAGGACTGAGATCGGGTCATTTCCGCGTCTAACAGGTCATAGCTTTTGTCTAACAGTTTTTGAATATGTTCCATAGCTTTCTGTTGTTCAGATGCAATTTTAGCAAGTGTTTTCTAGCTATGTTTAGATTCATAGTCAGAGTCATCTTCACTTGATGTTTGAAAGTAAGCATCGCGTGAGTTTACCTTGGCACCACACGTGCCATGAAGCAGTAGGTGGGAGCAGAGTCGTCCTTGTCATTAGCATCAGCGTTGGTGATGGAGCCATTGTCTTCAGTGTTGAAGATGGACTTGGCAACATAGGTTGTAGCTAGAGCCATACTTGCAACGCCAGAGTCGGACTCCTCCTCAGACTCCACCTCTGCTTCCTCTGAAGCAGACTCCTCCTTTGAATCCATTTCCTTGCCAACAAAAGCACGAGCCTTGCCAGATGAGCTCTTCTTGTGTGATGAAGACTTGGACGAAGACTTGGAAGAAGAATTTGAGGATTTCTTCTTTTTCTTGTCATCAGAATCATATTCCTTGCTCTTCTTCTTCTTGTTGTTCTCATTGTCCCACTGAGGACACTCAAAGATGTAGTGAGCTGGTTTCTTGCACTTGTGGCATGTTCTCTTCTTGTGGTCATGAGTAGAAGCTTCATCATTTCTCGAGCTAGATCTTGAAGACTTTCTGAAGCCTTTCTTCTTGGTGAATTTCTGGAACTTCTTCACAAGCATAGCAAGTTCTTTTCCAATGTCTTCAGGATCCCCAGAACTGCAGTCAGATTCTTCTTCAGATGAGGAAACAGCCTTTGCCTCCAAAGCGCGAGTACGTCCATAGCTAGGACCATAGATATCTCTTTTCTCAGATAACTGGAACTCATGTGTGTTGAGCCTCTCAAGTATGTCAGACGGATCGAGAGTCTTGAAGTCAGGGCGTTCTTGAATCATCAGAGCTAGGGTGTCAAACAAGCTGTCAAGTGATCTCAGGAGTGTCTTGACGATTTCATGCTTGGTGAACTCAGTGGCGCTAAGGGCATGAAGCTCATTTGTGATGTCAGTGAGGCGATCAAACATGAGCTAGACATTCTCATTGTCGTTTCTCTTGGAGCGGTTGAAGAGGTTGCGAAGAACACTGATCCTTGAGTCTATCTGGGTTGAGACGCCTTCGTTGACCTTGGAGAGCCAGTCCCAGACTAGCTTCGAAGTTTCCAGAGCACTCACATGGCCATACTGTCCTTTGGTCAGATGACCATAGATGATGTTCTTGGCAGTAGAATCTAGTTGAATGAACTTCTTGACATCAGCAGGGGTGACACCTTCACCGGCCTTGGGAACGTCATTCTTGACGACATACCAGAGGTCGACATCAATGGCTTCAAGATGCATACGCATCTTATTCTTCCAGTAGGGGTAATCAGTGCCATCAAAGACAGGGCAAGCAGCGAAGACATTGATTATCCCTGCAGTCGACATAGCTGAAACTCCAGGTGGTTAAACCAAATCACACAGAACAAGGGAGTACCTTGCTCTGATACCAATTGAAAGTGCTAGTTATCGACAAGAGGGGGTGAATAGGAGATTTTTATGGAAGTCTTCAAAACACGGGGGCTTTGGAGACAAACGATAAAAATGAACCTATTGATATGCAGCAGAAGGTAGACTACACTAGACAAGCCATAGTAAAGTAAGTAATGAAGAGAAAGCACGAAGACTATTAGCAGCTAGGTAGTATAGATCAGGATGGAAGATAGTATGAAGCCAAACAACAATAGTCGTCACACAGTGAAGTCAAACAGATAAGGCAAGCATGCAAATGAATTCACGAAGACAAATTGTAAATAAGTGAGGGAGCAGATAGAACCAGTTGCATGGTGAGGACAAGGATTTGTTGGACCAGTTCTAGTTGCTGTGCCAATTGTACGTCTGGTTAGGAAGGCTGAGATTCAACTCAGAAGACCGCGTCTTCACCTTATTCCCCTTGAGCTAAGGACACTTAGTCCTGGCCCAATCACTCTGGTAAGTCTTCAAGGTAGACTTCCAAACCTTCCCAGACTTCGTTCACTGGCAATCCACAATGACTCTTGGATGCTCAGAACGCGACGCCTAACCGGCTGGAGGATTCACAGTCCTCAAGTGTAACAAGTCTTCAGGTCACGCGGACAGAAAGACTTCAGTGATGCCTAACACTCTTTGGCTCTGGGTGTTTTGGGCTTTGTCCTTGCAAGGATCTTTCTCTCAAAGGCTTCGAGGTGGCTTGCTCTCAAACGACAAAAGTCATGCACTAACTCTGAGCAGCCACCAATTTATGGTGTAGGGGGTGGGCTATTTATAGCCACTAGGCAAACCGACCTGATTTGTCCGAAATGACCTTGGGTCACTAAGGAACTGACATGTGTCCAACGGTGAGATTTCAAACACACGCGGCAGCTTGACTTGGGATACAAGTAAAGCTGACTCATCTAGCTCTGCATAAGATTTGCTCTCATTGTCTTCGCTCAAAGACATAGGATTTGGTTGAGCATCACTTCAGTCACTCTGACTTTGTTCACTTGGACTCCACTTAACAGTACGGTGGTTCCTATGACTCAGCCAAGAAGAAAAGGAAACTATGAAACAGTTATGTCTTAGTCTTCACGTGAATGTCTTCTCGACTCATGATCTTTGTTGTGAATATCTTCACATACCACCATTGTCTTCAATGTCTTCACACATTTTTAGGGATCATCTCTAGTAGGTAAACCGAATCAATGAGGGACTACTACCTGTCTTATCCTGCAATTCTCTCAAACACATTAGTCCCTCAACCAGGTTTGTCGTCAATACTCCAAAACTAACTAGGGGTGGCACTAGATGCACTTACAGTTTGATATTTTGATAGTATGTATGTTGTTATTCCCTTAGTGGTGTCATGTGAACGTCGACTACATGACTTCACCATATTTGGGCCTAATGGAATGCATTGTGGAGTACCAATTAGATGATGGGTTGCGAGAGTGACAGAAGCTTAAACCCCAGTTTATGCGCTATTCCGTAAGGGACCGATTGGATCCAAAAGTTTAATGCTATGGTTAGAATTTATTCTTAATACTTTTCTCCTAGTTGTGGGTGCTTGCGGGAGGGTTAATCATAAGTAGGAGGTTTGTTCAAGTAATAAAAGCACCTAAGCATCGGTCCACCCACATATCAAATTATCAAAGTAGCGAACACGAATTAAACCAACATGATGAAAGTGACTAGATGAAATTCCCCTGTACCCTCAAGAACGCTTTGCTTATCATAAGAGACCGTTTTGGCTTGTCCTTTGCCTCAAAAGGGTTGGTCTACCTTGCTGCACTTTTGTTACTACTATCGTTACTTGCTTGTTACAAATTATCCTGCTATCAAACTACTCCACTACTTACAATTTCAGCACTTGCAGACATTAACTTACTGAAAACTACTTGTCATTTCCTTCTGCTCCTCGTTGGGTTCAACACTATTACTTACTTATCAACTTGTGGGTCATCACCCCCTCTTGAACTGGAGACTAGTGCAACTCAGGAAGATGTTTCTATGGTGCCTGCACCGACTAGAGAGGAGGTTAATGATGATGATCATGAAACTTTGGGTCAAGTTGCTACTGGACTTCGTAGGTCCACGAGGACACATTCCGCGCCATAGTGGTTTGACAACCCTGTCCTAGAAATCATGTTGTTAGACAACGGTGAACCTTCGAACTATGAAGAAACGATGGCGGTCCAGGATTCCAACAAATGGCTTGAAGCCATGAAATCCGAAATAGGATCCATGTATGAAAAGAAAGTATGGACTTTGACGGACTTGCCCAATGATCGGCAAGCCATAGAGAATAAGTGGATCTTTAAGAAGAAGACTGACGCGGATGGTAATCTGACCGTCTATAAGGCTTGGCTTGTCTCTAAGGGTTATCGACAAGTTCAAGGGGTTGACTACGATGAGACCTTCTCACCCGTAGCGAAGCTGAAGTCCGTCCGAATCATGTTAGCAATTGCCGCATTCTATGATTATGAGATCTGGCAAATGGACGTCAAAACAGCATTCCTTAACAGTTTCCTTAAGGAAGAATTGTATATGATGCAGCCGGAAGGTTTTTTCGATCCTAAGAATGCTGACAAAGTATGCAAGCTCTAGCGCTCCATCTATGGGCTGGTGCAAGCATCTCGGAGTTGGAACATTTGCTTTGATGAAATGATCAAAGCGTTTGGGTTTATACATACTTATGGAGAAGCCTGTATTTACAAGAAAGTGACTGGGAGCTCTCTAGCATTTCTCATATTATATGTGGATGACATACTGTTGATGGGAAATGATGTAGAACTTTTGGAAAGCATAAAGGCCTACTTGAATAAGTGTTTTTCAATGAAGGACATTGGAGAAGTTGCTTACATATTAGGCATCAACATCTATAGAGATATATCGAGACGCCTCATTGGTCTTTCACAAAGCACATACCTTGACAAGATATTAAAGAAGTTCAATATGGATCAATCCAAGAAGGGGTTCTTGCCTGTATTGCAAGGTGTGAGATTGAGCGCAGCTCAACGCTCGACCTCGGCAGAAGAAAGAGAAAAGATGAGTGTCATCCCCTATGCTTCGGCCATAGGCTCTATTATGTATGCCATGCTATGTACCAGACCTGATGTGAACATTTCCATAAGTTTGGTAGGGAGGTACCAAAGTGATCCCGGAGTGGAACACTGGACAAAGGTCAAGAATATCCTGAAGTACCTGAAAAGGACTAAGGATATGTTTCTCGTTTATGGAGGTGACGTAGAGCTCGTCATAAAGGGTTACGTTGATGCTAGCTTCGACACAGATCTGGATGACTCTAAGTCACAAACCGGATACATGTATATTTTGAATGGTGGGGCAGTCAGCTGGTGCAGTTGCAATCGGAGCGTCGTGGCGGGATCTACATGTGAAGCGGAGTACATAGCTGCTTCGGAAGCAGCTCGGGAAAGAGTCTGGATGAAGGAGTGTAACATCCCAAATTTTCAATTTGGAATGTTATACATAGGTCATCCATGCATATCATATTTATTGCATATTCGTTTCGCAATCCTCGAAATTCTAAGCAACTCAAGGACCCTCGAAGAGAGTTGGGGATTTCACTGTTTTCATATTTGAATTTTATCAAATATTGAAACGAGGATTATTTGTTTTAATTATTTTTCTCTCCAAAAATATTTCATATTAAAAATATATGAGAGGAGATAATATGACTTCTCCAATATAAATGAAATATTGGAGGAAAATATTAAAATCAAATATTTAATTTTATTCGGATTTTATTGCTATTTTATTTGCATAGGAAAAATATGCATTTTTTCAAAAGTTGCATTTTAGGCCAAGAAAATGTTCACCTTGTTTTAAATATTTCATTTTGACGGTGAAAATTTGTTTTGGTATTTTTAGATTTTTAATTTTTTTCTACGATTTCTTTTCGGTGGAATCTGTTTAAAAAAAGAGAAGCCCGTCGTTCCGAACTGGGCCGAGGCCCAGCTGGCCCAGCCTTCCCGCGTCGTCGTCTCCCTCGCGGAGACCACGACCGCTCGCCGTGGCCGAGTCGGCCACGCCTCCCCGCCCCCTCCTGCAAGCCACCTCCCCTCTTCCCCCTTAAAAGCCAACCCGGGGCCCCCTTGGAGCCCCAAGCCGCAGCCGCCGCCCGCAAGCCGCCCGCCCCGCCGCCTTGCGCCACTGCTGCCGTCGCCGCAAGCCGCCGCCGCATGCTGCTGCGTCGCCGCCAAGCCGCCCCGCGCTACCCCTGCCTCGCCGCGCCGCCGCGGAAGCCGCCGGAGCCGCCGCCGAGCCGATCCGATCTCGCCATTCGATTTTTTTCGGTTTAGGTAAAAACCGTCGGGCTTTTTTTAAACCCTAGTTTCGTTTTTTTTAGATCGGTTCGTTGGTTTTCTCGGTTTAGTTTATTTAGCGGACGTTCGTCCTTACGTTCGTTTTAACGAACGGTTTTTGCCCGTTAGTCACAGACAACGAACGTTCGTTCGTTAGCGTGTTTGTCGGTTTTTCTTTTTCTTGGGTTTTTTGCGATTATTTTCAAACGCGATTTCTGATCCGATTTTCGTTTTAGTTTATCATTTCGCTCGTTTATCGGAATCAGGCGATTCAAGTGCCTAGATCTTCGTCTCGAAACCCTCTTTCTGTTTAACCAACTTGAACAAGATTTTGGTACTGTAAAATTTGACTTTAGTCTAGATTAGTAAACGGATCTTGTTTCTTTCGCAATTTGAGTTTCGTTGCTCCGTTTGATTTTATTCTTTTTGCAAACCGGAGTTCTTAAGTTGAAATTTCTGGTTAGATCTTATTATTTGAGTTTTACCCGTGCATATTTGCTTGATTGCTTATGTATGCTATTGTTTGTTGGCGATAGAATTCCCGGAGTGCGAAGCGTGCTACTACGAGTCTCTAGGTTTTGCGGATCATCAGCAAGGCAAGTAACACATGATCATACTCTTTTCATACCCAGTTTTTATGCATTAGCTCCAATCCTCAAACACTGGATGATTAGGATGTCATTAACTTGTGGGTATTGAGAAGTAGTTGATGAGGTAGAACCTATAGCCCTGTTATTGTCAAACCCTTGGGAGTTACTTCTACGTTATGCTTATATTGCTATGCTATGCTCGTAGACGTGGTTTGGGTGAGTGAATCCATGACAGATGTGAGATTGTTAATTAATGGTTCAACTTAAGGTGACAACTTTAATACACATCTGGGTGGATTGCTTGTCGGGCACCTGGAGAATCCAGTGTTGTCCTAGGATATCCCGGAGTACCCGTGTGATAATCCTAAGGTCTTCCACCCAGGCTCAAAGGGAACTGAGATATTTCATGCTAGAAACTTCCGTGTGCAGCCACAAGCTATTATGGGCTCTAGCATAGTTGAGTAAGTTGTGTGACCTCTTCCAGTGGTAGGCTAGCAGATGTAGAGGGATGTAGGTTGGTACTGTGTACCCGGGGTTAGAGTTAATGCTTCTGAAAGACTGTGTCTCGGTCATCCGTTTCTCAAACACCATGTAGTGTGAGAAATTCAACGGAGGCGATCGAGTCTTGTGGGGAAAAGTGCGCAAACCTCTGCAGAGTGTACAATCTAATCATGGTTAGCCGTGTCCCCGGTTATGGACATCTTGAGTATCTAGTACTTGGAGTATCATATGTATCTCATTACTCTAATTTAATATGTTGGGTTGATAATTACTTTTAATTGGGATTGAGTTGGAGGAACCTTCTCAATGATGTTTCAACTACCATGATAGTTAAAATAAAAAATTATGCCTTTGTTGTAGGGAAAAATTGGCTTTTCGCAAAACTATAACCATAGAGCCTTTCCACCAACCAAATATGCATATAGTGATAGCATTATTCTGTTCCTGCTCTACTGTGTTATATTGCCAGCATATTCCATGTGCTGACCCGTTTTCGGGCTGCAACGTGTTATGTTGCAGACTTTTCAGACGAGGAGTAAGGTTCGTTAGGTCGTTGCCGTGCAGCTTAGCTATGCCATTGGAGTTGATGGACTCACTTTATCTTCCAAGCCTTCCACTGTTATCGTGTTAGATGGCCTTATGCCATATTTATTATAATAAGTTCTCTTATGAGACATTCGATGTAATAAGTGTGTGATTGCTACTCTGTTATAAATCCTTCGAGTACTGTGTGTGTCAGCATTACCGATCCAGGGATGACACTGAAGCACAGAGACTTGACCGTTTGACGTCGGGTCGCTACAAGATGGTATCAGAGCACACTGTGAGTGTAGGACACGACCACTAAGATAAGCCATAGGTCACTCTTTTCTACTCATTTCTGACTCCTCTCCATTTTCTACTCTTATGATGGCGGATTCGAGGAACAAGTTTGCACAACCGGATGAAGATGCACCCTTTGGACAACAATTGAAGGAAGTCACTAGGTACCTGAACATCGGAATACCAAGCTTCACCGGGACCTACAACGCCACTTTACCAGAAGAGGAGCATTGGATGATTCGAGTTCAAGTTCTAGGAAGGACGTTCGTGCCAATCACCAAGCCCATAGAGTTTTCCTTTGATGCACCAACCTGGAGTCTAGGCAAGAGCATGGCAGCCCACATTGCCATGGGATGTATTGGAGAAGTCTACATCAAGGATCTCAAGGACACTATCTACCAGATATGTGGGCGCCGAGATGAGCAATGGGAGATGATCAGCACCAAGAAGGACAGATCCATTGCAGCTTTCATCCAGGAGTTAAACCAGCACATTCGACGCCAGGAAAATCAGATGTGTGCAGACATGATAGATTTGAAGAAGGCGAAGACAAGGATCACCGAGCTGGAAGAAGAACTCAAGTCTACACGCGATGGATATGAGGAGGAAATTGCAACACTATTGGAGAAGAATGACGACCTGATAAAGAAGATCGGAGTATTCATGGGAGACCCCGCGCCAGGAGGAGAGGACGATGATTCCACTTGCCCGGAGAACTACATCATCATTGACGACACCGACTCCGACCCTAGTGAGGATGACTTTGAAGACGAAGCTGGAGCAGACATCATGGAGTCGTCCACCGATCAAAATTTCTAGGGACATTTACATCTATGCCCCTAATTTGCGCCCACTCTCAATTTAACCCTAATTTCAAAGCCTGCTCAAATTTGCCCCTCCGCTGTTAGGTGCACTTACAGAAATGCCCTTCTGTGCCGTTACCGTCCGGTCAAAGCAGGTCAAAGCCGCTCAAAGGGCATTGACCGTCCTCAAAAAAATAGAAAAAAAATCTAAAAAATCTGAAAGTTTGTGAGATCAAAGATACTCAGGTTCGCAAAGTGCGTGCAAATTTTCATGCTGTTTGGGCATTCCAGGAGCTCATGTCAAAGGAAAAATAATAAATATGTAAGTCTATGAACAGTAAATTCAAAAAAAATGAAATTTTTTGGCATCAAAGAGGCTATGGTCTACAAGCTGCGTGCAAGTTTTTGTTGTGTTTGGACATTGGAGGGCTTGTGGAGAAAAAAAACAAAATTTGACTCGGGAAAAAACTTGGGAAAAATGACTATTTTGTTTTTTCTTGCTGGAGCTTCTCGCATGTCATTTGATCACAAAACCTTGCAAGCACCTTGTGCACCCAAGCCTCTTTGATGCCAAAAAATTTCATATTTTTTTGAATTTTCTTGCTATTTTATTTCAAATTTACTATTCACAAGCGTGCATATTAACTGTTTTTCCTTGCCACGAGCTCCTGGAATGTCCAAATAGCACGAAAATTTGCACGCACCTTGCGCACATGAGTATCTTTGATCTCACAAAAATTTAGATTTTTTCCTATTTTTTTAGGACAGTCTGAAAGTGCTAGTTATCGACTAGAGGGGGGGTGAATAGGCGATTTTTATGGAAGTCTTCAAAACATGGAAGTTTTGAAGACAAACAATAGAAATGAACCTATTGAAATGCAACGGAAGGTAGACTACACTAAGCAAGCCATAGTCAAGTATGCAATAAAGTGAAATCACGAAGACTAATAGCAGCTAGGTAGTAAAGATGAGGATGGAAGATAGTATGAAGCCAAACAACAATAGTAGTCAAGCAATGAAGTTAAATAGGTACGGCAATCAGGCAATGACTTCACGAAGACAAACTGTAAGTAATGAGAGGGAGAGGATAGAACCAGTCACTTGATGAGGACACAGGATTTGTTGGACCAGTTCCAGTTGTTGTGACAACTGTACGTCTGGTTAGGGAGGCTGAGATTCAACTCAGAAGACCACGTCTTCACCTTATTCCCCTTGATCTAAGGACACCCAATCCTCGCCCAATTACTCTGGTAAGTCTTCAAGGTAGACTTCCAAACCTTCACAGACTTTGTTCACCGGCAATCCACAATGACTCTTGGATGCTCAGAACGCGACGCCTAAACGGCTGGAGGATTCACAGTCCTCAAGTGTAATAAGTCTTCAGGTCACGCAGACAGACAGACTTCAGTGATGCCTAACACTCTTTGGCTCTGGGTGTTTGGGCTTTGTCCTCGCAAGGATTTCTCTCTCTCAAAAGCTTCGAGGTGGGTTGCTCTCAAAATGACAAAAGCTGTGCACTAACTCTGAGCAGACACCAATTTATGGTGTAGGGGTGGGCTATTTATAGCCACTAGGCAACCCGACCTGATTTGTCCGAAATGACCCTGGGTCACTAAGGAACTGACACGTGTTCCAGCCGTCAGATTTCAAACACACATGGCAACTTTACTTGGGCTACAAGTAAAGCTGACTCGTCCAGCTCTGGATAAGATTTGCTCTCATTGTCTTCGCTCGAAGACATAGGATTTTGGTTGAGCATCACTTCAGTCACTCTGACTTTGTTCTTGGACCCCACTTAACGGTACAGTGGTTCCTATGACTCAACAAAGAACAAAAGGAAACAACGAAACATCTAAGTCTTCGCGCTCCATAGTCTTCACTCAATGTCTTCTCATGTCATAGTCTTCAACGTGAATATCTTCATATACCACCTTTGTCTTCAATGTCTTCATACATTTTTGGGGGTCATCTCCGGTAGATAAACCGAATCAATGAGCGACTACTACCTGTGTTATCCTGCAATTCTCACAAACACATTAGTCCCTCAACCAGGTTTGTCGTCAATACTCCAAAACCAACTAGGGGTGGCACTAGATGCACTTACAATCTCCCCCTTTTTGGTGATTGATGACAAACTGGTTGAAGTTTTCAATGGGGATAAAGTATGTGAAATTGTAAGGATAAGGTATTGTCTTCATAAGTGGCAAAGGCTCCCCCTGAAGATGTGCATATAAGTAATTTGCTTTTGGAATGCAAATGCACATGGCAGGTTGTACTTGTGGAGATCCTCTTCAACTTATGACGATAATTCATCATACATGATTTGATATAAAGAAGATAATGACATGCATAATGAAAAATGGGCGTCTGTAAAATGACCTAAAGTGCGGAAGTTATCATCGCACATGCGGAATTTATCATCGCATAACAGAATAGCAAAGTAAGTAGCAGACGGCCATCGAGTTTAAGTGTTACAACTCAAAGAACCAAATGTATCAAAAAGCGAGAGTTGTAAACACTAGGCAAAATATAAAGCAACCACCCATATGGACCCACTTGAAGACTATCAAACTCATATGCTTCTCCCCCTTTTGTCAGTAAGGACCAAAAAGGTTTGAAGACATAGAGCATCTACTCGTTCCCAGAAGGAGTGGGTGAAGCAGCAGGGTCATTGGTGTTGTTTGGCGGAGCAGACGAACTTGGTGCAGTGTTGATTCGCGCTGAAGTCGGGGGTGTTGAAGTAGCATCATCTTCATCATCGATGACACAGGCATTCACTGTTGCAGCAGAAGAGGAGAACTCAGAGTCTTCAAGAGAAGGAGTGCGCCGCAGCACAGTCCTTCTTGGAGGTGTTGTGTCAAACTTGAAGCGTTCAGAGAAGCCATCTTCTTGAAGATCATCTTCAGAACACATAAGCGTCAGCCCTTTCCATGTACGCCGACAAGTTTCATGGGCGACAAAGGCATTCTTGGTGGCAAGGTTGCAAATTCTGTTTACGTCCACCAAGAGGCTTTTCATTTGGGGCTTCAGCCAGTCATGATGCTTATCCTGTTTCTGATGAAGGGCAACAAGAAGCTCTCAGTCATTGAGAACACGAGATCGCTTCTGAGGCCGTTGTGCAATGGTGCTTTCAATGGCTTCAATGAGGGCACAGTGAGGTGCACACGTAGTACCAGCCAGGGGATAAACACGAGTGACTGCTTGGACTCCTTCAATGTTTTGTGAGAAGCTTTGATTATCAGCATTTTGAAGACAAGGGGGCTCCTTGGCAGGCTCTAGATAGATGGCTTCAACTGACATATCAACCTCAGGCAGAAAAATCAGATGATTGCGAGCAGAGGGATGATAGTTGACAGATGAGTGTAGTTTGATCAGACGCATGATCCATGGAGCGTAAAACTTCAAACCAAAGAGATCAGAGCCTGATGTAGCAAGTTGGCGGATAAAGAAGTCTTGTGCATTGAAGCTTTTTCCATGAAGAATATGGAAGACCAAAGTCTTCATTGCACCTTCAAGCTTTGCATGAGGAGAAGAGAATGTCCTTTGATAGACCAGAGATTTCGCCTTATAATGTGATAGATGGTACGTGGCAGATACTCAAGGTCTTCAACAAAGAACTCCTTAGGATATTCTGCATCTGGAGGCAAAGGCTTCATCATGCTAAGCATCTGGCTCATGTTGGGCTCAGGCTTGTGAAAAATGCTCTCCAAAGCAGCACTGTGAAGCTGACAACCAGGTTCATAAAGATCACCAGGAGTGGGCAGGCCAGTAAGCTCAATGATATCAAAGGCTTTGGCTTCATGATGGACATTGCCTGTCATCCACTCAAGGACCCAAGTCTTTGGATCCCTGTTGTAGCCACGAATATGAAGAGTAGCATAGAATTGGAGCAGCAATTCTTCATTCCAGTGCTCCTAACTGCAATAAGCCAGACTCTCTGAAGCAATCCAACGCTTCTTCCAAACAGGGCAGACCAGTTATGGCTTCTGTGTCAAGACGCATATGTGGGAATATGCGACCTTGATTGTATAAAATGCATGAGTAGTAGCTTCGCTGCTGATAGCTCCAGAACCAATCAGATGAGATTCTTGCTTTAGTGTAGGGGTTCATGGCGCTGTCAAAGAAGGTGTTGTGCGCTTTGAAGCCATTGACATTGAATGATCCTGGTGTAGATGCAGTACCTGGAAACCTAGGCAGTCTTGGCAGTGGCTTCTGAACCTGAGGCCTGTGCTCGACGTGGTAGTCAAATTGAGGACCAGCAGCAGGCGGAGGAACCAGAAGAGGCCATTTGACAGTGATAAGCTACCCATAATTGTATGCTTGCTCGATAGTATGAGGCCTTGGAGGTGGAACAGGAGCAGTGGCATTGACTTCAGGCTGCAGATTGGCCGTAGGTGCAGCATCAGCTTCAGGTGCAGTCACTTCAGGCACCATATTGACTTCAGGCGCATTGACTTCTGGCGCCACATTTACTTTAGGCGCCTCATTAGCTTCAGGCGCCACATTAGCCTAAGCCATGACAATGTCATTGGCTTCAGTGTTGAAGTTGGTGGTCGCCTCAGTCTGTGTAACCTCCATTTGTATAACTGGAGGGTCAGTCACGTTCTCCGTGAGAACAGCTTCTTGTTGGACAGGGGGTGTTGCAGCATGTTCTTCATCCACTCTTGGTTCTTGCGTTTCATCGGCTGATGCAGCCGGAATATCTTCAGCCATTTTGGCTTCAGATTCAGAGACTTGTGGCCTTGGTCCTTTGCGAAGCCTGCGTAATGCTGGCGACGCCTGTGGAGATAGAGTTGGCTGGGCCCCAAAGTCATCGTCATCTTGTACTGGTGAGGTGACTTGTGGTTGGGGAGTACTTGGGGTGTCTTGTTGTTGTGGGTGATCAGCCCACGATGCATCCTGTGCAATTGGCGTCAGAGGATGACCAATGCTGATAAGTTCGTTGTTCGTGAGAACAGGCAATGATACCACGTTGTGCTCGATCTGAGGAAGGACTTCATCATCTCCAACATTGTCGTGGGGACCAATGTCTTCAGCAGCGGTGGGGTCAACTGCTGGAATATCTTCAGCTTCAGGAGCCTCTGTGGAAGCAGGCTCATGAACTATCATCCGTCGTTCTTGATGTGCAGACTCTGGACGAGCAACCGAGATTGGCTCGACAACAAGGGGCTCTGTGGGAGCAGCCTGATCTTTCTTGGTTTTGCGCTTCTTCTTGGAGGGTGCGTCATCAGAGGCTTCAGGATTTTTCCTTTTTTTGGCTTCAGCCTCGGCAGCCCTCGTCTTCTTCAGTTCTGAAGCGGTTGACTTGACCTTTGGCTTCGAGCCGGACATGCTGTTTGGGAAGACAATGTGAGGCTCTTCCCACCTTGAAGGTGCAGATTGGTCAACTGATGGCTTCTTCTTCTTGGCAGACATCCTAGGGTCGATGCCAGGATGCCCAAGAGCCTTGCGCATTTCAGCTTCATCGTAAGTTTGCACGCACTTGGCAGCCAGACTCTTCATGCCCTCACGAGAACCTTTAGCTTCTTCACGTTTCTTGACAAAAGCTTCCTTGAGCTCGTGTAGCATAACTTTGAAGTTTTTGACATCTTGCACACTGAGCTTTGCCATGTGCTTCTTGAACTAAGCTTTCTCATAGTCAATCTTGTGCTTCGGTTCAACGATGCGCTGAGCTAGAGCTAGCTCAGAAGCAATGGCGCCATTGAAAGAGACGCTGAGGCCAATTGGAAGTTGCAGATCTTTGAAGCTGAGATTGGGGGTGTCAAACCACTCATCAATGAAGTTGTTGATGATTGCCACATCAAAGAGAGGCAAATCATTGAAGATTTCTGCTTCTTCCTTGCTCTTTATCAGTTGCTCAAGAGCGTCATCTGCAAGATCTTCATCACTTGACAGATCAATGGGTTCGTCTCGCAGAATGGCAGCAGGGGTCAGAGCAAGACTAGAGGAGTGCATGGGCTTCTTCTTTTTCTTCGTCTCGGTCTTGGAGACACGAGAGAGATCTTCAGACTGCACACTTGGTGCAGGTGGTGCAGTGGCCAGAGGCTTCGCACGTGAAGCTTTCGGAGCAGCAGCTGATTTTGAAGCTTTAGACTTCTTTTGCTTCCGCAGCTTTGGAGTAGGAGCTGGGGCTTCATCAGTGTCGGCATCGTCATCAGAATGATCCACTTTGGCACCTTGAACGGAAATGTGAGTGATGAGGCCATCAAGGTTGTAGAAGGGTCCGATGATATTGGGTTCAGCATCGCGTGTCCCGTCGGCCCGGGGAGCAGAAGGACCAGGGTTGAAGTCTAGCCCTAATGACTTATTTTCCTTGGTCGATGCCTTTGCGTACTGGAAGTTGCGTTTGAAGAGATTATCATAACGACACCAGAGCAGCGATGATGGGTCGGCATTGTCAGGCTGTGGTCCACAGACCATACAGGGATAGAAACCCTGGGCAATAGCTTCAGCTCTGTTCTTGGTGGAAGGCTTCGAAAGAGAATATCACCCCAAGGACTCTTGATGGCATTCTTCTCAGCATACTCCTGGGTCACGAACTTGTATTTAAACCATTGTTCGGCCCAGTATCTTCGAATCCATTGGATTCGTGTCTTGCGCTGATTGTAATCCTCTTTTAGATCTGTCTTGTACAGCTCTGAGAGGTCATCACGCAAATCTCTTGACGTTCCCCCACGACGCTGTCTGCCACCCTTCCTTGCTGATTTCTCTGTAGCCATGAAGTTTAGACTGAAAGGCTTCAACACTGTCAAAGGCTTCAAAGGCTTCCGCTTGCTGGTCAGATAGGAACTGGCTGTGACAGAATTAGAGATGCGAGGGAAGGGAAGAGGTCATATGCATTCTCAGAAGATTTTGAAGATAAATCAGTTTGAAGACATTGACCTCATGATGCGAAGACATTCACTTATGTGTTTGAAGTTGGTTCTAGATTTGTACGAATCCAGGAATAGGTACAAGTGAGGAATCTAACTAGATGTGAAGCTTAAGTGAATATACTAGGCATTATATGAGATGCAGACAGGATAGATCTAACATTGTGTAGGCAGAAACCACTTTTGGTAAATAGGATGAATCCTTAGGATCAAAAAGATGGTAAAAAGAGGGTTTTATTTACCACACGAAGAACTGCTAGATGGGAAGATTAGGAGACCGAGCAGTTCAATCCACCGTGCCCTAACTTGGCGACGGAGGACACCTACGGTGGCGGCGGAGAGAACGATGTCCGCGGCCGGTGTGAGGACGGCGTCGGTGAGGTCGCGACAGCTAAGCGCTTCATCGCCGGCGTCGTCGAGAGCTAGCAGTGGCGCTAGGGTTTTGACGAGGTGGAGAGGTGGAAGAAGGTTTTCTTGACCGCAAGGGGACATGTATTTATAAGGAAAGATGCGGCACAACGCAATTACGCAGGTGCCCCTGGCGATTCACATCTGAGGAACACGTGGCAAGCATGCAACATACTTGGAGTTGTCCCATGTTCCCACGCCCTCCTGAACTGTCGGATGGTCATTCCGGCTTCTTCGGATTTCAGGCAATAAGGATAGAGCATTTAAAACAGACTTAATGTATGTCTCTGTATCTTCTGCTGACAAGGACGCAGAGAAGACATTTGACAGTTTCAACAGAATGCATATGATTTGGATAGATAGAGTATGAGGTAGAAAGCATAGAGAGATTAGGGTCCGATCACATTCACTTAGTTCAAAAGATTCAACAGAGAAGGCATAGCTATAAGTGAATGTTGTAGAGGACAGAATACTTATATATACAGCCACTTTCCCCATAGCCAATGTCACTTGGGATCAGTTTCAGCAAGCTTTCCGCACAGCCCATGTCTCAACTGGGGCTATGAGCATGAAGAAGTGTGAGTTTCGCAACTTACGCCAGGGGAACCGTACTGTAGCCTAGTACATGGATGAGTTCAGCAAGTTATCTCGTTATGCCCCTGACGATGTGGCCACAGATGCCGCGAAGCAGGAGAAGTTTATGGAAGGGATGAACGATGAGATGAGCATGCAGTTGATGGTGGCAACATTCAAAAACTACCAGGAGTTGGTAGGTAAGGCTCTTATGATTGAAGGGAAGCAGCAGCAGATTGAGAGTCGTAAGAGGAAGTATGGACAAGGAAGATACAACTCAGGAGCTTAGCAGAAGCCTCGTCTAACCCCGTACTCGGGAGGACTTGTTCATAACCATGGAGGTCATGACCACAACGGAGGAAGTTCGCATAACCACAATGGTTCCAAGAATGGGACTGGGAACGGAACAAGCAACAATCATAACCGCTCCAATCCAGCCACACCCGCCAAGAGAGACCTAAGTCACATTACTTGCTTCAAGTGCGGGAAGACTGGACACTATGCCATAGAGTGCCCTGAAGCGAAGAATGGAAACGGTAATGGGAGCGCTGGGAAGAAGCCCAATCCATTCAATAAAGGACAAGTAAACCACATTAACGTGGCGGAGGTTGAAGGGCAGCCAGACGCAGTTATTGGTAAGTTTTTGGTTAAGTCTTTTACCGCCCTTGTTCTTTTTGATACTGGTGCATCACATTCATACATATCAAGGGGATTCTTGGATAAGTTTAAACTACCAACCCAAGCCCTTAGGACCCCTCTATTAGTAAGTTCACCTGGAGCAGAGTATATGGCTAGCCGATGGTGCGACAGGATACCCTTAACCATTGGTAGCCATGTTTTTCCGTCAGACCTAATAATTTTGGAGTCACAAGGATTGGATGTGATATTAGGCATGGACTGGATGTCAAAGTATGGAGGAAGCATTGACTGAGCTAGTAAGTCAACTTATCTCACCACCCCGGAGGGAAAAAGGATCAAGTATGTATCCAGGCATACGACAAGGAGAACCCAAGTAAATTCCCTCTCAGGAGTTCTTCAGGAGGAAGTGCCTCTTGTAAAGGATTACCCAGATGTATTTCCATAGGAATTACCAGGCATGCCGCCAGATCGGGACATCGAGTTTTTGATAGAATTGTTGCCAGGCACCGGGCCTATATCGAAGAGACCATACTGGATGCCCGCAAATGATCTGGAGAAGATTAAGAAACTGATCAAGGAGTTATTGGAGAAAGGTTACATTCGACGAAGTTCATCACCGTGGGGAGCCCCAGTGCTCTTGGTTGATAAGAAGGATGGATCATTCAGGATGGTTGTTGATTATCGGGCGTTGAATGAGGTGACGATCAAGAACAAATACCCTTTGCCGATGATCAATGATTTTGTTGACCAGCTGCAAGGAGCTAAAGTGCTCTCGAAGATCGATCTACGATCAGGATATCACCAGCTAAAAATTCAAGAGAAGGATATACCAAAGACCGCATTTACCACAAGGTACGGGTTATATGAGTATACGGTCATGTCATTTGGACCGACTAACGCCCCAGCCTATTTCATGAGCATGATGAACAAGGTGTTCATGGAATATTTGGATAAGTTTGTTGTGGTGTTCATTGATGATATAATGGTATACTCGAAGAATGAAGAGGAGCACAAAGAGCATTTGCGTTTAGTTCTCGAGAAACTCAGGGAACATCAGTTGTATGCCAAGTTCAGCAAATGTGAGTTTTGGTTGAAGGAAGTTGGATTCCTTGGACATGTTATATCAGGACAAGGTGTAGCAGTAGACCCCACCAAGGTTCAGTCAGTCACTGAATGGTTGGCACCCACTTCAGTTAGCGAGATCCGCAGTTTTCTTGGACTCGCAAGATACTATCAAAGATACATTGAGAAATTTTCCAAGATTGCGAACCCAATGACGGAGTTATTGAAGAAGGATAACAAATTTAAATGGACGGAAGAATGTGAGGCGATTTTTCAGGAGTTAAAGAAACGTCTGACTACAGCCCCAGTGTTGATTCTGCCGGATATACGCAAGGATTTCCAAGTGTATTGCGACGCCTCTCGCTTAGGACTTGGAAGTGTGCTTATGCAGGACGGAAGAGTTGTTTCGTATGCCTCACGACAACTAAAACCGCAAGAATTGAATTATGCCACGCATGGCTTGGTGTTAGTAGCTGTAGTGCATGCGCTCAAGACTTGAAGACATTACCTTATTGGAAACCTTGTGATGTGTACACTAATCATAAGAGTTTGAAGTACATTTTCACACTGAAGGAGCTGAACCTTAGACAGAGTAGATGGTTGGAGCTTATAAAGGATTATGACATGAAGCTTCACTATCATCCAGGCAAGGCCAATGTCGTAGTAGACGCTTTGAGCCGGAAGAGTTGTGATAACACCCTCGTAAGCACAGGATTGCCAAAGGAGTTAGCAAAGGAACTCATGGAACTTTGATTGGAGATTGTTCTTAGAGGTTTTGTTGCAACAATGGAAGTTCAGTCTACATTATTTAGAAAGATTCGAGAAGCTCAGAAGGATGACAAAGAGATTGCCAAGATAAGAGAGAGAATGAGCAAAGGAAAGGCCAAAGGTTTTCGTGAGGATGAGCACGACACCTTATGGTTTGAGGACCGTGTTTATGTGCCCAATAACACAAAGATCGGGAAGTTAATACTTCAGGAGGCTCATGACTCACCATACTCGATACACCCCGGAAACACAAAGATGTATTTGGATTTGAAGGAACGTTTTTGGTGGACTGGTATGAAGAAGGATATTGCCGAGTATGTAGCCGTATGTGATGTATGTCAGAGAGTGAAGGCGGAACATCAAAAGCCAGGAGGATTGCTACAACCTATGCCGATACCCGAATGGAAGTGGGATAAGCTTGGCATGGATTTTATCACCGGATTGTCCAGGACCAAATCAGGATATGACTTCATATGGGTAGTAGTTGATCGCTTGACCAAAGTGGCTCACTTTATCCCAGTGAAAACCACCTATCCAAGTGCGAAGTTGGCCAAGATATACATGACCAGGATTGTATGTCTGCATGGAGTTCCAAGGACCATCGTATCAGATAGAGGAACACAGTTTACCTCAAAGTTTTGGCATCAGTTGCACCAGACTTTGGGTACAAGGCTAGAGTTCAGTACAGCATTCCATCCGCAGACAGATGGACAGACCGAGAGAGTTCATGTCTACTACACAACCTTCTTCTTGTAGACGTTGTTGGGCCTCCAAGTGCAGAGGTTTGTAGGACAGTAGCAAATTTCCCTCAAGTGGATGACCTAAGGTTTATCAATCTATGGGAGGCGTAGGATGAAGATGGTCTCTCTCAAACAACCCTGCAACCAAATAACAAAGAGTCTCTTGTGTCCCCAACACACCAAATACAATGGTAAATTGTATAGGTGCACTAGTTCGGCGAAGAGATGGTGATACAAGTGCAATATGGATGGTAGATATAGGTTTTGTAATCTGAAAATATAAAAACAGCAAGGTAACAAGTGGTAAAAGTGAGCGTAAACGGTATTGCAATGGTAGGAAACAAGGCCTAGGGTTCATACTTTCACTAGTGCAAGTTCTCTCAACAATAATAA
This sequence comes from Aegilops umbellulata, assembly GCA_032464435.1. NCBI lineage: Eukaryota > Viridiplantae > Streptophyta > Magnoliopsida > Poales > Poaceae > Aegilops > Aegilops umbellulata. The sequence continues at coordinate 154,390,871 of CP136057.1, read as the reverse complement.
CATAGTTGGATCATATAACTATCCCTCAACATGCAACAAAGAGTCACTCCAAAGTCACTAATAGCGAAGAACAAACGAAGAGATTATGGTAGGGTACGAAACCACCTCAAAGTTATTCTTTCCAATCAATCCGTTGGGCTATTCTCATAAGTGTCACAAACAGCCCTAGAGTTCGTACTAGAATAACACCTTAAGACACAAATCAACCAAAGCCCTAATGTCACCTAGATACTCCAATGTCACCTCAAGTGTCTGTGGGTATGATTATACGATATGCATCACACAATCTCAGATTCATTTACTCAATCCAACACAAAGTACTTCGAAGAGTGCCCAAAGTTTCTACTGGAGAATCACGACGAAAACGTGTGCCAACCCCTATGCACAGGTACATGGGCGGAACCCGCAAGTTGATCGCCAAAACATACATCAAGTGAATCAATAGAATAACCCATTGTCACCACGGTTATCCCACGCAAGACATACATCGAGTGTTCTCAAATCTTTAAAGACTCAATCCGATAAGATTATTTCAAAGGGAAAACTCAATCCATTACAATAGAGAAGAGGGGGAGAAGAAACATAAGATCCAACTATAATAGCAAAGCTCGCGATACATCAAGATCGTGCCAAATCAAGAACACGAGAGAGAGAGAGAGATCAAACACATAGCTACTGGTACATACCCTCAGCCCCGAGGGTGAACTACTCCCTCCTCGTCATGGAGAGCGCCGGAATGATGAAGATGGCCACCGGTGAGGGTTCCCTCCTCCGGCAGGGTGCCGGAACAGGGTCCCAATTGGATTTTGGTGGCTACAGAGGCTTGCGGAGGCGGAACTCCCGATCTATCTCTATTTTGGAAGTTTTAGGGTACGTAGGTATATATGGGTGCAGGAAGTACATCGATGGAGCTTCGGGGGGCCCACGAGGCAGGGGCGTGCCCTAGGGGGTGGGTGTGCCCCCGCCCTCGTGAGCACCTCCCTTGGCTCCTGACGTGGGGTCCAAGTCCTTCCGGTAGCTTTCCTTCCAAAAAGAACTTCTCCAGTTGATTTCGTTCCGTTTCGACTCTGTTTGATATTCCTTTTCTTCGAAACACTGAAATAGGCATAAAACAGCAAATCTGGGCTGGGCCTCCGGTTAATAGGTTAGTCCCAAAAATAATATAAAAGTGGATAATAAAGCCCAATATTGCCCAAAATAGTAGATAATATAGCATGGAGCAATCAAAAATTATAGATACCTTGGAGACGTATCAAGCATCCCCAAGCTTAATTCCTGCTCGTCCTCGAGTAGGTAAATGATAAAAAAAGATAATCTTTGATGTGGAATGCTAGTTGGCATAATTTCAATGTAATTCTTCTCAATTGTGGTATGAATATTCAGATCCAAAAGATTCAAGACAAAAGTTCATATTGACATAAAAGTGATAATACTTCAAGCATACTAACTAAGCAATTATGTCTTCTCAAAATAACATGGCCAAAGAAAGTTATCCCTACAAAATCATATGGTCTGGCTATGCTCTATCTTCACCACACAAAGTATTTAAATCATGCACAACCCCGATGACAAGCCAAGCAATTGTTTCATACTTTTGACATTCTCAAAACTTTTTCAATCTTCACGCAATACATGAGCGTGAGCCATGGATATAGCACTATATGTGGAATAGAATGGTGATTGTGGAGAAGACAAAAGAGGGGAAGATAGTCTCACGTCAACTAGGCGTATCAACGGGCTATGGAGATGCCCATCAATAGATATCAATGTGAGTGAGTAGGGGTTGCCATGCAACGGATGCACTAGAGCTATAAGTGTGTGAAAGCTCAACAAAAGAAACTAAGTGGGTGTGCATCCAACTCGCTTGCTCACGAAGACCTAGGGCATCTTGAGGAAGCCCATCATTGGAATATACAAGCCAAGTTCTATAATGTAAAATTCCCACTAGTATATGAAAGTGACAACATAGGAGACTCTCTATCATGAAGATCATGGTGCTACTTTGAAGCACAAGTGTGGTAAAAGGATAGTAGCATTCCCCTTCTCTCTTTTTCTCTCATTTTTATATATATATTTTTTATTTATTTTATTTGGGCCTTTCTCTTTTTTTATGGCCTCTTATTATTATTATTGTTTTTTTCGTCCGGAGTCTCATCCCGACTTGTGGGGGAATCACAATCTCCATCATCCTTTCCTCATTTGGGACAATGCTCTAAAAATGATGATCATCACACTTTTATTTTTCTTACAACTCAACAATTACAACTTGATACTTAGAACAAAATATGACTCTATATGAATGCCTCCGGCGGTGTACCGGGATATGCAATGAATCAAGAGTGACATGTATGAAAGAATTATGAACGGTGGCTTTGCCACAAATACAATGTCAACTACAAGATCATGCAAAGCAATATGACAATGATGGAGCGTGTCATAATAAACAGAACGGTGGAAAGTTGCACGGCAATATATCTCGGAATGGCTATGGAAATGCCATGATAGGTAGGTATGGTGGCTGTTTTGAGGAAGGTATATGGTGGGTGTATGATACCAGCGAAAAATGTGCGGTATTAGAGAGGCTAGAAATGGTGGAAGGAAGGGAAAAGTGCATATAATCCATGGACTCAACATTAGTCATAAAGAACTCATATACTTATTGCAAAAATCTAGAAGTTATCAAAGCAAAGTATTACGCGCATGCTCCTAGGGGGATATATTGGTAGGAAAAGACCATCGCTCGTCCCCGACCGCCACTCATAAGGAAGACAGTCAATAAATAAATCATGCTCCGACTTCATCACATAACGGTTCACCATACGTGCATGCTACGGGAATCACAAACTTTAGCACAAGTATTTCTCAAATTCACAACTACTCAACTAGCATGACTCTAATATCACCATCTTCATATCTCAAAACAATTATCAAGCATCAAACTTTTCTTAGTATTCAACACACTCATAAGAATTCTTACAAATCTTCTATGCTTAGCATATTAGGATTATTTAAGCAAATTACCATGCTATTTAAGACTCTCAAAATAATATAAGTGAAGCATGAGATTTCATCTATTTCTTCAAAATAAAACCACCACCATGCTCTAAATGATATAAGTGAAGCACTAGAGCAAACAACAAACTACTCCGAAAGATATAAGTGAAGATCAATGAGTAGTTGAATAATTATACAACCATATGAAGACTCTCTAACATTTAAGAATTTAAGATCTTGGTACTTTATTCAAACAGCAAGCAATGCTAAAGAAAATAAAACGACGCTCCAAGCAAAACACATATCATGTGGTGAATAAAAATATAGCTCCAAGTAAAGTTACCGATGAACGAAGACGAAAGAGGGTATGCCTTCCGGGGCATCCCCAAGCTTAGGCTCTTGGTTCTCCTTGAATATTACCTTGGGGTTCCTTGAGCATCCCCAAGCTTAGGCTCTTGCCACTCCTTATTCCACAGTCCATCGAATCTTCACCCAAAACTTGAAAACTTCACAACACAAAACTTAACAGAAAACTCGTGAGCTCCGTTAGCGAAAGAAAACAAAACACCACTTCAAGGTACTGTAAAGAACTCATTATCTATTTATATTGGTGTTAAACCTACTGTATTCCAACTTCTCTATGGTTCATAAACTATTTTACTAGCCATAGATTCATCAAAATAAGCAAGCAACACAATGAAAATAGAATCTGTCAAAAACAGAACAGTCTGTAGTAATCTGTAACTAACGCAAACTTCTAGAACTCCAAAAATTCTAAAATAAATTGGTGGACCTGAGGAATTTGTCTAGTAATCATATGGAAAAATAATCAACTAAATATCACTATCCAGTAAAAAGTTGAAGCTAATCTCGTGAGCGCTAAAGTTTCTGTTTTTTACAGCATGATCATAAAGACTTCACCCAAGTCTTCCCAAAGGTTCTACTTGGCACACACACACTAATTAAAACACAAAACCACATCTAAACAGAAGCTAGATGGATTATTTATTCCTAAACAGAACCAAAAATCAATAAACTAAAATAAAATTGGGTTGCCTCCCAACAAGCGCTAATGTTTAACGCCCCTAGCTAGGCATGATGATTTCAATGATGCTCACATAAAAGATAAGAATTGAAACATAAAGAGAGCATCATGAAGAATATGACTAGCACATTTAAGTCTAACCCACTTCCTATGCATAGGGATTTTGTGAGCAAATAACTTATGGGAACAAGAATCAACTTGCATAGGAAGGTAAAACAAGCATAACTTCAAGATTTTAAGCACATAGAGAGGAAACTTGATATTATTGCAATTCCTACAAGCATATGTTCCTCCCTCATAATAATTTTCAGTAGCATCATGAATGAATTCAACAATATAACCAGAACCTAAAGCATTCTTTTCATGATCTACTTGCATAGAAATTTTACTACTCTCCACATAAGCAAATTTCTTCTCATGAATAATAGTGGGAGTAAACTCAACAAAATAACTATCATGTGATTGAAAATTAAGATCAAGATGACAAGTTTCATGGTTATCATTATTGTTTATAGCATACGTGTCATCACAATAATCATCATAGATAGAAGGCATGCTTTCATCATAGTAAATTTGCTCATCAAAGCTTGGGGGACAAAAAATATCATCTTCATCAAACATAGCTTCCCCAAGCTTGGCTTTGCATATCATTAGCATCATGGATATTCAAGGAGTTCATACTAACAACATTGCAATCATGCTCATCATTCAAAGATTTAGTGCCAAACATTTTAATGCATTCTTCTTCTAACACTTTGGCACAATTTTCCTTTCCATCATACTCACGAAAGATATTAAAAATATGAAGCGTATGAGGCAAACTCAATTCCCTTTTTTGTAATTTTCTTTTATAAACTAAACTAGTGCTAAAACAAGAAACAAAAAGATTCGATTGCAAGATCTAAAGATATACCTTCAAGCACTCACCTCCCCGGCAACGGCGCCAGAAAAGAGCTTGATGTCTACTACACAACCTTCTTCTTGTAGACGTTGTTGGGCCTCCAAGTGCAGAGGTTTGTAGGACAGTAGCAAATTTCCCTCAAGTGGATGACCTAAGGTTTATCAATCTGTGGGAGGCATAGGATGAAGATGGTCTCTCTCAAACAACCCTGCAACCAAATAACAAAGAGTCTCTTGTGTCCCCAACACACCCAATACAATGGTAAATTGTATAGGTGCACTAGTTCGGCGAAGAGATGGTGATACAAGTGCAATATGGATGGTAGATATAGGTTTTTGTAATCTGAAAGTATAAAAACAGCAAGGTAACAAGCGGTAAAAGTGAGCGTAAACGGTATTGCAATGGTAGGAAACAAGGCCTAGGGTTCATACTTTCACTAGTGCAAGTTCTCTCAACAATAATAACATAGTTGGATCATATAACTATCCCTCAACATGCAACAAAGAGTCACTCCAAAGTCACTAATAGCGAAGGACAAACGAAGAGATTATGGTAGGGTACGAAACCACCTCAAAGTCCAATCAATCCGTTGGGCTATTCCTATAAATGTCACAAACAGCCTTAGAGTTTGTACTAGAATAACACCTTAAGACACAAATCAACCAAAACCCTAATCTCACCTAGATACCCCAATGTCACCTCAAGTATCCGTGGGTATGATTATACGATATGCATCACACAATCTCAGATTCATCTTCTCAATCCAACACAAAGTACTTCAAAGAGTGCCCAAAGTTTCTACTTGAGAATCACGACGAAAATGTGTGCCAACCCCTATGCATAGGTTCATGGGCGGAACCCGCAAGTTGATCACCAAAACATACATCAAGTGAATCAATAGAATAACCCATTGTCACCACGGTTATCCCACGCAAGACATACATCAAGTGTTCTCGAATCTTTAAAGACTCAATCCGATAAGATTACTTCACAGGGAAAACTCAATCCATTACAAGAGAGAAGAGGGGGATAAGAAACATAAGATCCAACTATAATAGCAAAGCTCGCGATACATCAAGATCGTGCCAAATCAAGAACACGAGAGGGACAAAGAGAGAGAGAGAGAGAGAGAGAGAGAGAGAGAGAGAGAGAGAGAGAGAGAGATCAAACACATAGCTACGGGTACATACCCTCAGCCCCGAGGGTGAACTACTCCCTCATCATCATGGAGAGCGCCGGGATGATGAAGATGGCCACCGGTGAGGGTTCCCCCTTCCGGCAGGGTGCCGGAACAGGGTCCCGATTGGTTTTTGGTGGCTACAGAGGCTTGCGGCTGCGGAACTCCCGGTATATCTCTGTTCTGGAATTTTTAGGGTACGTAGGTATATATGGGTGCAGGAAGTACGTCGGTGGAGCTTAGCCTAGGGGGGTGGGCACGGCCCCCACCCTCGTGAGCACCTCCATTGGCTCCTGACGTGGGGTCCAAGTCCATCCGGTAGCTTTCCTTCAAAAAAGAACTTCTCCAGTTGATTTCGTTCCGTTTCGACTCCGTTTGATATTCCTTTTCTTCGAAACACTGAAATAGGCACAAAACAGCAAATCTGGCCTGGGCCTCCGGTTAATAGGTTAGTCCCAAAAACAATATAAAAATGGATAATAAAGCCCAATATTTCCCAAAACAGTAGATAATATAACATGGAGCAATCAATAATTATAGATACGTTGGAGACGTATCAAGAGTCAATCAGATTCTGGAGGATATGTTGAGAGCTTGTGCACTAGATTATGGATCTAGTTGGGATGACAAATTTCCCTACGCGGAGTTCTCATACAACAATAGCTATCAAGCCAGTTTGAAGATGGCACCGTTTGAAGCCCTATATGGACGAAGGTGCAGAACACCGTTGATGTGGGATTAAGTTGGAGACCGACAGCTGTTTGGACCAGATTTGATCAAGGAGTTTGAAGAGAAGGTTAAGTTGATCCGAGATAGACTGAAGGTAGCTCAGTCCAGGCAGAAAAGTTATGCAGATTCGAAATGCAAGGAAGTAACCTACGAAATTGGAGACAGAGCATATCTGCGAGTGTCACCTCTACGAGGAGTGAAACGTCTTGGAGTTAAGGGAAAGCTAGCCCCGAGATTTGTAGGACCGTACCGAATTTTGGAGCGTATGGGAGAGGTTGCCTACAAGTTGGAGTTACCCGAAGGACTGTCAGGAGTTCATGATGTGTTTCATGTTTCACAGTTGAAGAAGTGTCATGCTGAGATGGCCGATATTCCACTGAGAGATATAGTGCCTCTAGAAGCAATTCAGGTTGACAATGATCTGACCTATGAGGAGAAGCCAGTCAAGATTCTTGAATTTGCCAGTCGAGTCACCCGCAGCAAGGTTATCAAGTTTTGCAAAGTTCAGTGGAGCCACCATACCGAGGATGAAGCCACCTGGGAACGAGAGGATGATCTTCGCAAAGGCCACCCGCACCTATTCGCTAGCCAACCCGAATCTCAAGGGCGAGATTCATCTTAAGGGGGGTACGTTTGTAACATCCCAAATTTTCAATTTGGAATGTTATACATAGGTCATCCATGCATATCATATTTATTGCATATTCGTTTTGCGATCCTCGAAATTCTAAGCAACTCAAGGACCCTCGGAGAGAGTTGGGGATTTCACTGTTTTCATATTTGAATTTTATCAAATATTGAAACGAGGATTATTTGTTTTAATTATTTTTCTCTCCGAAAATATTTCATATTAAAAATATATGAGAGGAGATAATATGACTTCTCCAATATAAATGAAATATTGGAGGAAAAATATTAAAATCAAATATTTAATTTTATTCGGATTTTATTGCTATTTTATTTGCATAGGAAAAATATGCATCTTTTCAAAAGTTGCATTTTAGGCCAAGAAAATGTTCACCTTGTTCTAAATATTTCATTTAGACGGTGAAAATTTGTTTTGGTATTTTTAGATTTTTATTTTTTTCTAGGATTTCTTTTCGGTGGAATTTGTCTTTTTTAAGAGAAGCCTGCAGGACGAACTGGGCTGAGGCCCAGCTGGCCCAGCCTTCCCGCGCCACCGTCTCCCTCGTGGAGACCGCGACCGCCACGCCGCCGCTCGCCATGGCCGAGTCAGCCACGCCTCCCCGCCCCCTCCCGCAAGCCACCTCCCCTCTTCCCCCTTAAAAGCCGACCCGGGGCCCCTTTGGAGCCCCAAGCCGCAGCCCCCGCCGCCCGCAAGCCGCCTGCCCCGCTGCCTTGCGCTGCTGCTGCTGCCGCCGCCGCAAGCCGCCTGCCCCGCTGCCTTGCGCTGCTGCTGCTGCCGCCGCCGCAAGCCGCCGCCGCCTGCCGCTGTGTCGCCGCCAAGCCGCCTCGTGCTGCCCCCGCCTCGCCGCGCCGCCGCGGAAGCTGCCGAAACCGCCGCCGATCCGATCCGATCTCGCCGTTCGATTTTTTTTCGGTTTAGGTAAAAACCGTCGGGTTTTAAAAAAAAACGCTAGTTTCGTTTTTTTAGATCGGTTCGTTGGTTTTCTCGGTTTAGTTTATTTAGCGGACGTTCATCTGTACGTTCATTTTAACGAACGGTTTTCGCCCATTAGTCACAAACAACGAACGTTCGTTCGTTAGCCTGTTCGTTAGTTTTTCTTTTTGTCGGGTTTTTCGCGATTATTTTTAAACGTGATTTTTGATCCGATTTCCGTTTAAGTTTATCTTTTCGCTCATTTATCGGAATCAGGCGATTCAAGCGCTTAGATCTTCGTCTTGAAACCCTCTTTCTGTTTAACCAACTTGAACAAGATTTTGGTACTGTAAAATTTGACTTCAGTCCAGATTAGTAAACAGATCTTGTTTCTTTCGCAGTTTGAGTTTCGTTGCTCCGTTTGATTTGATTCTTTTTTGCAAACCGGAGTTCTTAAGTTGAACTTTCTGGTTAGATCTTCTTATTTGAGTTTTACCCATGCATATTTGCTTGATTGCTTATGTATGCTATTGTTTGTTGGCGATAGAATTCCCGGAGTGCGAAGCATGCTACTACGAGTCTCTAGGTTTTGCGGATCATCAGCAAGGCAAGTAACACATTGATCATAGTCTTTTCATACCCAGTTTTTATGCATTAGCTCCAATCCTCAAACACTGGATGATTAGGATGTCATTAACTTGTGGGTATTGGGAAGTAGTTGATGAGGTAGAACCTATTGCCCTGTTATTGTCAAACCCTTGGGAGTTACTTCTACGTTACACTTATGTTGCTATGCTATGCTCGTAGACGTGGTTTGGGTGAGTGAATCCATGACAGATGTGAGATTGTTAATTAATGGTTCAACTTAAGGTGGCAACTTTAATACACATCTAGGTGGATTGCTTGTCGGGCACCTGGAGAATCCAGTGTTGTCCTAGGATATCCCGGAGTACCAATGTGATAATCCTATGGTCTGCCACCCAGGCTCAAAGGGAACTGATATATTTCATGCTAGAAACTTCCGTCTGCAGCCACAAGCTATTATGGGCTCTAGCATAGTTGAGTAAGTTGCGTGACCTCTTCTAGTGGTAGGCTAGCAGACGTAGAGGGATGTAGGTTGGTACTGTCTACCTGGGGTTAGAGTTAATGCTTCTGAAAGACTGTGTCTCATTCATCCGTTTCTCAAACACCATGTAGTGCGAGAAATTCAATGGAGGCGATCGAGTCTTGTGGGGAAAAGTGCGCAAACCTCTGCAGAGTGTACAATCTAATCATGGTTGGCCGTGTCCCCAGTTATGGACATCTTGAGTATCTAGTACTTGGAGTATCATATGTACCTCATCACTCTAATTTAATGTGTTGGGTTGATAATTACTTTTAATTGGGATTGAGTTGGAGGAACCTTCTCAATGATGTTTCAACTACCATGATAGTTAAAATAAAATTTATTCCTTTGTTGTAGGGGAAAATTGGCTTTTCGCAAAACTATAACCATAGAGCCTTTCCACCAGCCAAATATGCATATAGTGATAGCATTATTCTGTTCCTACTCTACTATGTTATATTGCGAGCATATTCCACGTGTTGACCCGTTTTCGGGCTGCAACGTGTTATGTTGCAGACTTTTCAGACGAGGAGTAAGGTTTGTTAGGTCGTTGCCGTGCAGCTCAGCTATGCCGTTGGAGTTGATGGACTCACTTTATCTTCCAAGCCTTCCGCTGTTATCTTGTTAGATGGCCTTATGCCATATTTATTGTAATAAGTTCTCTTTTCAGACATTCGATGTAATAAGTGTGTGATTGCTACTCCGTTATAAATCCTTCGAGTATTGTGTGTGTCAGCATTACCAATCCAAGGATGACACTGAAGCACAGAGACTTGACCGTTTGAGGTCGGGTCGCTACAAGGAGTTTATCACCGACCTAGGAGTGATTTCCAATGCATCGGGCCCGATGACTCTCTTCTGTGACAACACTGGAGCTATTGCCATTGCCAAGGAGCCCAGGTTTCACAAGAAGACCAAGCACATTAAGCGCCGCTTCAACTCCATTCGTGAATATGTTCAAGATGGAGACATAAATATTTGTAAAGTACATACGGATCTGTATGTCGCAGATCCATTGACTAAACCTCTTTCACTAGCAAAACATGATCAGCACCAAAACTCTATGGGTGTTCGATTCATCACAATGTAACAAGATTATTGACTCTAGTGCAAGTGGGAGACTATTGAAAATATGCCATGGAGGCAATAATAAAATGGTTATTATTATATTTCCTTGTTCATGATAATTGTCTATTGTTCATGCTATAATTGTATTAACCGGAAACCATAATACATGTGTGAATACATAGACCACAACATGTCCCTAGTAAGCCTCTAGTTGACTAGCTCGTTGATCAATAGATGGTTGTGGTTTGGATGTCATTGATAACGGCATCACATCATTAGGAGAATGGTGATGGACAAGACCCAATCCTAAGCATAGCACAAGATTGTGTAGTTCGTTTGCTAGAGCTTTTCTAATGTCAAGTATCATTTCCTTAGACCATGAGATTGTGCAACTCCCGTATATCGTAGGAATACTTTGGGTGTATCAAACGTCACAACGTAACTGGGTGACTATAAAGGTGCACTATAGGTATCACCAAAAGTGTCTATTGGGTTGGCACGAATCGAGACCGGGATTTGTCACTCCATATGACGAAGAGGTATCTCTGGGCCCACTCGGTAATGCATCATCATAATGAGCTCAATGTGACTAACGAGTTAGCCACGGGATCATGCATTACAGAACGAGTAAATAGACTTGCCGGTAACGAGATTGAACGAGGTATGGGGATACCGACGGTCGAATCTCGGGCAAGTAACATACCGATGGACAAAGGGAATTGTATACGGGATTGATTGAATCCCCAACATCGTGGTTCATCCGATGAGGTCATTGTGGAACATGTGGGAGCCAATATGGGTATCCAGATCTTGCTATTGGTTATTGTCCAGAGAGGTATCTCGGTCATGTCTGCATGGTTCCCGAACCCGTAGGGTCTACACACTTAAGGTTCGGTGATGCTAGAGTTGTAATGGGAAAATTGTATGTTGTTACCGGAGGTTGTTCGGAGTCCCGGATGAGATCCCGAACATCACGAGGAGTTCCGAAATAGTCCAGAGGTGAAGATCGATATATTGGACGAAGGGTATTGGAGTCCGAAAGTGTTCCGGGGGTACCGGGCTATGGCCAGCATAACCGAAAGGTGTTTCGGGGGCCCCGACAAGTGTTGCAGGGCCTCATGGGCCAAGGAGAGGGGGCAAACCTGCCCACTAAGGGGTTGTGCGCCCCCACACCCTTTCCCACATTGCTTGGGGAGGTGGGGCGCCTACACCTGACTTGGGAGGCAAGCCTCCACCTGGCTTGGCTTGGGGGGAAAGTCTCCCTAGGGTTTCCCTAGGGAGATCCAATCTGCCTTGGCCGCCGCCCCCTAGGGGAAACCCTAGGGCGCCTCCTCCTCCCCCTTCCCCCTATATATAGTGAGGGAGAGGGAGGGAAGCTGCACCCTTCCCCTAGTGCAGCCCTTCCTCCCTCCAACTCCTCCTCCTCCGTAGTGCTTGGCGAAGCCCTGCCGGAGAACCATGAGCTCCGCCACCATGCCGTCGTGATGGCAGAGTTCTCCCTCAACTTCTCCTCTCCCCTTGCTGGATCAAGAAGGAGGAGACGTCCCCGGGCTGTACGTGTGTTGAACGCGGAGGCGCCGTCCGTTCAGCGCTTGGATCGGATCTTTCATGATTTGAATCGCCACAAGTATGACTCCATCAACCGCGTTATTGTAACGCTTCCGCTTAGCGATCTTCAGGGGTATGAAGATGCACTCCCTCTCTCTCATTGCTAGCTTCTCCTAGATTGATCTTGGTGACACGTAGGAAAATTTTGAATTTTTACTACGTTCCCCAACAGGGAGGAGGGGCGCCACAAGGGGGGAAGGAATCCTTACTCCATCACCCCAATTCGGCCTCCCTAGGAGGAAAGAGGGGGCGCCTCCCCTATTGGGCCATGGTGGCCCAATTCTTCCTCCACCACTTGGCCTTTTAAGGCCCATTGATATTAGATTAAATATAAAAGCCCTCCAACCATTACTAGAGCATATTATATATAATTTAACATCACTAAAAACATTTTCCACCTGTATATTAGTTATCAGTAATACCCGGTACCGGTATAGCCCGATAAACTTAGAAACCCTTCATGTGATCCTGAAGCGCTTCTGGTTCCTCTCGGAACTATTATGAATATTATGAAACAATTCCACAAATAAATCCTCGATAGTCTCCTCTTACTAACACTCATCAGACCATGATTACCTTAAGCTTGTGACCCGGTAGGTTCAGTAAATCATAGACATGAACGAAACCTCTTCGTTCAATGATCAATAGCGAGTGAAACTTTGGTTATTATGTGATGCCCCCTTTGCTTCACAATACTTTACAAAACCCGGGGTGCATCGGTATCCTCCTGAGTGATGCACGTGCTCACTATACCGTTGATCTCATAGCTGGTTTTGCCTTTCTTTCTCGTTGAAGTGTTCTGGCATCCCCGTGAAATAGTCACCTATCTCTGGCTAGACGGCGATGGATGCCGTCACACCGAGAGGGCCCTAAGAATATCTCTCCATTGTTGGAGGAGCAAATCCCACTCTTGAGCTATCTAGTCTCTTGTCAAACTTTTCAATGAACACGTAAGTTGTCGTTATGAGGACCATTTTACTGATGACGTTTGAGCAACCCCAAAGTCCACTGTATGGTAGGAAGTGACTACGATACTCTCATGGTCTGAGGAACTAAAACACATGCTAACACTCCATGTTTATAACAATTGATTTCAGACGATATTATCTCAAAGCCTAACAAATAAGATTGGGTCGATTTCAATATGATCGTTCTTCTAACATCGTATTCTCAATGTTGTTTCAGGACTATTGTTACACTTAACGATATCATGAGACCCGGAAAGCATGATCACTAACCAACACTTGAGCCAGTCTTAGAGGCATGACCGGGAACCAATACTTTATCATTTGTCATTTCACACGTGCATATGAGTTTTCCACTTAATCACATATTGCAGTATCAAAATAGTTATAGCATGAAATATAAACTCTTAATTTATAAATATGGAAATATAATAATACAATATTATTGCCTCTAGGGCATATTTCCAACATTTCTTCCATTGCCAATGCATGTAATCAATTGATCCGAGCATTCCTAGAAACCTCCTTGCCTCTCCAATAGCCAACAAATTTTCTATGTCTTGCACATTTGGTTCTCTCAGATACTCTACTCCAAACACATGCACCACGGCGCGGGCAAACTTGACAGTAGTCTTCAGGCATGTGCTATCCCCCATCCTAACCATCTCACCAAAGGCGGTGCCAACTGCAAGCAACCTCAGAGCAGTCGTGCACTTCTGCTTAGCAGACAAAGAAAGTTGGCTGCAGCAATCCCTTTTCGCTTCAAGTAGTCACCATGTGCCTCTACTCCCTCCACAATGCGCAAAAACAATGGTTTCTGCATGCGAAAACGGCGATGAGACCATGGATCATCTGAGAAAGTAGGGTTCGAAGCAAAGTAGTCCCTCAGCAGTAGTCGTGCTCTGGACACCCTATCCCGGTTGATCACTTTTCTCCCTTTGATTGAGCTCTTGAAGTTGAGAATATGCTCCACCTGCCAGTCCATTTCCTCTTGCATGCTCATGAGCTTGATCATGTTCACTTCTTTGTCCGAATCTGAGGAATCAAACAACTCATCTTGAATCATTTGATCAAGCTCCGTTGGTCCATACTCCTCGTCCGGCGAATGATCGAATTCATCGTCTTCCCTAATAAAATCACAAAAAACCACACCGGACAATGTGTCGAACACATAGAGCGCAAGGCAGAGCCAAAGAGTTGTCGGACGTACCGCAGTGGCGTCTGCTACTTCTTGAGCTTGCGTTGGTTTTTCCCTTGAAGAGGAAAGGGTGATGCTGCAAAGTAGAGATAAGTATTTCCCTCAGTTAATAACCAAGGTATCAATCCAGTAGGAGGAACACCCAAATCTCCAATAGTTGCACCTGAATACGTAGGAACCAATATGAGCATCCAGGTTCCCCTGTTGGTTATTGACCGAAGATGTGTCTCGGTCATGTCTACATAATTCTCGAACCCGTAGGGTCCACACGCTTAACGTTCGATGACGATTTGTATTATGAGTTATGTGTTTTGGTGACCGAAGTTTGTTCGGAGTCCCGGATGAGATCACAGACATGACGAGGAGTCTCGAATTGGTCGAGAGCTAAAGATTCATATATTGGAAGGTAGTATTCGAACATCGGAATGGTTTCGAGTGGTTCGAGTATTTTACCGGAGTACCGAGGGAACCCCCCAGGGAAGTATTGGGCCTACATGGGCCCTAAGGGAGAGAGAGAGGGAAGATCGCGGGAGGGGGGTGGCGTGCGCCCCCCTCCTAGGGAGTCCGAATAGGACAAGGAGGAGGGGGCGCGGGCCCCCTTTCCTCTTCCTCTCCCTCTCCTTCCTTTTCCCTCCGATGAAGAAAGGAAAGGGGGGGCGAATCCTACTCCTAGTAGGACTCCCCTCCCATGGCCGTGTGCGGTGCCCCCCTCCATAGTTTACTCCTCCGGTCATAGCGTCGTAGTGCTTAGGCGAAGCCCTGCGCGAATCACATCACCATCACCGTCACCACGTCGTCGTGCTGACGGAACTCTCCCTCGACCCTCTGTTGGATCAAGAGTTCGAGGGACGTCATCGAGCTGAACGTGTGCTGAACTCGGAGGTGTCGTACTTTCAGTACTAGATTGGTTGGATCATGAAGACGTTCGACTACATCAACCGCATTAACCTAACGCTTCCACTTTCAGTCTACGAGGGTACGTGGACACACTCTCCCCCTCTCGTTGCTATGCATCTCCTAGATAGATCTTGCGTGATCGTAGGATTTTTTTTGAAATTTCATGCTATGCTCCCCAACAGATAAATATGTTAGGTAGTATTCCACACCAAAAAATCCGTATTTATCATTTACCTACTCGAGGACGAGCAGGAATTAAGCTTGGGGATGCTTGATACGTCTCCAACGTATCTATAATTTTTTATTGTTCCATGCTATTATATTATCTGTTTTGAATGTTTTATATGCATCAATATGCTATTTTATATTATTTTTGGACTAACCTATTAACCTAGAGCCCAGTGTCAGTTTCTATTTTTTCCTTGTTTTTGATTTTTATAGAAAAGGAATATCAAACGGAGTCCAAACAGAATAAAACTTTCGCGATGATTTTTCTTGGACCAGAAGATATCCATGGAGCTTGGAGAGGGGGGCAGAAGCTTCCCGAGGAGGCCACAAGCCTCCTAGGCGCGCCCCGGGGGGCACGCCCTGAGGGCTTGTGAGCCCCTCAGGAGTCCTCCAACCCTAATTCTTGTGCTATAAATTCTCAAATATTCCGAAACCAACAGAAGCGTCCACCAAAATACTTTTCGGCCGCCGCAAGCCTCTGTTCCCGTGAGATCCCATCTTGGGGCCTTTTCCGGCAGCCTGCCGGAGGGGCATTCGATCACGGAGGGCATCTACATCAATCTTATTGCCCTTCCGATGAAGCGTTAGTAGTTTACCATAGACCTATGGGTCCATAGCTAGTAGCTAGATGGCGGCTTCTCTCTCTATGATCTTTAATACCATGTTCTCCTCGGTGTTCTTGGAGTTCTATCCGATGTAATATTCTTTTGCGGTGTGTTTGTCGAGATCCGATGAATTGTGGATTTATGATCATATTATCTAAGAATATTATTTGAGTCTTTTCTGAACTCTTTTATGCATGATCAAATATCTTTGTATTTCTCTTCGAATTATCGGTTTGGTTTGGCCAACTAGATTGGTTCTTCTTACAACGGGAGAAGTGCTTAGTTTTGGGTTCAATCTTGCAGTGTCCTCACCCAATGACAAAGTAGGGGTAGTGAGGCACGTATTGTATTGTTGCCATCAAGGGTAAAAAGATGGGGTTTTCATCATATTGCTTGAGTTTATCCCTCTACATCATGTCATCTTACTTAAGGCGTTACTCCATTCTTATGAACTTAATACTCTAGATGCATGCTGGATAGCGGTCGATGTGTGGAGTAATAGTAATAGATGCATGCATGAGTCAGTCTACTTGACACGGACGTGATGCCTATATTCATGATCATTGTCTTGGATATCGTCATAACTTTGCGCTTTTCTATCAATTGCTTGACAGTAATTTGTTTACCCATCTTATGTTTTCTTTCAAGAGAGAAGCCTCTAGTGTAACCAATGGCCCCGGGTCTATTTTCCATCATATATTTTCAGATCTATAAACAAAAAAACTGAAAAATACCTTGATGCAATTTATTTAGATTTACTTTAGTTTGCTCTTTAATTTATCTTTTATACCCATCTCTAATAGATCTCACTCTTGTTCGAGACCATGAAGGTATTACAACCACTTTTTCGCGTTGAGTGCAAGTGTTTGTTAGTTTGTGCAGGTGCATAGATTGGAGACTTGCTTGTGCCTCTTACTAGATTGATAACTTAGTTTTTAACTGAGGGAAATACTTATCTCTACTTTGCTGCATCACCCTTTCCTCTTTAAGGGAAAAATCAACGCAAGCTCAAGAAGTAGCAGCCGTCCGCCTGGGCATTTGAGGCGGGTTATCTACTGATCGGTCATGAAAAATCGACCCAGATGGGCGTCTCAAACATGCCTCAAACGCCCAAGTGGACCGACACCCCTCGTATCCAGCCCAAATATGGGGCGGATATGGGGGTGCCCGGGTGCGTTCGCCACGTTGGACCTGGCCCATTGGCCCACCCGACCCTACATATATTCTTTCCCATTCGCTTACCAGACCAAATCCTAGTCACTTCACTCCACTCCGTCCGCCACCCAAGCTCTCGTCCGGTGAGCTCCGGCCTTCTCCGGCATGACGGGCAGCGGATCCGAGTCCTTCACCTCCAGATCCATCGACCCGGGGTCATCCCACACGGCTCTAAGGAGGAGATGGCCGTCCGGCTTGCGCTCCATCGCTCCCGGGAGGAGGCCCATGAAAGGTAGCGCTCAGACTCCTTCCGTGGGAATCCATTGCGTCCGCCCAAATGGAGCATGGATATGGTGCTAGGTGTGCCGTTGTTGCCTCACCGGAGACGATGCGGTCCATCTAGCGTCCGAACACGGTGGCGAACGCTCAATCCCTCCGTTGGCACGCCGAGGCCATGGACGCACCATGGGCGTCGTCCGCCGCAAACATGGTGCGGCGTACCCTCGTGCGAGGCAGCGGGCGCGGGAGGCGACGGTGGCGGAGTCGCATTCTCCGGCACCCTGTATGGTGCAGAAGTCCGGGCGACGCGATCGCGTCATGATGGATGTCGCCGGCTCGTCCCAGGACGGATCCATCATCAATCAGACGTCCACCGACATTGTTCGGCTTCCGGGCTCCGACGAGGAAGAGTAGGGCATGGGAGATGGCGGCGCCTTGAGTCCCGTGAGCCGGCTCGTGTCCCATGCCCTACTCTACCTTGTCGGCGATCAGACCAATATTCTAGGGAGCGCAGCCGACCGCCGGACATGGGCACAGCAGAACCGGACGAGCTTCGTTTAAAGATGGGTTTTACGTTGCTTGTAATAATATAGATTTGAGGTTTCTAATTTAAGATGTTCGGTTGTAGAATCAAATATTTAAGACGTGACCGGTCATTGTCCGCTGGAGCGGGTCGGCGCGTCCGCAGGCGTTTAAGGGATCGGATTTGTAAGTCCGGGTGTAGATGCTCTAACCCGCACCCAAACACGGCGGGTGGCATGGTGAGAATTTTCTTTACGCCAATTGTCATCAGCTTTAAATGGATGGTTCAGATCGTCTACGACCTCTGGATAGAACGTGGGCCTACATTCAGCGGCACTGCCCTTCCAACAAAAAGGATAACGTTCGTCCCCCAATCCTCCCAGCCCCCGTCCGGCACCTCTCTCGCTTCTTCCTCCGGCCCATGCGACGGCACTGACATCTTTACCCGCCTGACCTTTCGATGGCCGCCGCCACCGCCGCCGCCGCCGCGACCGGCACACTTCTTCCACACGCACTATTGAATCACCGCTCGCCTCCGCCGCCGCAGCTCCTCGCGCTGTCCTCCTCCTTCCGCCGCCTCTCCTTATCCACCTCCCATCGCCGGAACACCCATTTAGTCGCCCACGCAGACGCCGGCGCCGCAGAGCCGGAGCCCGCGGCCGAGCCTGCTCCTGAGGGCGAGCCTGTCGCTGCCTCTGCTGACTCCGAGGAGGGGGAGGCGGAGGGGGCTGTGGCATTGGCGGAGGAAGAGGAGGAGCCGGCGCCGAGGCCCAAGCCGATTAAGTTCGGCGAGATCATCGGGGTAAGCATCTCTTCCGCATACATTGCCTCTTCGATTTGAAGAAAGGCAAACTGCCAATCAAGTTTGGCGAAAATGTTGGCGGTGGAGAAATGCAGGTAGCGAAGCAGCAGGCCGTGGAGGGGTATCATTTCTTAGCTTAATATACAGTACAAAGTTGTAATCTCGATACGAATAGTTTTGAGTTTTCTGTTGAGTTGCTAGAAGCGTAGTCTCTTGAGCACCATCGCATTAGTTGTACTAACATATATTGTGAATTTAGCAAGAAAAGGATAACTGGTGTTTCTCGCTTAGGGTTCAGATAGGGGAAGGTATGGCTTGCTAAAATAAGTTTAATGATTGCATTAGCATGCGTGGATGGAGTCTGGTGGTTCCTTGGGTTTCTGTATACTTTTACTTGTTACATCCAAGACCATTTTGGTCTTTTGGAGCGCTTGACGTGTGATATACTATTCCCTGAATTATTTGGTACCATAGATTGCTAAAATAAGTTTCATGATTGCATTAGCATGCGTGGATGGAGTCTGGTGGTTCCTTGGGTTTCTGTATACTTATACTTGTTACATGCAAGACCATTCTGGTCTTTTGGAGCGCTTGACGTGTGATATACTATTCCCTGAATTATTTGGTACCATAGATTCTGAACAAGCAGTTCATCGAGGAGGCTGAGAAGGTGAAAGTGCTTCCGGATTTGAAGCCCGGTGACATCATCGAGCTTAGAATGGTGACACTGTTCGCTACTCTTGAATGTGGTTTTATATTCTTATTTGGGGGTTATTGATGTCCTAAGCAAATGTTGTTGCAGCAACGTCCAAACAAGAGGAGATTGTCTCTCTTTAAGGGTATAATCATTGCAAAGCACAAATCTGGCGTTCACACCACGATCCGCGTCAGGAGGATTATTGCCGGTGTTGGAGTTGAAATTACATTCCCCATGTAAGTTGAGTTTACTTAATTTACCGAGTTTTTCAATTTAATGTGGATACCATCACATGTATCAAATAGTGACAGTGAGTTTGTATTGAATCTATATTGCAAAACATTTATGTGTATCTTTTGTTTGCTTTAACTACAAGAAATTTGGACTATGCACATGTCTTTCTACGGCATACTAACCTTAGTCAATCAACATGTGTATATGAAACTTTTGAGGTCGTTGGCCTTCACATACTTGCTCTCGGGTACTTTAGGTTTTCTAATGTCCACCTTAAAATTGGTTGAATTGCTATTTATATCAATTTTACAATGAACTGAGCGCCCAAGATGCTTTTGTCATGATTAATAACTCATGATCTGTTTGGTCTAAGATACTAGTGCGTAGGTTAATTTGGAATTTCCCTTTGAATGTTTGAAAGGTGTGAAGCATTATTGCTCAAAATGCATTACTTACGTCTGTTCGGAAGACGCAAATTTACAAAACCAGTTAACTGATGCAACTTGGAATTTTCTATGAAGGATTGGACAGCTATCAAGTAGGAGTTGAATCATTCAATTAATCGCCGATA
This sequence comes from Aegilops umbellulata, assembly GCA_032464435.1. Taxonomy (NCBI): domain Eukaryota; kingdom Viridiplantae; phylum Streptophyta; class Magnoliopsida; order Poales; family Poaceae; genus Aegilops; species Aegilops umbellulata. The sequence goes on along the minus strand of CP136057.1, from coordinate 154,370,530 downwards.
TAGTCATTTCGTACTTAAACAGCTCATTGCGGAATTCTGTTTGGCATTGACGTTGTTGCACTATCATGAATGTGAAACTTTGGATTAAGCAAGTACCTTTTCCGTTACTCTTATTCTACTCACTACTCAGATAGGGTTATCCAACTTACAAATGCTCTCCTTTCTGCAAATAAAATAGAAGAGTCTATTTGCAATATGATTCACTTTGCATATTGCTGCTGTTGAATGTGTTTATTTGCACGCTTCTTCCGTAGTAACGAGAAAACAGCTGGCCCATCGTCTCATGTGTAAAAATTGAAATCATATGAGCAGTGGCCCTTTATTTGTGCTAAATATCATGTTTTGCTTTTCGTGCACCCGGAAATAGAAATGCTTGAAGACCAAACACTGTCCAGACTGATCCCTGCAACAAAATGATACTTACTGAGCCTATACATTCCATTGCAGATACTCACCAAGGATCAAGGAGATCAAAGTAATCAGACACAAGAAGGTGAGGAGGGCAAAGTTGTACTACCTGAAGTACAAGCTTCCCCGTTTCTCAACCTTCAAGTGAGATTAGATACGCAGCTTCTCACACTAGCATGGCGATTTCTCCTTGGCAAACGAGTTTCCACGATCATGTTCAGATCTGTGCATCCACTGTAATGATCTCTGAACCTCGAGTCGCATAATTTTACATCTTTTTTCGATTGGCATATATTATTTCATCTTGCGGTGGAGTGTACTTCCTTGTGAGTGTATAAAATTCCTGCCAGCGCTCCGGTATGAATATGATGATGTTTATTGCGCCCTTCCCTTGCTCCCAGCTACCCACCAGAGTCCCAACTGTTGGTTAACAGTACGTAACGCTGCTGTTATGAAAGAAGAACAGTGGTTACGAAATAGTAGGTCTGGGCTCTTATGTACTCCTATATAATGAAGAAGGGTTGAAGTTTTCTGCAGTACCACTGGTGGTGGTTTGATGGTGAGTCATGTCGTATCAATTTTCTCTCCAGCTTAGGAAACTTGTACCCAGGGGTTAGACGACATTGGGTGTCTATGTGCCCGTGGCATTGCTGCCCCTGGAAAGTGGAAACTTGCATTGCTTGCTCAGCTCAGAAACACAATAAAGGTTTCACTCAGTTGGCAAATCTGTATGACATGGAAGCTTCAGGCCATACTAGGGGTAGTTTTTATTTATTTTTTGCTGAAGATGTGAGTTATCTATAATTTTATTACCGGAGCATCCACATCCAAGTTTGAGCCTAAGTTTAGCTCTTAAGCTAAGAAGAAAGATTAGCTCTTGTTTCTTTATAGCAAGCAATAACTGGGTCCTACGTTGTTGATGTTCTCGTGTCTTATCCGTAATGGCAAAAAATGATTGAAAACCTCGTCAGCTACTGCTAGCAATTTTTGTTGGGTAGGGCGCCTACCGTGAGTACAATAAGGGCAACAAATACTGCAATTATTTGTTAAGAGTACCGAACGAAAGGGCAAATTATTATACTCAGACAAGAATATCCTTCGGATCCCCTTTTTGTACTACTTCTTAATTAATTAATGTGCAATGTAGGAGTATTTAATCACTATGGCCTTTACGTTTTCTCAGTGGGGAAAGGCAAGCCTGGCAACATGATCTCACTGTTTCTCTTACATTCGATGTTTTGGGGCGATTTATTACATGTAAGAAAAATGTACTACAGTGTATAGTATTGTTTGAGAGAGCAATGCATTTGGGTAAAAGTTGCTCCCGAAACATGATAAAAAATCACCGGCCAAGTGGCCTTGACAAGAGCACACGGAATAAAGTAGTAGCATAAAATCACCAACCACCAATAAAAAATGATTAGATAAAGGAGGAGTGCTGTTCACTCGCGGAAAAAAAGGGGGGAGAGGAAAACGCAAACTGCCAGCCACGGGCCCAAGAAGTGAGTGCTGCCCCGTCAATGTCGCCGGGAGGCCAAGAAAGGCAAAGCGAACCCATTCATTTCCCTCTTTCTTCCTCCCCTCCACCCTCCCTCCCTACCCCATTTCTCCCCTGAATCGCTGCTCGTCGTTGATCTTCGCTTCGGCCCGGCTCCTGACTTCCTGGAGAGAAAGGTTGGGATGATCCTCCTCTGAACCAGCAGAAACCACCTCCTCCTATGTCTCTTCCAATGCAGACGATTCACGAGTGTCGTGGTCTCTTCCCCGTTTCTCTCATCAGGTTCAGGTGCCGCAATGGTGGGAGGGGCGCTGATCTCGGTCTACCCGGACGACCTCACCTTCCTCTGTAAGTTCTTCCTGAGATTTTCTCCGCATTCTGCAAAATAAAAAACCTCCGTGGTTTTCTCTGCGTTGGTTGAACTGAATTCTTGTGCGTAGTCGAGCTGGACAAGCCGTGCTACTGCAATCTCAAGGTGGTGAACAACAGCGAGCACCATGTCGCCTTCAAGGTTCGTGCCATTTCCATTCCACGGCGCAGGACGGACTCTGGTTTTCCGCTGTGCGTTTCGGCGAAGCTCTTGAAGAAGATCGAGGTTCAGGTTTGATCAGAATTTGTTCATTTTTCAGGTCAAGACGACGTCTCCGAGGAAGTACTTCGTCCGGCCGAACGCCAGCGTCGTCCAGCCGTGGGATTCTTGCACGATAACAAGTAAGCATGCATGCATACATGCATACATACTCCAGGATTCTTCATTTGGTTCTGATGTGCGCGCATCTGCCTTCTTGTTTTGGGTTATAGTTACCCTACAGTCACAGAAAGAGTACCCCCCAGATATGCAATCCAAGGATAAATTCTTGATTCAGAGCACCAGGGTGGCTGCCAGCACCGACATGGATGAAATCCCCCCTGACACTGTGAGCATAAATAAAACTCATAATCACTGATTTGATTACTATGATCTAGCGTCACATTGTCATCAGAATGAAATGATTGGGATTCCACCAACTATATTCCACCTTTGTATGTATTCCTCAGTTCAACAAGGAGGCTGATAAGGTGATTGAGGAAATGAAGCTCAAGGTTGTCTACACATTGCCCAGTGGAAGCTCAGACGACTCTGGTGTTACATCTTCAGCAAATAGGAGCTTCAAGCAGGGCGGCGACGATCTCTCGGTGAGATTGGCTAGCTCTATCATCTATGTATAGGAAACATATGTTGGATCTGCTAATAAAATTTAGTACAAAGGCTAACTGTTTTTCACATGTTTATGCTTTACCTTGCAGATGCTGAAGAATGCAAGCATTGAAGAGGTAACGCGCTCTATCCAAACAGAAATTTCACATGTTTATTTAGAAACCTGACCAAAAAAATGCTAGCAAAGACATTTCCCCTGATGAGTTCTGAGAAAGAATTATTCTACCATTTAGACTTGACAGGATTGAAGCCTCTACCAAACTCTGTAATATTGCGCTGTACACTTCCAAAAAATATACATTACGTTCATCTTAGGATCTTTTTAATAGTTTGCAGTACGTTTTTGCACTGAGAGGTAGTTGCTATAGTCTTGCAAATACTATTTCTCTCTTAGATTCTTAAATGCAGAAGCAAATACTTGCTACCTTTTCTTATATAAAATTGTGAAAAGAGCAAATATGGGAAATAGGCCAATGTTCAAGCACCATCAAATCATTGTTGAAATCAGCGTAAAGTTGATCGAGCGTGAGAAAAGGTACCTATACTTCCAGGCCGGTGTCATAATTGAGGTAGGAAGGGATGCCCAGAAGCCCACGAGCATGTTGCCCTATGTACATAGTTAATTGTGCAATGGGACCAGAATTTGGAATTTTTTACCCACTTTTGTTCATCTGGACCAGAGTATCTTCCTTTATCCTGATTGACATATTCCAACTCAATTTTTTTTTCCAAAAATCATGATTCTAAAGTGTGTCCTGGATGAGATATGCTCACTGTGCAGCAATTAACTTTTATGATCAAGCTGTTACTAATAAAAAAACATATTATGCGAACCTTTTGTCCTTTTTACTCAGTAAATTGTTCCTTTCCTTTTATCCAGATCCAGACAATACAGCGTCTGAAGGACGAAAGGGATAACAATCTTCAGCAAAATCAACAAATGCAACGTGAACTGGTGCTGTATATTGACCTTTTCACGCTCCATGTCGTTTCTACTCACTGTTTTAGTTCAGTTCAGCTCCTAGTTTGCTTAAGCATATTAACATTTGGATTTTGATGCTTTTGCTTGTTTCTCATTGTTTGAATCCATAACTAAATATGTAAAAGGCAGATAATGATAAATATTATTTTATAAAAAAGTATGACTTTTGAGCAAATGCAAAAGAATATGTTGGTCCTTGATGAGTAACAAGTTTTTTGTTTTGCAATGTGTCAGTAATCACATTCTATTTGTATAAATATAAAAAATTGGCTTGATTACCATTTTTCCCTTGCCATAAATTACTTTGTGGATGTTTTAGCAAAAACAAAGTCAAAGCACTGTATTATTTTGTCCTTTGTCCTACTAGATCATTTATTTATCAAGAGGACACAGACTAAGAGCTGGACCTTGGAAATGGAAAACCAAGTCACTATGGCGTTAGCTCAATTTTGGAGTGAAACTAGATTGCCAAAGGGTAGTGGGCCAGTTAAATCAGACTTGATACTATGGATATGCCATGGTGTCTACTGTTTCGTTCTTTTTCTGCCAGCAGTTAATATGGTCACTTTAGACGCTGATATAACAGAAAATGAACAGAAATGTGAGGTGCCACCTGCCAATCATGTTTGTTTCCATATTTTTATTACTTTTGACTCTAAAATGTACTAGATTGGCGGTTGATATCGAAGTACTAAACCTAGGTTAACTTCTGCATGAAATGCTGATTGCCTACATATACATCCTAGCTTATATTGGATTTATCCCTAAATTTAAAAAATTAAAATTTCAGGACATGCTGAGGAGGCGTAGAAGCCGCAAAGGCGATGCTGGTTTCTCTTTGACCTTTGCTGCTTTTGCTGGGATCATAGGTCTCCTGGTTGGGCTCTTGATGAGCCTCATCTTCTCTTCCCCACCAGCGGCTGCTTAGATGCCAAGATTGAAGCCTAGAGTAACAGTATTCAGCTCAGTTTCCAGATGCTTGGGGAGAAAGATTAAAAGTTATATTACTCTAGTCTCAACTATCATTCTTTGTTCTTTGCATTGTAGGTATACATGCCTTATCACAACGGGCTTGCAATGTTTAGCCCGTGTTTGCGTCGTCTTCCATTTGTATTTATATTCCTCTACTGTGTATTTTTTCTGTATAATTAGCTTGGCATATATCAGGAAGACAAATGTATGCATTCACCTATTAGAAATGTAAAGGCTGAAAAGGAAGCATGTGTTATCTATCCTAGTGACCCTCTTTCAAAATGTAGGACATATTTTGTTCGTAGACTTTGATCAATAGTATGTAATTTGTTTTATACAAAAATTGATAGAAACACGTGTTCAAAAACATTTTTTCCTTATATTTTCCATCTCATAACAATTACAGAATGTAATATACAAAATTTACAGTCAAAATACAAACTTAGAAAACCAAAATATTCCACATATCTCTGAATTGGGGAGTAACTTTAAGAAAACATGTTTGAAAATCTAATGAACCAGCTGACGCATGGACCATTCTTATGTTTAGAGCCTCATTTATTTAGTGGATTATAAAACATGGGAATAGGAAAAACTTAAGACTTTAATGGAAAACACAAAAATATGCAACTAAAGTTGTTTGATCACGCCACAAGAACAATGGACAAATTACTTTGAAGAATTAGGTGTTCACTATAGCTGTTATAGAAACATAGAAATGCTTCCAAGCGAGGTTTGTACTCACTCAAAAAATTCCTTTGAATTACATGCAAATTAGTTTATAGGAAAATAGAAAAACCTAAAGATACATTCCTCTAATTTCCTATTCAACAAAGAGACGCTTGGTTATTATTATGCTCATGACAGTATTAGATTGTAGTCGGCTCTACTAAAATAAGGGCTTGCAAAAAGGTTCCGATTGCACTTCTCGAGCTAGAGTTTGCTTTTGAGAAGATTTCTTGCCTTTTCTTCTTTCAAATTTCCATTTCTAAGTCATGTTATAAATAATAATTTGTATATTGACGAAGTTGCGCATCATGAAACATGCATGTGTTTATTTAGAGTGATCTAAAAGATCTTTACAGAGGGAGTACATGGTTGTCGTCCTAGAAATAAAAAAAATGGATGGCAGATAACCCTTTTTGTAGAATAGGAAGTGCATAGGCATGATGCCCCCATACTGAGTACTCCCTGGTACTCCCAAGTCCGGAAACATCTCCCTATAAGTCATGATCTATCATGTCACAAAATTTGAAATTTAAACCCAACTCACATACTATAAAGCAAAAAGTATAGATATAGCTATGAATAGCAACTAACTTAATGTTTTTTCTTCTGTGAATTCGCCCACTAACATTAGTGGCATCATTTTAACTTTTCTTTCTCTCAAGAGTTTTGATTTAGAATTTGGTGACATAATCAATGCCCTAGGTGGAATTATAGGGACTCCCAACCCCAACTACATACTACTATGTCTGTTCGGATTTATTAGTCCCCCTTGTATTTTGGTTAAACTTTGACCTTTAATTGAACTACCAAAAAATAATTTATATACCACAAAATAGTATCATTGAAAACCTCCTTTTAAATATGAACCCAATAATATAAGCTTTATTTTTTTGCGGGTGAAATAATGTATTACTCCTCACAGAAGGTTCATACAATCAATCGCAGCTAGCTCCGTAGCAACCAAAGGCCCCCAAGTCATAGTTCTGCCTTCTAAACGAATAAACTTAACTAAACTATCACTAAGAGCATCTCCAATAGATGGTCTAAATTTTGACGGTCCAAAACCGGAGATTTAAATTTTGGACCGCCAAAAAGTGCGTTTTGGAGCTCCGAAAAAAGGCCAACTCCAACAGATGGTCCAAATTCATGGTCCAAAAGAGCAACTCCAATAGATGGTCCAAATTCATGGTCCAAAACCGGCCAGCAGCCGCCCAGTTGCTGTTCAGCCGCTGTCCAGCCATTGTACAGCCGCACATATTTCAAAATAATATAAAACAATTCATGTCCACAATATCAAATTATTACATAGTTCTTCAGATCCAGGAGATGCAATGCAACACAAATACAACATAGTTTTGCACAATACAACATAGTTTTGAACAAACAAATAATGAATCTATGTGGATCTTTCGCCATGCCATTTCCATTGCTCTTCCATCAAATCTTTCTAGAGTTGGTCATGCACATCGCTGTCTCTAATCTCGCTGTACACCTTCATGAAACGTCTGATGCGCTCCTCTTTGCGCATGGTGTTAACACGAATGCCCATCAACTGATAGAAGTTGTAATCTAAATTTTTGCCACGCTCGTTCTCAGTGATCATGTTATGCATGATCACGCAAGCGGTCATGATGTACCAAAGGATCTTTTGATCCCAAAATCTAGATGGTCCTCGCACAATAGCAAATTGGGATTGCAAAATCCCAAATTCCCTCTCAACATCTTTTCTAGCCGCCGCTTGTGCATTATGAAAGACAAGTTCTTTCTTACCTTCAGGTTTTGCAACCGGCTTGATGAATGTACTCCACCTCGGGTAGATCCCATCTGCAAGATAGTACCCATAGTTGTAGGTGCAGCCATTTGCTTCCAAGGTCACCGGTGGTGCTTCTCCATTTGCTAAGTTGGCAAAGAGAGGTGACCGGTCGAGCACGTTGATGTCGTTGCAAGAACTGGGCATACCAAAATATGCATGCCAAATCCATGTTTCATAATCAGCAACTGCCTCAAGAATGACAGTGGCATCCTTCCCACGACCCTTGAATTGTCCATGCCATGCTTTTGGACAATTCTTCCATCTCCAATGCATGCAATCCACAGACCTGAGCATACCTAGAAACCCTCGAGCTTTGTTCATCTCCAAAAGCCTCTGAGTGTCCTGAGCATTGGGTGCTCTCAAGTACTATGGACCGAACACTTCTACCATAGTTATTGCAAATTGCTTGACATAGAAGATAGAAGTGCTCTCTGCCATCGCCAAGTTGTCATCAATGTAATCTGCCGGAACACCATATGCCATAATGCGCAAAGCGGCAGTGACCTTCTGCTCAATGCTATGGCCAAGCAACCCCGCACAGTTCCTTCTCTGCTCGAAGACTGGGTTATGCTGCTCCACTTCATTGCAAATGCGAAAGAATAAGTCTTTCGACATTCTGAAACGGCGTCGAAAGTAATTCTCCAGAAAAATAGGTGATGATGCAAAGTAGTTGCGCACCAATCATTTGTGCGCATCAATCCGTTCTCTCCGAATGAACGCATGACCATTAACGGAACCACCGTGCTTCGATTTCTTCCTCTTGTGCATGGCCACTAGCATAACAATCTCCTCTTCTTCATGCAAATCAAATTCCTCGTCCGACGATGAATCATCCACGAAAGAGGAGTCAACCAAGCTCATCTACAATGCACACAACCACCGTCAAACATACTATCCAATCCCAAGTTAAATCATCAAGTTTCGTCATTTTTTTACCTTGGGGAATTCCGTCGAACACCTTGTGCGCGCGGTGGAAGAAGATGGCCGCCCGTTGGATTGGCTGCTGCTTACGGCTGAGGACGGCTGCGGCCAGCTCCGAACGGCGGCGGTGATAACAAATGAGGTTGGAGGCCGGCCAAGATGTGACGCCCTCGATTCAATCGCACACTAATCATACACGCAAATGTGTACGATCAAGATCAAGGACTCACGGGAAGATATCACAACACAACTCTAGACACAAATAAAATAAAACAAGCTTTATATTACAAGCCATGGGCCTCGAGGGCTCGAATACATAAGCTCGAATACACAAGAGTCAGCGGAAGCAACAATATCTGAGTACAGACATGAGTTAGACAAGTTTTGCCTTAAGAAGGCTAGCACAAAAGCAACAACGATCAAAAAGGCAAGGCCTCCTGCCTGGGAGCCTCCTAACTACTTCTGGTCGTCGACGGTCTCCACGTAGTAGTATGCATCGGCGGTGGCATCTAGCTCCTGGGCTCCGACATCTAGTTGCATCAACCGGAAAGAAGAAGAAAGGGGGAAAAGGGGGAGCAAAGCAACCGTGAGTACTCATCCAAAGTACTCGCAAGCAAGGATCTACACTACATCTGCAACATTATCAAAGGAAGGCTGTATATGTGGATTGGGCTGCAGAAATGCCAGAATAGAGAGAAGGCCTAGTCCTATCGAAGACTAGCATCTTCTGGAAACCACCATCTTGCAGCAACAGGAGGGGGTAGAGTAGCATAAAGTAAAGTAGTAGTAGTGTTATCAACCTCGGCCAGAGATCCTTTCTCGACCCCCTGCAAGAAAGCAATCCCAGAGCCATACTATCCAGTTATCATCACAATCCATTACTCATCACCATCCAGTCTCATCACAAGTATCCAGTTCTAGTTGTATCGATCGGGATACAACTCCAAGTGTCCGTTACCGTAGGACAGGCTATCGATAGATGTTTTCTTCCCTGCAGGGGTGCACCAACTTACACACCACGCTCGATTAACTCCGGCCGGACACACTTTCCTGGGTCATGCCCGGCCTCCGCCAAATAATACACCGCAACCCGACCTAGGCTTAATAGAGAGGCCAGCACGCCGGACTAAACCTATGCCCCCAGGGGTCATGGGCCATCTCCCCGGAAACTCCTGCACGTTGCGAACGCGGCCGGTGAGCAGACCTAGCTACCTCCTTCAACAAGGCATGCGCTTATACAGTCCAACCCGGCGCGCGCCACTCAGTCGCTGACGTCTATTAAGCTTCGGCTGATGCATACGACGCAGAATGCCCATACTATGCCCACGTGATGGTTAGTGCTATCAGGCCAGAGGCCCCTGGGATCAAATATCCAAATCGTAGTGGATTAGGAACGCGCGGTAACAAGCAGAGACTCACGAAAGATGTGACCCCGTTGCCCCGTCTCGAGGACTTGCGGCAAGGGCTAGGAATGCCCGGCCACGCCTCGTAATTATCTCGCGGGCACCTTCCAGGCCCGCCTGACTCCACATCACTCGCAATTATGCTCGCGCGGGTACCCCTCAGGGTCGACCCGTCTTTAGTAACATGGTTCAGTGTAAAGTCATAGTAACCATAGTAACTGTGTGTCTAACACCAAGGGGAAAACCTGAGGAATCACCCTTGACGGATTCCACTCGATGTAATCATCAAGGTGAACGTAAGAGGAACCACCCTCGAAGTTCACACTTGAGGGGTTGCACGACAGAGCCGTATCGGAAGTGGTTAAGGAGGAAATCACCCTCGATGACCACGGACGAATAGCTACACTACAGAGATCTCATCAGGAGTGATGTATAGGTTCCACCCTCTGCACTCGATGGTAACTCTGCAGAGTCGAGCAACAAAAGGGGAAAGTGATGTGCGGTGTCAGGGCCTGGTCTTCGATCCCGTTGATCGGGTCTTCGATGATGAAGCAGGGGCAACAGGGACAAGGTGGGGGGTCACGGATGGATCACTAACCAACCTATACTAAGTAGTTTAGGATAAGCAGGTAGGTAACAAAGAGCAGGATACAAAAGCAGGCTATGCATCAGAATAGGAGCAAACAATAACAGTAGTAAAATCTAATGCAAGCATGAGAGAATGGAATGGGCGATATCGGAATGATCAAAGGGGGGCTTGCCTGGTTACTCTGGCAAGGAGGGGGTCGTCGGCGACGTAGTCGATCACCGGGGCATCAACGGCCTCGGGGTCTACCGGAGAGAAGAGGGGGAAGAAACAGTAAATACATAGCAAACAGAGGTAACACTAAGCATGACATGACGATATGTATCGCTAGGCGTGCTCTAACGCGGTACTACACGTTGTAGACGAAGGGGGGAAACATCCGAGGATGAATTCCCGACGATAGGTGGATTCCGGACAAAGGAAAAGAGGGGGAAAGTTCCATGTTCAGCATGCTAGGGGCATGTGACAGATGAACGGACCACGTATTTGGATTCGTTGGATTTTTCTGAGCAACTTTCATATAGAAAACATTTTCATCCGAGGAACGGTTTAATTTCTATGAAATTTTAAAGATTAAAGTAATTTCTGGAATTATTTATTTACAGAAAAAAGATATATGACGTTAGCATGATGTCACAGTGACATCAGTAGGTCAACAGACGGCTCACCAGGTCAAACCTAACATGTGGGTCCAGTGGGACCCACATGACAGCCTCTGTTATGTTAACAGTGGAATAAAACTAATCTAGCAGAGATAGTAAGAGGTGTGGGCCCCAGTGGCAGTGCTTGATTAGAGTTTAACTAATTAGATTTTAATTTGAAATGTGATTAATTAGCCTAACTACTGGGGGACCCACACGTCAGCGAAAGGGATGAACAGGGGCCCCGCGTTGACTTGGGTCAACGCGGTCAAAAGGGCGCAGGGGGCCCACTCGTCAGCGACCATTGGTGGGTCCCACGCGGTGCCAGCTCAGCGGGGGCGGCGACGCCAGAACGCGGCGGAGGCCTCGGGAGGTGGTCGGATTTCGCCTACACACGGCCGTTTCGAGCGCGGCCGGGCCCGTTCGAACGAGCAGACGACGACGAGTCCAACTGTGGTGGTGGCAGGGTCGGACTCGACCGGAATCATCGCCGGCGTTGAGCAAGGCGGCGGTGGCGCTCGGGCAAAACCAGGCGCGCGGCTATGGTGTGAACTAGCGCACGCTTTCGGTTGCGTTCGAGACAGAGGGGAGCGCTGCGTCGAGTGGAGCTGGCGCGAGGCCGTGGAGGTGGCCGGAAGTGGCCGGACGGTGAGTTCCGATGGCGGACAGAGCACGATGAGGCGGCGAGCTAGCTAGGACGGAGCATGCGACGCGAGCAGAGGAACGGAGAGGGGGAGGCTCACCGAGCGGCTATGACGAGCCGTCGACAGTTTAGGAGCGCAGGGTTCGCTGGAGACGACGAAGATGGCCGGCAACAGAGGCGGAAGGGGGATGGAGGAGAGCAGCCTCTACAGGTCCTCCCAGCTCCCGCTGATGGTCGAGGACGACGGAGCGGAGTACGGCGCTCCTCCCAGCCTCCAGCACAATCGGGAGGGCGCCGGGGACCGCGAGATCGACGGAGGGCGACGGCGACGAGCTCTCGGGCAAGGTGGGGAAAAGAGAGAGGCGAGGTGCGTGGGGCAAGTGGGGGGGCAGCTAGGATTCGTCCGGGTCGGGGCGACCTAGTAGTCACCGGGGAGCCACCGGATGGCCGCCTCGTGGCCATCGGCAGCCACGGACGGCGCGCGCGTCCACCCAGTCCCCGATGAAAAGAGGTAGGGGACGGCAGGGTTAGGTGGGCTGGGCTGCACTGTTGCGCGGCTGGGCCAAGTGCACAGTGCAGCCTGGCCTTTTTCTTTTCTCTTTTTTTTGAACTTTCCCTTTTTCTTTTTCTAGCAGCTTTTGCCTTTTCTTTTTAGCCAATAAAGTCTCTGCAAAAATTATGCCATTGGCCAAAATAATTTCAAAGAAGTATATTGCACTGCCTGGGAGGCTTTTGGAATAGTTGCCAATTTTATAAATTAAAAAGGCATTTAATTTAATGCTTACGTCACTGTTTTAAGTAGCTTAGGTCACTCAAACCTTTTGCAAGTATGTTGGTTCACCACCAATATTAGTTTTGGAATATTTGGCACATGATGAACATTTTTGTTTTCATGTTTGAGAAATTTGAATTTTTGACATTAATTTGAAATTGAGATTCGGACTGGAATAGAATCAAAGTGAGATTAGCACCAGTAACAATGATTACAAGGCATCATTTCAAGGTGATTACTGTAGCATGATTCTCGGGGTGTTACAACTCTCCTCCACTACAAGAAATCTCGTCCCGAGATTTAAGTGCGGAAGTAAAGAGTAACTTCGGGAGAACTGACCCTTATAGGGTTAATTATCTGGTGAAAAACTCAGGGAATGAGGTAGAAGTATCTCTCGAGTTGAAAGTTAATAAAACATCGAGAGCAAAGTATGAAGGTACAATAGGAAGTTTCAAGCGAATGGACAAATGATCGATACCTGGCAGAGTGTGAGAAAGGGGTTCAGAGCATCGGGAAAAGATCATCTCTCGGACGGTGGCTCGTGACAACATACTAGCTAAGAGCAAATTATACTTCGGAATAATGATAAACAGGAGAGTCATGTTTCGATCCTATGGAACTCTGGGTTATGGGCCCACCATGTGGGTTAAAAGTAGGAAGGGCGCTAGCATTTTGCACGGTCATGATAGCAAGGCAAGTCAGAGCATAGACTGTCAATTATGTTGGCAACAACGTTGGTACCAAGGGCGAGGGACGAAGAGAACCATTCTCCTGCTCGCAAGACGAGGCGGACCAATAGGCAAAGTTCTCGTCCATCGGTGGTTACCGGAATGTCATCAACAATAGTAACAGGGTCTTACTGATAGAGTTTGTACACCGAGGTGTTTACATAAGGATGGAATTATCACTGCTCAGACAAGTTAGATTACAAGAAAGGTGAAACAAAACAATGGAAAGGAAAATGTGATTATTATGATAATCAGACCAATGGAAAGGAAAGGTGTTTATACCCAAGTATTAGGGTATAACTTTCCCAAGGAAAGGCAGAGCATGATAGGGCTCCAAGTATTAAACCATTTAGACAAAGGGGCAAGAAATTTATGAGGTTTACCCATACAACGGTGTTTGGATAATTGATCAAGAAACATTTAGCATTGCGCCTCCAATGCTCTTAATGATGTTTGGAGTAACGCAGTCATACTTTTGGATAGCATTGACATGGTCATCGGGTAAAGGCCGGACCTTGGGAACACAAAGGATCCGTCGGGAATTACTTGAACACCTCAAGCAATTTTATCAAGGAAGATGAGGAGGTGGCCGATGGTTTCAACAAAAATCCATTGACATGTTAAAAAGGATGTATTTCCAAAAATTTATATGAACAAATTCGTGTTGGGGAAGGCAAGAATGTTGTCGATGATAACACAAATCATCGAGGGGCATGGATGGTATTTCTCGTCATGAATTCAATTGATATCCTGGAAGAGCTCAGAATGTTGATGATGACGATGACACATTTGTCGAGAGATTTCATGAAGATGTAATCAATCAGCGACGACATCAAGTCAAAGGAATGATAAAGCGAAAGGTTATTGGAACCACGGGTACGACACAAACTCGAAATCAAGCTTGTTGTTCAAGGCGAAACGATATGACGAGGAAGATCGACGTGAGATTAGCTCATCGTCAAAGATTGTGCTCCGGGAAGAAAGGAGCAAGCAACACAGTTAAAAGTTAGCACGATAGTGGTATAGCTCATTAGGCTAGGAATAACTTGAAGGATTATTAAACTCGTAAGCAATGAAAATTACTTGGAGTTATAGAATCGGAGTGCGGAATCGATTCAACCGATCCACTTATCGGTGTCCTTGAGTGATTAATAACTGAGACCCCGGGGGAAATCTGAAATCGGTGAGAAGAAATACTAGATGAAGACTCATAGGAAGCAACGTAGTTCTTTGATATTCTCGAGGTACCGGAGGGTAATACTCAAGGGAAGATCAGAATAGAGGTTGCGGAGATGCATTGATCTGCAGAAGGAAGTATTTTAACTTATCCGGGAAATGGAATCAAGGAGGAACTATGGTCTGAACCACGGTTGCAAAGGACCGAATATAGATACAAAATGAACATAACACAAGGGGATTATTATTATTATCACAAGGATCTTCCATGATAAGTTCCACATCGGGTCCATGGGCATGAACACAAAGTTCAAGGTCGACTCCCACTTCTTCAATGCATAACCTTCCATTCACTTCTTGTTTTCGGTGAAGTCATAGTGTTGAAATTATACCTAGCAAAACGCCAGAATAGTATGGCCCGTGAAAACTCTCAGGTTCACACGGATTAGGGAACGCGTAGGTTCAACCCATAGGGGCATCTTAGGAACATATACCACAAACTTAAAGAGTAAAATAACACAAGCTCGAAGGTAGAGCATGGTTGACAAAAGGAGAGGATACAATTTACTGAAGGCAATATGTATTAGGGGAAGAGCGCACGAGATTTAGAATATGAAGGACATTGCCGGATAATAATCCAACAAAGGATTCGGTGATCCTCAATGGATCTGATGTGAGTATCAGTACTCAATCAGAAGAAGGAAACAATGCAATGGCATCATATTATAGAAACAACTAACTAATTCAAAGTTTAAATAACAAAGGAATTCTGATTTCCAAAACAAAGGATCAGAAGCAGACGCTCTGATCAAGGATGGATAAGTAGAATAGACCTAGGGGCACAATCGATGACAAATAGATTAGTCGGGAACCAGCTCATGTTCAAAACGACGTCTGAGCCAGAAGATAATTTAGAAGGATCAACTGATGATTGCGTGCTTTCACATACATGTTGAATGGATAGGATCAAAATGACGGTGTCAAAGGATACTAATGAATATTACTACACATATGGAAAGCATCCATAATGCAAGCAGACAAGTATTTTCAAAGCAATAGTTTGAAGAGAATACTCAGAAGATCGGGTAGTATTTCCAAGTATTTTGAAAAGCATATGAACAACTGGGGATGAGTAGACCCCGGTTAAGTGAATTATCCTTAGTGCAAAAAGAAGCTGCAAAGCAGAAGGCACAAGGACTCTCGGAACAACGGAGAGTGCTAGCGGTATCTTGTAACAACATGAGCAACTGGGGATGAAGGTACAAGCGGCAAGGAGGTTATTCACGAGGATTACCGGTGGTCAGGAACTGTAAGGTAGTGTGCACAGAGTCTCGAGAAACATCGAGGAGTATCCGCAGAATCTTTTGGCGAAGCAAGTGATCATCAGTAAGGTCGGGGCTCTCCGGGAGGAAGTGGGTACGAGAACCTAATGTCGGAGTTAGTAAAATATTTAACCCGTATAGAAGAGAGATCATAGTCCCAGAGTATAAACGAGGAATAAAAGATCCTAATACCACCCATATGGCGACGTGGGCCCGTAAGACACACGGCCAATGTTAGTAAAAGTTTTTCAGTGACTAGACTCAACTTCAGCCAAGGAGTTGGAAAGGGGGCTACCTACAGGCAGTCGGCTCTGATTCCAACTTGTGACGCCCTCGATTCAATCGTACACTAATCATACACGCAAATGTGTACGATCAAGATCAAGGACTCACGGGAAGATATCACAACACAACTCTAGACACAAATAAAATAATACAACCTTTATATTACAAGCCATGGGCCTCGAGGGCTCGAATACACAAGAGTCAGCGGAAGCAACAATATCTGAGTACAGACATGAGTTAGACAAGTTTTGCCTTAAGAAGGCTAGCACAAAAGCAACAACGATTGTCGGTGTCAAAACCGGCGGATCTTGGGTAGGGGGTCCCGAACTGTGCGTCAAGGTCGGATGGTAACAGGAGACAAGGGACACTTTATTTTACCCAGGTTCGGGCCCTCTCGATGGAGGTAAAACCCCACTCCTGCTTGATTAATATTGATGATATGGGTAGTACAAGAGTGGATCTACCACGAGATCAAGGAGGCTAAACCCTAGAAGCTAGCCTATGGTATGATTGTGTATGATGATGGTTGTCCTACGGACTACAACCCTCCGGTTTATATAGACACCGGATAGGGTTAGGGTTACACAGAGTCGGTTACAATGGTAGGAGATCTCGAATATCCGCACGCCTAGCTTGCCTTCCACGCCAAGAAAAGATCCTTCTGGACACGGGACGAAGTCTTCAATCTTGTATCTTCATAGTCCTGGAGTCCGGCTGAAGGTATAGTTCGGCTATCCGAACACCCCCTAATCCAGGACTCCCTCAGTAGCCCCTGAACCAGGCTTCAATGACGACGAGTCCGGCGCGCAGATTGTCTTCGTCATTGCAAGGCGGGTTCCTCCTCCAAGTTCTTCAAGAAGATTATAAACACCAAAAAATAGTGTCCGGCTCTGCAAGATAAGTTTCCACATATTGCCATACAGAGAATAATATTAACACAAATCAAATCTGCTGACGTATCCCGCAGTGCGTCACAACACTGCGGCCAAGCCTTCTATATAAATTGCTTTCATTGTTCCACCTCAGCTCGTTTAGCGAGGCGGTTTCCTTGGCACGTCTTGTCGAAGCAGAGATCATGTGCCCCCTTTAACGGGATTCTCATTAATACGGACGTGGGTAACCCAACCACGCCATTTACCACGGCGTTTGGGAGGCAAGTGAGTTTTATTAGGTAGGTGAGGACGCCTAACCGTACCTGCTTATATAAAGGGATAAGGATTCACCTTTTTAACCTACGCCTTCTTCCTCCTTTGCCAATCCATCTCTCGCGCACTCAAGCTCCAGCGCCCAAGTCCGCTCTTCCTTCCTCAACCTTCTCCAACAATGTCCGGAGCGGGAGGCAAGTGGATGGTCTCCTCCGTTACGGAGGCTCAAGTAAAAAGGTTAAGGAAAGCCGGATACTTGTCCAAGGACATCCCGCATCGGCTTCCTGATAAGGGGCAGCTTCTTCCTACCCCAAGGCCCCATGAGAGGGTAGTTTTTCTTCCCCACTTCCTCCGCGGACTGGGCTTTCCACTTCACCCATTTGTCCGGGGGCTCATGTTCTACTATGGCCTGGATTTCCACGATCTGGCCCCGAACTTTGTTCTCAACATCTCGGCGTTTATCGTCGTGTGTGAGGCCTTTCTCCGCGTCCGCCCCCACTTCGGCCTCTGGCTCAAGACCTTCAACGTCAAGCCCAAGGTGGTGCCCGGCACCCAGGCGGAGTGCGGAGGCGCTATGGTTGGCAAGATAGCCAACGTCCTCTCGTTCGATGGCTCCCTCGTGGAGTCTCTAAAGGGGTGGCAGGCTGGGTGGTTTTACATCACCGAGCCCCGCGATCCGAAATGGGTCGCGGCCCCCGAGTTCAGATCCGGACCCCCCACGCGGCTCATGTCCTGGAAAGAGACAGGCCTGTCGTGGGGCAACGAGGAAGAAGTGACTGGGTTGCAAACATGCATCCAGTCCCTGGTGAACAAGCCAATCCGGCTTGCCAACATAGTCCAGGTCATGCTCGTTCGGCTGATCCTCCCGTGGCAAGAACGGGATTTTACTTTGTGGGAATTCGACCCGGCGCAGCACCAGACCCTCAGTAGGCTCTTCGACACGACGTATGAAGACGTCTGGAAGGTGCTGACCAAAGGCGCCGAGTCCCCCACATCCGCCTCCGAGGATCGCGGATACAGCTCGCAGCGTAACGCTAGCGAGGTAAGCTATCTATACCTTTAATAGGTTCATTAAGCTCTTCTTCATAGATTATCTCTATGCGGGATCTAAACTCCCTTTTACCTTTGACAGGCTTGGCAGGAGATATCCGGACCGATTAACTGTCCGGCTCCTCTGCCCGAAGACCCGGCCCCAGCTCTCTTGGTGAAGCTAATGGCTCCGGCACCTTACGTGGTACCGGAGAGGAAGGCTAAGAAGAAGAAAACCACCGGGACTCGAAAAAGTTCCCGCAACATGGTGGTGTCGGACTCGTCATCCGACGAGTCCGCAACGCCCTCCTCTCGTGAAAACGAGGAGGAGGAACAAGGAAGCTCTCCCCCTCTAGCGAGGGGAGCAAAGAAGAAGAAGGCCGCCCCAACAGGGGAGGCCGAGGGGTCGAGGAAAAGGAAGACCCCTCCGCCGGACTACTCCCATGACGCCGAAGAGGGCGGAGAGGAGTGGCCGGTCAGAACCAAGCGTCCGGCAACATAGTAAGTGTTCACATATCAGAGTGACTCATGATATTCTTTTAATGCGCTGCTTTCCCTAATATCGAACATAATTTATGCAGCCCGCCCCGGGCCGAACTCGACGATTCGTTGAGCGGCTCCCTGGACTCGTCGGACGTGAACTCTGTTCCGCCCGCGGTCTCCCCCCGCGGGGCGGACGACGCCGAAGTGGCGCCCCGCCAAGCTTTGGGGCAGGAGGAGATGGTCCTGGAGGAGCCACAAGGCAATCCTCCGGACCCCAGGAGTGAAGGGGATGAAACCCCCCAGGGCTCCAAGTCCGGCTTTGTGTCGGACACCGCACCGGACTCGACAGTCCCGGTACGCGGCGGGCGAACTCCTTCCAAGAGGAGTAAGCCATCTGAGCCGGCGGCCTCCGTCCAACCGGAGGCGCCGGACAATCTGCTGGAGGTGCTTAAGGGCGCCGCCATCGATGAGGAGCACCGTACTGTTATGAGTACGGTGATCCAAAGGATTCAGTCCGCCAAGAGCGGACTGAATGAAGCTTGCGCTAGCCTTTTAACAGGCTTCGAGGTAAGTAAAAATATGTCAAATTATTTACCGCATAGACAGTAGCCCTTGATGCTCTGTTCGGTGTTCGGAAAGAAAAGCCGGATAGAGGATCTAGCAATTTTCGCAGGAGTCTAACAAAAAGGGTCAAATATGCGTATGCAGGCTTCGCTGTTGTCCACCGCCGCACTGACTGCGCAGGTGGATGTCCTTAAAAAGGACCTCGGGCGGACCGAGCAAGAGCTCAGCCTTGCCAAACGGTAGCTCGAGGAGAACGAAGGTAAGAAATACCTAAAAAAAGAAAAGGAAAAAAAGAGGCCTATAGAGAGGCTTGATTGCAGAAAGAAATAACAGGATTGTACTGCTTATTGTAGGGGCCGCAACCGAGGTGACAACCCTGAAGCAGGCGCTGGCTGAGGCCGAAAAGAAAACGGCCGAGGAGCGCGCCAAGCGAGAACGGCTTGGGGTTCAGGTCGGCGAGGTGCAGCAAGAGCTGCAAACTCTCATGAAAAAACATGAGGGTTTGGAGCTTGAGGCGAAGGCGCAAGCATCCGAGCTCGCGTCAGCCATCGAGACCGCCAAGGGTGCCAAGGCCGAAGCCCAAAAGGCCCTCCAAGAGTTGGAGGAGGTGAAAAATATAGCAACGGGTAAGGCATTCTCAATGCAGAGTAGGAATATAAAAGTAAACTACCTATTACTTACCCGAATCCGGAGTTCTCCAGGGGCGTTCGCCGATCTTCCCCGCAGCGTATCCGACGCCGCCGCGTTCCACCGAGCCGAAGAGGGCAGCTCGACGGAGAGTGTGTTCTGGTCTCAGTATTCTGAGGCTGGACACCCTATGCCCTTAAGCGATCAGCTGAAACAGCTGGTCGAGCTCCACAAGGCGGCCGAACAGGCCATGAAGGGCTTACTAGTTCGGCTGTGGCCTGGAGAGGCCCTGCCTGGGAGCTATTTTGGGCTAGTGCGGTGGCTGGTGGAGGCCTGTCCACGGCTTGAGGTCATCAAGCGCTCCGTCTGCATTGAAGGTGCCCGGAGGGCCCTTGCCCGTGTAAGGGTACACTGGGGTAAGCTGGACGGAGAGAAGCTGGTGAAGGACGGGCCGCCGCAGGGGAAGGAGCATCGCAAGCCCGAGAACTACTACAAGGACGTTCTTGCCGAAGCCCGCCTTGTCGCGGATGAATGTGCTAAAGATGTAATATTTGAGTGAACTCGCTCGTTTGTATCCTGTGCGCTGAAAACTTGTTCATATGCGCAAAGCAATGCTTGTTTAATTTAAAATATTATTTTCTATGCGGCCGTTTATCAAAAAATGAGAGAAGGCAAGTCGTCGGCTTCTGCCCCCATGCCACTAGTGCTGGGGTGTTCGGGATAAACCTGAGGGCTCTTGTTCCCATAGTTGGGTCCTTCGAGGGAGGCGCTCAGCACAACGAACCAGGCAATCGGACTTATAATGCTTGAACACTCTCACTTAGCCATAGAACGTTATAATTTTAAATTTCGGCGAAGCCCCTAGTTTAGAAAGCCGAATTCGGGGCGCTATCCACGCCTTTGGCCGGACATAGACAGCTCCTCGCTCAAAGCGGCATAAGCCTTTAAGGACTCGAAAAACCTCTCGAACAGCGACCGGTCTCACGCCTTATCATGACAGTCTGTTTTAGCTTTCTCCACTGAGGTGCTCAACCCACCTGATCTAGAGCACAATCGCAGTGGTTCTCCTAGTGCTACCTTAGCCGATAGAGCGGAACGTAAGGTACCAAAACATAGGAGCCGGGCAAACCCAACATGTGACCAAAATCATGACTCGGAGCCGATGCATATAGTGCTATAAGTTCGGGGTGCCGCACTTGTGAAAGTGTACGGACTTCTCACACCAGATAAAAGGGTAATGAAGCCCCTGGCGTGGTTTGCCGTACCATGGTGTACGGGTGCGATCATGTTGTGTAATAAACATATATATTCAAAGGGGATAATGCAAAAAATAGACAAAAAGTTATGCATTGTTTATAAAGAGGCTATTTATCAAAGCCGAACGATACAAGTAGTGCGATAAGCAAAAAAGATATTAGACTATTTAACATGTCCTGACCAGGCACAGGCCGCGGAATTTAGAAACAGATATATCGCTCGAAATAGAGACCACCTGAGAGTTCCGGAATGCGGCGTAGCTTTGTCTGCTTTCCTGGATCTTGCATCGTCTGTGCGGCAACACTGCCGAACAGGCTATCCAGAGTATGGGGTCCTGAAAGTAAAAAAGGAAAAATCCGGCAGCCCCTAGTACGTTTGACGCCGTGTTGTAGGCAAGCCGTTAATGTGCCCCTCCCCCTGTGCCCATGGAATTTTAAGGGCGTAACTGTGTACTCGAGGTACTTGCTCCGCTATGTTGCGATGGCTGGGGTCGGGGCTGTATTGCTACGCTTGCTCTGATCGTGCCAGGTGGTCTTGTTGCAGGTTACTCCGGGCGCGCTTTGCATTGTCCGGTTTTTTAGCGGCCGGACTGGAAAGTTGCCTTGAAAGGCTGCTTTGTACATCCGCTGTGAGGGCCGCCGTGTGCTCCTCCGTATGGATGGAGCGTTCTGTGTTTCCGCTGACCGTAATTACTCCTCGAGGGCCTGGCATCTTGAGCTTGAGATATGCGTAGTGCGGCACCGCATTGAATTTAGCGAATGCGGTTCGTCCGAGCAGGGCATGATAGCCACTGCGGAACGGCACTATATCGAATATTAACTCTTCGCTTCGGAAGTTATCCAGAGATCCGAAGACCACATCAAGTGTTATCGAGCCTGTGCAATTGGCCTCTACACCTGGTATGACGCCTTTAAAGGTCGTCCTTGTGGGCTTGATCCTTGATGGATCTATGCCCATTTTCCGCACTGTATCCTGAGAAAGCAGGTTCAGGCTGCTGCCGCCGTCCATGAGGACTCTTGTGAGATGAAATCCGTCCACAATTGGGTCGAGGACCAGTGCGGCAAAACCGCCGTGACGGATGCTAGTGGGGTGGTCCCTTCGATCGAAAGTGATCGGGCAGGAGGACCATGGGTTGAACTTTGGTGCGACTGGCTCCATCGCGTATACGTCCCGTAGCGCACACTTCCTCTCCCACTTGGGAATGTGGGTCGCATATATCATGTTCACCGTCCGCACTTGTGGGGGAAACCCTTTTTGTCCATTGTTGTTCGGCGGCCTGGGCTCCTCGTCGTCGTCGCTGTTCAGCCCCTTGTCCTTGTGTTCGGCTCTTAACTTGCCTGCCTGCTTGAACACCCAACAATCCCTGTTGGTGTGATTGGCTGGTCTTTCGGGGGTGCCATGAATCTGGCACGAGCTGTCGAGTATCCGGTCCAAACTGGACGGGCCCTGGGTATTCTTTTTAAATGGCTTTTTCCGCTGACCGGATTTATAGCCTCTGAATCCGGCATTGACTGTCGTATCCTCATTGCTGTCACTGCTAACGCGGCGCTTTTGATTATTTCGACGTGACCTGCCACTTTTGTCCTTGGTATCCGAATTACCGGGCTTCTTCGATAAGTTGTTGCTACGAGCTAGCCAGCTATCTTCGCCCGCGCAAAAGCGGGTCATGAGTGTCCTGAGGGCTGCCATGGTTTTCGGCTTTTCCTGTCCCAGGTGCCGGGCAAGCCACTCGTCACGGATGTTATGTTTGAAGGCTGCTAGGGCCTCTGCGTCCGGACAATCGACTATCTGATTTTTCTTTGTTAGGAACCGTGTCCAGAATTGCCTGGCCGATTCTTCTGGCTGCTGAATTATGTGGCTTAGGTCGTCGGCGTACGGTGGCCGCACATAGGTCCCCTGAAAGTTGTCGAGGAATGCGGCTTCCAGGTCCTCCCAAGAACCGATTGAGTCCGCTGGTAGGCTGTTAAGCCAGTGCCGGGCTGGTCCTTTAAGCTTAAGGGGTAGGTATTTGATGGCGTGCAGATCATCGCCACGTGCCATGTGGATGTGAAGGAGATAATCCTCAATCCATACTGCCGGATCTGTCGTACCATCCTACGACTCGATATTGACGGGTTTAAAACCCTCTGGGATTTTATGATCCATTACTTTGTCTGTGAAGCATAGTGGGTGTGCGGCGCCCCTGTACTGGGCTATGTCGCGACACAGTTCGGAAGAGCTGTGCCTGCTGTGTTCGGCCCGGCCGGATTTATTGAGTCCGGAGTGAAGATCATCACGTGTCGTCGGGCGTCCGCGCGATCCATAGATCGACCTTGTTTGCTTTGCTTTATCCTCCAGTACGTCTCGCAGGTCTGGCTCGTTTTCCGTGCCTTATTCGAGCGGCACCGGGGCATGGCTTGCTTAGGGGCTCGACAGGCCTCTCCGTCGCGGCCACGGGGTGGCCGGTCTGCCATGTCATATGCTTCCCCCTCTGATTGGGGTAGCGGCCTGCGCTTAGGATAATTTTTGGAGGGGCGCACGAGTTCATACTCTTCGGCCGCAAGGACTTCAGTCCATCTATCAGCTAGCAGATCTTGATCAGCTCTAAGCTGTTGCTGCTTTTTCTTTAGGCTGTTGGCCGTGGCTAGAAGCCTGCGTTGAAAACGCTCTTGTTCGGCGGGGTCTGATGGTACGACGAATTCGTCGTCGTCGAGGCTTGCCTCCTTTTCGGAGGGAGGCATGTAGTTATCATCCCCAACCTCTTGCTCTGCCGCTCTCTCCTGAGGGCTGGCTTTTCCATCTTCCTGCGCCGAATCTTGCTGGTTCTGGTGTTCTTCAGCGCTGTCCGGGGTAGTATTATCTCCCGTGCCGGAATCACCGTTTCTGCTGTGGCGGGATTTAGAGCGGCGCCGTTGGCGCCGGCGTTTTTGTGGTTTTTTCGAGTTGTCGTCTTTCGCTGTTCCATCGCCATCCGCGTCCTTTGGAGCATCCACCATATATATGTCGTATGACGAGGTGGCGGTCCAGCGCCCTACATGTGCTGGTTCTTGTTCGTCTCCTCCTTCATCGTCCATACCGTTGAAGTCTTCGGGGCCGAAGTCAAGCATGTCGGTTAAATCGTCGACAGTGGCTATTAAGTGGGTGGTGGGTGGGCATTGAATTTCTTCGTCGTCCGAATCCCAACCTCGCAGACCATAGTCCGGCCTAGGCTCTCCTGATAAAGAGAGAGATTTGAGAGAATTCAGGATATCACCGAAGGGTGAGCACTGAAAGATGTCCGTGGCGGTGAACTCCATTACAGGCGCCCAATCAGATTCGATCGGCGGGGGCGCGGAAGGCTCGGAGTTCGGAGAAGAGTCCGGCTCCTTGGAGTCCTGGGCCGTGCGGAGTACGGGGCTGGCGTTCGGCTCGATCGCCTTTGAGATTGCAGCCCCCGAGGTGACGTCCAACCGTTCATCCTCAGAGAACGCAGCGGGCTCCGAGTCAAAGATCGGGGCCGGAGCGTGTGCGGCCTCCAGGGTGCTATTCGGAGGCAGAGCTATATCATGCCCCTCGAAATAGCGCGGCGCGCTTGGCTGTGGCTCGAACCCGTCGAAGATCAAGTCTCCGCGGATATCAGCCGTGTAGTTTAAGCTTCCAAACCTGACTTGATGGCCAGGGGCGTAGCTTTCGATCTGCTCCAGATGACCAAGCGAATTGGCCCGCAGAGCGAAGCCGCCGAAGACGAAGATTTGTCCAGGGAGGAAAGTCTCACCCTGGACCTCATCATTGTTGATGATCAAAGGAGCCATCGGGCCTAAAAGCGACGACACAGAGGAACTCTCAATGAAAGCACCAATGTCGGTGTCAAAACCGGCGGATCTCAGGTAGGGTGTCCCGAACTGTGCGTCAAGGTCGGATGGTAACAGGAGACAAGGGACACTTTATTTTACCCAGGTTCGGGCCCTCTCGATGGAGGTAAAACCCTACTCCTGCTAGATTAATATTGATGATATGGGTAGTACAAGAGTGGATCTACCACGAGATCAAGGAGGCTAAACCCTAGAAGCTAGCCTATGGTATGATTGTGTATGATGATGGTTTTCCTACGGACTACAACCCACCGGTTTATATAGACACCGGATAGGGTTAGGGTTACACAGAGTCGGTTACAATGGTAGGAGATCTCGAATATCCGCACGCCTAGCTTGCCTTCCACGCCAATAAAAGATCCTTCCGGACACGGGACGAAGTCTTCAATCTTGTATCTTCATAGTCCTGGAGTCCGGCTGAAGGTATAGTTCGGCTATCCGAACACCCCCTAATCCAGGACTCCCTCAACGATCGAAAAGGCAAGGCCTCCTGCCTGGGAGCCTCCTAACTACTTCTGGTCGTCGACGGTCTCCACGTAGTAGTATGCATCGGCGGTGGCATCTAGATCCTGGGCTCCGACATCTGGTTGCATCAACCGAAAAGAAGAAGAAAGGGGGAAAAGGGGGAGCAAAGCAACCGTGAGTACTCATCCAAAGTACTCGCAAGCAAGGATCTACACTACATATGCAACATTATCAAAGGAAGGCTATGTATGTGGACTGGGCTGCAGAAATGCCAGAATAGAGAGAAGGCCTAGTCCTATCGAAGACTAGCATCTTCTGGAAACCACCATCTTGCAGCAACAGGAGGGAGTAGAGTAGCATAAAGTAAAGTAGTAGTAGTGTTATCAACCTCGGCTAGAGATCCTTTCTCGACCCCCTGCGAGAAAGCAATCCCAGAGCCATACTATCCAGTTATCATCATAATCCATTACTCATCACCATCCAGTCTCATCACAAGTATCCAGTTCTAGTTGTATCGATCGGGATACAACTCCAAGTGTCCGTTACCGTAGGACAGGCTATCGATAGATGTTTTGTTCCCTGCAGGGGTGCACCAACTTACCCACCACGCTCGATTAACTCCGGCCGGACACACTTTCTTGGGTCATGCCCGGCCTCGGCCAAACAATACGCCGCAACCCGACCTAGGCTTAATAGTGAGGCCAGCATGCCGGACTAAACCTATGCCCCCAGGGGTCATGGGCCATCTCCCCGGAAACTCCTGCACGTTGCGAACGCGGATGGTGAGCAGACCTAGCTACCTCCTTCAACAAGGCATGCGCTTATGCAGTCCAACCCGGCGCGCGCCACTCAATCGCTGACGTCTATTAAGCTTCGGCTGATGCATACGACGCAGAACGCCCATACTATGCCCACGTGATGGTTAGTGCTATCAGGCCAGAGGCCCCTCGGATCAAATATCCAAATCGTAGTGGATTAGGAATGCGCGGTAACAAGCGGAGACTCACGAAAGATGTGACCCCGTTGCCCCGTCTCGAGGACTTGCCGCAAGGGCTAGGAATGCCCGGCCACGCCTCGTAATTATCTCGCGGGCACCTTCCAGGTCCGCCCGACTCCACATCACTCGCAATTATGCTCGCGCTGGTACCCCTCAGGATCGACCCGTCTTTAGTAACATGGTTCAGTGTAAAGTCATAGTAACATGGTTCAGGAGTGATGTATAGGTTCCACCCTCGGCACTCGATGGTAACTCTGCAGAGTCGAGCAACTAAAGGGGAAAGTGATGTGCGGTGTCAGGGCCTGGTCTTCGATCCCGTTGATCGGGTCTTCGATGATGAAGCAGGGGCAACAGGGACAAGGTGGGTGGTCACTGATGGATCACTAACCAACCTATACTAAGCAGTTTAGGATAAGCAGGTAGGTAACAAAGAGCAGGATACAAAAGCAGGCTATGCATCAGAATAGGAGCAAACAATAACAATAGTAAAAGCTAATGCAAGCATGAGAGAATGGAATGGGCGATATCGGAATGATCAAAGGGGGGGCTTGCCTGGTTGCTCTGGCAAGGAGGGGTTCGTCGGCGACGTAGTCGATCACCGGGGCATCAGCGGCCTCGAGGTCTACCGGAGAGAAGAGGGGGAAGAAATAGTAAATACATAGCAAACAAAGGTAACACTAAGCATGACATGACGATACGTAGCGCTAGGCGTGCTCTAACGCGGTACTACATGTTGCAGACGAAGGGGGGAAACATCCGAGGATGAATTCCCGACGATAGGTGGATTCCGGACAAAGGAAAAGAGGGGGAAAGTTCCATGTTCAGCATGCTAGCGGCATGTGACAGATGAACGGACCACGTATTTGGATTCGTTGGATTTTTCTGAGCAACTTTCATATAGAAAACATTTTCATCCGAGGAACGGTTTCATTTCTATGAAATTTTAAAGATTAAAGTAATTTATGGAATTATTTATTTACAGAAAAAAGATATATGACGTCAACATGATGTCATAGCGACATCAGCAGGTCAACAGACGGCTCACCAGGTCAAACCTAACATGCGGGTCCAGTGGGACCCACATGACAGCCTCTGTTATGTTAACAGTGGAATAAAACTAATCTAGCAGAGATAGTTAGAGGTGTGGGCCCCAGTGTCAGTGCCTGATTAGAGTTTAACTAATTAGATTTTAGTTTGAAATGTGATTAATTAGCCTAACTACTGGGGGACCCACACGTCAGCGAGAGGGATGAACAGGGCCCCACGTTGACTTGGGTCAACGCGGTCCAAAGGGCGCAGGGGGCCCACTTGTCAACGGCCGTTGGTGGGTCCCACGCCGCGCCATCTCAGCGGGGCCGGTGACTCGCCAGCGGCGACGCCAGAACGCGGCGCAGGCCTCGGGAGGTGGTCGGATTTCGCCTACAGACGACCGTTTCGAGCGCGGCCGGGCCCGTTCGAACGAGCAGACGATGACGAGTCGAACTGTGGTGGTGGCAGGGTCGAACTCGACCGGAATCATAGCCGGCGTCGAGCAAGGCGGCGGTGGCGCTCGGGAAAAACCGGGCGCACGGCTACGGTGTGAACTAGCGCACGCTTTCGGTCGCGTTCGAGACACAGGGGAGCGCTGCGTCGAGTGGAGCCGGCGCGAGGCCATGGAGGTGGCCGGACGGTAAGGTCCGATGGCGGACAGAGCACGATGAGGCGGCGAGCTAGCTAGGACGGAGCATGTGACGCGAGCAAAGGAACGGAGAGGGGGAGGCTCACCGAGCGGCTATGACGAGCCGTCGACAGTTTAGGAGCGCAGGGTTCGTCAGAGACGACGAAGATGGCCGGCGACAGAGGCGGAAGGGGGATGGAGGAGAGCGGCCTCTACAGGGCCTCCCAGCTCCCGCTGATGGTCGAGGACAACGTAGCGGAGGACGGCGCTCCTCCCAGCCTCCAGCACGATCGAGGGGGCGCCGGGGACCGCGAGATCGACGGAGGGCGACGACGACGAGCTCTCGGGCAAGGTGGGGAAAAGAGAGAGGCGAGGTGCGTGGGGCAAGTGGGGGGGCAGCTAGGGTTCGTCCGGGTCGGGGCGACCTAGTAGTCGTCGGGGAGCCGCCGGATGGCTGCCTCGTGGCCATCGGCAGCCACGGACGGCGCGCGCTCGTCCACCCAGCCCCCGATGAACAGAGGTAGGGGACGACAGGGTTAGGAAGGCTGGGTTGCACTGTTGCGCGGTTGGGCCAAGTGCACAATGCAGCCTGGCCTTTTTCTTTTCTCTTTTTTTTAACTTTCCCTTTTTCTTTTTCCAGCAACTTTTTCCTTTTCTTTTTAGCCAATAAAGTCTTTGCAAAAGTTATACCATTGGCCAAAGTAATTTCAAAGAAGTATATTGCACTGCCACAAAAAGGGTGGGAGGCTTTTGGAATAGTTGCCAATTTTATAAATTAAAAAGGCATTTAATTTAATGCTTAGGTCATTCTTTTAAGTAGCTTAGGCCACTCAAACCTTTTGCAAGTTTGTTGGTTCACCACCAATATTAGTTTTGGAATATTTCGCACATGATGAACATTTTTGTTTTCATGTTTGAGAAATTTGAATTTTTGACATTAATTTGAAATTGAGATTCGGACTGGAATAGAATCAAAGTGAGATTAGCACCAGTAACAATGATTACAAGGCATCATTTCAAGGTGATTACTGTAGCATGATTCTCGGGGTGTTACAACTCTCCTCCACTACAAGAAATCTCGTCCCGAGATTTAAGTGCGGAAGTAAAGAGTAACTTCGGGAGAACTGACCCTTATAGGGTTAATTATCTGGTGAAAAACTCAGGGAATGAGGCAGAAGTATCTCTCGAGTTGAAAGTTAATAAAACATCGAGAGCAAAGTATGAAGGTACAATAGGAAGTTTCAAGCGAATGGACAAATGATCGATACCTGGCAGAGTGTGAGAAAGGGGTTCAGAGCATCGGGAAAAGATCATCTCTCGGACGGTGGCTCGTGACAACATACTAGCTAAGAGCAAATTATACTTCGGAATAATGATAAACAGGAGAGTCATGTTTCGATCCTATGGAACTCTGGGTTATGGGCCCACCATGTGGGTTAAAAGTAGGAAGGGCGCTAGCATTTTGCACGGTCATGATAGCAAGGCAAGTCAGAGCATAGACTGTCAATTATGTTGGCAACAACGTTGGTACCAAGGGCGAGGGACGAAGAGAACCATTCTCCTGCTCGCAAGACGAGGCGGACCAATAGGCAAAGTTCTCGTCCATCGGTGGTTACCGGAATGTCATCAACAATAGTAACAGGGTCTTACTGACAGAGTTTGTACACCGAGGTGTTTACATAAGGATGGAATTATCACTGTCAGACAAGTTAGATTAGAAGAAAGGTGAAACAAAACAATGGAAAGGAAAATGTGATTATTATGATAATCAGAACAATGGAAAGGAAAGGTGTTTATACCCAAGTATTAGGGTATAACTTTCCCAAGGAAAGGCAGAGCATGATAGGGCTCCAAGTATTAAACCAATTAGACAAAGGGGCAAGAAATTTATGAGGTTTACCCATACAACGGTGTTTGGATAATTGATCAAGAAACATTTAGCATTGCGCCTCCAATGCTCTTAATGATGTTCGGACTAACGCAGTCATACTTTTGGATAGCATTGACATGGTCATCGGGTAAAGGCCGGACCTTGGGAACACAAAGGATTCGTCAGGAATTACTTGAACACCTCAAGCAATTTTTGTTGGAATTATGCCCTAGAGGCAATAATAAATTGGTTATTATTATATTTCCTTGTTCATGATAATAGTTTATTATCCATGCTATAATTGTATTGATAGGAAACTCAGATACATGTGTGGATACATAGACAACACCATGTCCCTAGTAAGCCTCTAGTTGACTAGCTCGTTGATCAATAGATGGTTACGGTTTCCTGACCATGGACATTGGATGTCGTTGATAACGGGATCACATCATTAGGAGAATGATGTGATGGACAAGACCCAATCCTAAGCCTAGCACAAGATCGTGTAGTTCGTATGCTAAAGCTTTTCTAATGTCAAGTATCATTTCCTTAGACCATGAGATTGTGCAACTCCCAGATACCGTAGGAATGCTTTGGGTGTACCAAACGTCACAACGTAACTGGGTGGCTATAGAGGTGCACTACGTGTATCTCTGAAAGTGTCTGTTGGGTTGGCACGAATCGAGACTGGGATTTGTCACTCCGTGTGACGGAGAGGTATCTCTGGGCCCACTCGGTAGGACATCATCATAGTGTGCACAATGTGATCAAGGAGTTGATCATGGGATGATGTGTTGCGGAACGAGTAAAGAGACTTGCCGGTAACGAGATTGAACAAGGTATCGAGATACCGACGATCGAATCTCGGGCAAGTACTATACCGGTAGACAAAGGGAATTGCATACGGGATTGATCGAATCCTCGACGTCGTGGTTCATCCGATGAGATCATCGTGGAACATGTGGGAACCAACATGGGTATCCAGATCCCGCTGTTGGTTATTGACCGGAGAACGTCTCGGTCATGTCTACATGGTTCCCGAACCCGTAGGGTCTACACACTTAAGGTTCGATGACGCTAGGGTTATGAAGGAAGTTTGTATGTGGTTACCGAATGTTGTTCGGAGTCCCGGATGAGATCCCGGATGTCACGAGGAGTTCCGGAATGGTCCGGAGGTAGAGAATTATATATAGGAAGTCCTGTTTTGGTCACCGAAAAGGTTTCGGGTTTTATCGGTAATGTACCGGGACCACCAAGAGGGTCCCGGTGGTCCACCAAGTGGGGCCACCAGTCCAGGAGGGCTGCATGGGCCAAGTGTGGGAGGGGACCAGCCCCAGGTGGGCTGGTGCGCCCCCCACAAGGGCCCAAGGCGCCTAGGGTTTGGGGAGGGGGCGCCTCCACCTAGCTCTGGGGGCAAGTTTCCCCTCTCCCCCCCTGGCCGCCACCATAGATGGGTTTGGGGCTGCCGCACCCCTTGGGGTAGAAACCCTAAAGGGGGCGCACCCCCCTCCCTCTCCCCTATATATACTTGAGGACTTTGGGGCTGCCAACACATGAGTTTTGACCCTTCCCCTGGCGCAGCCCTCTCCCTCCTCCAACACCTCGTCTTCCTCCATAGTGCTTGGCGAAGCCCTGCCGAAGAACCACGAACTCCATCACCACCATGCCGTCGTGCTGTCGGATTTTTCCCTCAACTTCTCCTCTCCCCTTGCTGGATCAAGAAGGAGGAGACGTCCCCGGGCTGTACGTGTGTTGAACGCGGAGGTGCCGTCCGTTCGGCACTAGGATCATCGGTGATTTGGATCACGACGAGTACGACTCCATCAACCCCGTTCACTTGAACGCTTCCACTTAGCGATCTACAAGGGTATGTAGATGCACTCTCCTTCCCTCGTTGCTAGATTACTCCATAGATTGATCTTGGTGTTGCGTAGAAAATTTTGAATTTCTGCTACGTTACCCAACAGTGGCATCATGAGCTAGGTCTATTGCGTAGATTCTTTGCACGAGTAGAACACAAAGTAATTGTGGGCATTGATTTTGTTCAATATGCTTACCGTTACTAGTCCAATCTTGATTCGGCGGCATTGTGGGATAAAGCGGCCCGGACCGACCTTACACGTACACTTACGTGAGACAGGTTCCACCGACTGACATGCACTAGTTGCATAAGGTGGCTTGCGGGTGCCAGTCTATCCCACTTTAGTCGGATCGTATTCGATGAAAAGGGTCCTTATGAAGGGTAAATAGCAATTGACATATCACGTTGTGGTTTTGCGTAGGTAAGAAACGTTCTTGCTAGAAACGCATAGCAGCCACGTAAAACATGCAAACAACAATTAGAGGACGTCTAACTTGTTTTTGCAGGGTATGCCATGTGATGTGATATGGCCAAAAGGATGTGATGAATGATATATGTGATGTATGAGATGATCATGTTCTTGTAATAGGAATCACGACTTGCATGTCGATGAATATGACAACCGGCAGGAGCCATAGGAGTTGTCTTAATTTATTTATGACCTGCGTGTCAAACGTAAACGTCATGTAATTAGTTTACTTTATTGCTAACCGTTAGCTGTAGTAGTAGAAGTAATAGTTGGCGAGACAACTTCATGAAGACACGATGATGGAGATCATGATGATGGAGATCATGGTGTCATGCCGGTGACGATGATGATCATGGAGCCCCGAAGATGGAGATCAAAAGGAGCAAAGTGATGATGGCCATATCATGTCACTATTTGATTGCATGTGATGTTTATCATGTTTTTGCATCTTATTTGCTTAGAACGACGGTAGTAAATAAGATGATCCCTCACTAAAATTTCAAGAAAGTGTTCTCCCTAACTGTGCACCGTTGCGAAGGTTCGTCGTTTCGAAGCACCACATGATGATCGGGTGTGATAGATTCTTTCGTTCGAATACAATGGGTGTTGACGAGCCTAGCATGTACAGACATGGCCTCGGAACACATGCGAAACACTTAGGTTAACTTGACAAGCCTAGCATGTACAGACATGGCCTCGGAACACAGAGGACCGAAAGGTCGAACATGAGTCGTATAGAAGATGCGATCAACATGAGATGTTCACCGATGATGACTAGTCCGTCTCACGTGATGATCGGACACGGCCTAGTTGACTCGGATCATGTAATCACTTAGATGACGAGAGGGATGTCTATCTGAGTGGGAGTTCATAAGATGAACTTAATTATCCTAAACATAGTCAAAAGATCTTTGCAAATTATGTCGTAAGCTCGCGCTTTAGTTCCACTGTTTTAGATATGTTCCTAGAGAAAATATAGTTGAAAGTTGATAGTAGCAATTATGCGGACAATAGAAGGCTTATGTCCTTAATGCAACGCTCGGTGTGCTGGACCTCGAACGTGGTCTGTGGATGTTGCGAACATCTGACATACACGTTTTGATGACTACATGATAGTTCGGTAATGTTAAATGGTTTAGAATTGAGGCACCGAAGACATTTTTGAAATGTCGCGGAACATATGAGATGTTTCGAGGGCTGAAATTGGGATTTCAGGCTCGTGCCCACGTCAAGAGGTATAAGACCTCCGACGAATTTTCTTAGCCTGCAAACTAAGGAGAAAAGCTCAATCATTGAGCATGTGCTCAGATTGTATGAGTACTACAATCGCTTGAATCGAGTGGGAGTTAAACTTCCATATGAGTGAGTGATGGTTCTCCAAAGTCACTGTCACCAAGCTACTAGAGCTTCGTGATGAACTATAACATATCAGGGATAGATATGATCCTTGAGATATTCGCGACACCACGAAAGTAGAAATCAAAAGGGAGCATCAATTGTTGATGGTTAGTAAAACCACTAGTTTCAAGAAGGGCAAGGGCAAGAAAGGGATACGTCATGAAACAACAAATCAGTTGCTGCTCCAGTGAAGAAACCCAAAGTTGAACCCAAGCCCGAGACTAAGTGCTTCTGTAATGAGGGGAACGGTCACTGAAGCAGAACCACCCTAGATACTTGGTAGATGAGAAGGCTAGCAAGGTCGACAGAAGTTTTTTGAATATACATTATATTAATGTGTACTTTACTAGTACTCCTAGTAGCACCAGGGTATTAGATACCGGTTCGTCTGCTAAGTGTTAGTAACTCGAAATAAAAGGCTATGGAATAAACGGATACTAGCTAAAGGTGAGATGACGATATGTTTTGGAAGTGTTTCCAAGGTTGATGTAATCAAATATCGTACGCTCCCTCTACCATCGAGATTGGTATTAAAACCTAAATAATTGTTATTTGGTGTTTGCGTTGGGCATAGACATGATTGGATTATGTTTATCGCAATACGGTTATTCATTTAAGGAGAATAATGGTTACTCTCTTTATTTGAATAATACCATCCCGATCGTAGTGATACACATGTTCATGCCAAAAGATATAAGATAGTAATGATAGTACCACATACTTGTGGCACTGCAATTTGAGTCATATTGGTATAAAACGCATGAAGAAGCTCCATGTTGATGGATCATTTGGACTCACTTGATTTTGAATCACTTGAGACATGCAAATCATACCACATAGGCAGGATGACTGAAAGGCCTCGTTTTCAGTAACATGGAACAAGAAAGCAACTTGTTGGAAGTAATACATCTTGATGTGTGCAGTCCAATGAGTGCTGAGGCATGTAGTGGATATCGTTATGTTCTTACTTCACAGATGATTTGAGTAGATGCTTAGTATATTTACTTGATGAATCATGAGTCTGAATTATTGAAAGGTTCAAGTAATTTCAGAGTGAAGTTGAAGATCGTCGTGACAAGAGGATAAAATGTCTATGATATGATCATAGAGATTTGTATCTGAGTTACGAGTTTGGCACACAATTAAGACATTGTGGAAATTGTTTCACGACTAATACCGCCAGGAACACCATAGTGTGATGGTGTGTCCGGACATCATAACTGCACCCTATTGGATATGGTGCATACCATGATGTCTCTTGTCGAATTACCACTATCGTTTATGGGTTAGGCATTAGAGACAACCGCATTCACTTTAAATAGGGAACCACACAAATCCGTTGTAACGACACCGTGTGAACTATGGTTTAGAGAAACCTAAGTTGTTGTTTCTTAAAGGTTTGGGGCTACGACGCTTATGTGAAAAAGTTTCAGGCTGATAAGCTCGAACCCAAAGCGGATAAATGCATCTTCATAGGACACCCGAAAACAGTTGGGTATACCTCCTGTCTCAGATCCGAAAGCAATAGGGATTGTTTCTGAAATCGGGTCCTTTCTCGAGGAAAAGTTTCTCTCGAAAGAATTGAGTGGGAGGATGGTGGAGACTTGATGAGGTTATTGAACCGTCACTTCATCTAGTGTGTAGCAGGGCACAAGAAGTTGTTCCTGTGGCACCTACACCAATTGAAGTGGAAGCTTATGATAGTGATCATGAAACTTTGGATCAAGTCACTACCAAACCTCGTAGGACGACAAGGATACATGCTATTTCAAAGTGGCACGTAATCCTGTCTTGGAAGTCATGTTGCTAGACAACAATGAACCTACGAGCTATGGAGAAGCGATGGTGGGCCCGGATTCCGGAAAAATGGCTCGAGGCCATAAAATCCGAGAGAGGATCCATGTATGAAAACAAAGTGTAGACTTTGGAAGAACTACTTGATGGTCGTGAGGCTGTTAAGGTACATATGGATTTTAAAAGGAAGACGGACAATGATGGTAAGTGTCACCATTAAGAAAAGCTCGGCTTGTCGTTAAGATGTTTCCCGACAAGTTCAAGGAGTTGACTACGATGAGACTTTCTCACTCGTAGCGATGCTAAGAGTCTGTTGGAATTATGTTAGCAGTTACTGCATTATTTATGAAATCTTGCAGATAGGATGTCAAAACATTGTTTCCTCGACGATTTTCTTGAGGAAAGGTTGTATGTGATACAACCAGAAGGTTTTGTCAATCCTGAAAGATGCTAACAAGTATGCAAAGCTCCAGCAATCCTTCTAAGGACTGGAGTAAGCATCTCGGAATTGGAATGTACGCTTTGATGAGATGATCAAAGATTTTAGGTTTATACAAAGTTTATGAGAAACTTGTATTTCCAAAGAAGTGAGTGGGAGCACTATAGAATTTTTGATAAGTATATGTTGTTAACATATTGTTGATCAAAAATGATGTAGAATTTCTGGAAAGCATGTAGGGTTATTTTAAAAGTGTTTTTCAATGGAAAACCTGGATTAAGCTACTTGAACATTGAGCATCAAGATCTATAAGGATAGATCAAAATCGCTTAATAGTACTTTCAAACGAACACATACCATGACAAGATTTTGAACGAGTTCTAAATAGATCGGCAAAGAAGGAGTTCTTGGCTGTGTTATAAGGTATGAGTGTTGAGTAAGACTCAAGACCTGACCACGGCAGAATAGAGAGAAAGGAAGAAGCCCGTCCCCTATGCTTCAGACGTAGGCTCTAAAGTATGCTATGTTGTGTACCGCACCTGAAGTGTGCCAAGCCATGAGTCAGTCAAGGGGTACAAGTCTGATCTAGGAATGGATCACAGGACAACGGTAAAGGTTATCCTTAGTAACTAGTGGACTAAGAAATTTTCTCGATTATGGAGGTGGTAAAAGAGTTCGTCGTAAAGGGTTACGCCGATGCAATCTTTGACACTAATCTGGATGATTCGGAGTAGTAAACCGGATTCGTATAGTAGAAAAGTTATTTGGAATAGATCCAAATAGAGCGTGGTAGCTGCATCTACAAGATGACATAGAGATTTGTAAAGAACACACAGATCTGAAAGGTTCAGACCCGTTGACTATAACATCTCTCACAAGCATAACATGATCAAAACAAAACTCTTTGGGTGTTAGTCACATGGAGATGTGACCTTGAGTGTTAATCACATAGCGATGTGAACTAGATTATTGACTCTAGTGCAAGTGGGAGACTATTGGAAATATGCCCTAGAGGCAATAATAAATTGGTTATTATTATATTTCCTTGTTCATGATAATAGTTTATTATCCATGCTATAATTGTATTGATAGGAAACTCAGATACATGTGTGGATACATAGACAACACCATGTCCCTAGTAAGCCTCTAGTTGACTAGCTCGTTGATTAATAGATGGTTACGGTTTCCTGACCATGGACATTGGATGTCGTTGATAACGGTATCACATCATTAGGAGAATGATGTGATGGACAAGACCCAATCCTAAGCCTAGCACAAGATCGTGTAGTTCGTATGCTAAAGATTTTCTAATGTCAAGTATCATTTCCTTAGACCATGAGATTGTGAAACTCCCGGATATCGTAGGAATGCTTTGGGTGTACCAGACGTCACAACGTAACTGGGTGGCTATAAAGGTACACTACGTGTATCTCCGAAAGTGTCTGTTGGGTTGGCACGAATCGAGACTGGGATTTGTCACTCCGTGTGATGGAGAGGTATCTCTAGGCCCACTCGGTAGGACATCATCATAATGTGCACAATGTGATCAAGGAGTTGATCACGGGATGATGTGTTGCGGAATGAGTAAAGAGACTTGCCGGTAATGAGATTGAACAAGGTATCGAGATACCGACGATCGAATCTCGGGCAAGTACTATACCGGTAGACAAAGGGAATTGCATACGGGATTGATCGAATCCTCGACATCGTGGTTCATCCGATGAGATCATCGTGGAACATGTGGGAACCAACATGGGTATCCAGATCCCGCTGTTGGTTATTGACCGGAGAACGTCTCGGTCATGTCTGCATGGTTCCCGAACGCGTAGGGTCTACACACTTAAGGTTCGATGGCGCTAGGGTTATGAAGGAAGTTTGTATGTGGTTACCGAATGTTGTTCGGAGTCCCGAATGAGATCCCGGATGTCACGAGGAGTTCCGAAATGGTCCGGAGGTAAAGAATTATATATAGGAAGTCCTGTTTTGGTCACCGAAAAGGTTTCGGGTTTTATCGGTAATGTACCGGGACCACCAGGAGGGTCCCGGTGGTCCACCAAGTGGGGACACCAGCCCAGGAGGGGTGCATGGGCCAAGTGTGGGAGGGGACCATCCCCAGGTGGGCTGGTGCGCCCCCCACAAGGGCCCAAGGCGCCTAGGGTTTGGGGAGGGGGCGCCTCCACCTAGCTTGGGGGGCAAGTTTCCCCTCTCCCCCCCCTTGGCCGCCACCCTAGATGGGTTTGGGGCTGCCGCACCCCTTGGGGTAGAAACCCTAAAGGGGGCGCACCCCCCTCCCTCTCCCCTATATATACTTGAGGACTTTGGGGCTGCGAACACATGAGTTTTGACCCTTCCCCTGGCGCAGCCCTCTCCCTCCGCCAACACCTCGTCTTCCTCCGTAGTGCTTGGCGAAGCCCTGCCGGAGAACCACGAACACCATCACCACCATGCCATCGTGCTGTCGGAGTTTTCCCTCAACTTCTCCTCTCCCCTTGCTGGATCAAGAAGGAGGAGACGTCCCCGGGCTGTACGTGTGTTGAACACGGAGGTGCCGTCCGTTCGGCACTAGGATCATCGGTGATTTGGATCACGACGAGTACGACTCCATCAACCCCGTTCACTTGAACGCTTCCGCTTAGCGATCTACAAGGGTATGTAGATGCACTCTCCTTCCCTCGTTGCTAGATTACTCCATAGATTGATCTTGGTGTTGCGTAGAAAATTTTGAATTTCTGCTACGTTACCCAACAATTTTATCAAGGAAGATGAGGAGGTGGCCGATGGTTTCAGCAAAAATCCATCGACATGTCAAAAAGGATGTATTTCCAAAAAATTATATGAACAAATTCGTGTTGGGGAAGGCAAGAATGTTGTCGATGATAACACAAATCATCGAGGGGCATGGATGGTATTTCTCATCATGAATTCAATCGATATCCTGGAAGAGCTCAGAATGTTGATGATGACGACGACACATTTGTCGAGAGATTTCATGAAGATGTAATCAATCGGCGACGACATCAAGTCAAAGGAATGATAAATCGAAAGGTTATTGGAACCACGGGTACGACACAAACTTGAAATCAAGCTTGTTGTTCAAGGCGAAACGATATGACAAGGAAGATCGACGTAAGCTTAGCTCATCGTCGAAGATTGTGCTCCGGGAAGAAAGGACCAAGCAGCACAGTTAAAAGTTAACACGATAGTGGTATAGCTGATTAGGCTAGGAATAACTTGAAGGATTATTAAACTCATAAGCAATGAAGATTACTTGAAGTTATAGAATCAGAGTGCGGAATCGATTCAACCGATCCACTTATCGGTGTCCTCGAGTGATTAACAACTCAGATCCCGGGGAAATCTGAAATCGGTGAGAAGCAATACTAGATGAAGACTCATAGGAAGCAACGCAGTTCTTTGATATTATCGAGGTACCGGAGGGTAATACTCAAGGGAAGATTAAAATAGAGGTTGCGGAGATGCATTGATCTGCAGAAGGAAGTATTTTAACTTATCCGGGAAATGGAATCAAGGAGGAACTATGGTCGGAACCACGGTTGCAAAGGACCGAATATAGATACAAAATGAACATAACACAAGGGGATTATTATTATTATCACAAGGATCTTCCATGATAAGTTCCACATCGGGTCCATGGGCATGAACACAAAGTTCAAGGTCGACTCCCACTTCTTCAATGCATAACCTTCCATTCACTTCTTGTTTTCGATGAAGTCGTAGTGTTGAAATTATACCTAGCAAAACGCCAGAATAGTATGGCCCGTGAAAACTCTCAGGTTCACATGGATTAGGGAATGCGTAGGTTCAACCCATAGGGGCATCTTAGGAACATATACCACAAACTTAAAGAGTAAAATAACACAAGCTCGAAGGTAGAGCATGGTTGACAAAAGGAGAGGATACAATTTACCGAAGGCAATATGTAACAGGGGAAGAGCGCACGAGATTTAGAATATGAAGGACATTGCCGGATAATAATCCAACAAAGGACTCGGTGATCCTCAATGGATCTGATGTGAGTATTAGTACTCAATCAGAAGAAGGAAACAATGCAAAGGCATCAGATTATAGAAACAACTGACTAATTCAAAGTTTAAATAACAAAGGAATTATGATTTCCAAAACAAAGGATCAGAAGCAGACGCTCTGATCAAGGATGGATAAGTAGAATAGACCTAGGGGCACAATCGATGACAAATAGATTAGTCGAGAACCAGCTCATGTTCAAAATGACGTCTGAGCCAGAAGATAATTTAGAAGGATCAACTGATGATTGCGTGCTTTCATATACATGTTGAATGGATAGGATCAAAATGACGGTGTCAAAGGATACTAATGAATATTACTACACATATGGAAAGCATCCATAATGCAAGCAGACAAGTATTTGCAGAGCAATAGTTTGAAGAGAATACTCAGAAGATCGGGTAGTATTTCCAAGTATTTTGAAAAGCATATGAACAACTGGGGATGAGCGGACCCCGGTTAAGTGAATTATCCTTAGTGCAAAAAGAAGCTGCAAAGCAGAAGGCACAAGGATTCTCGAAACAACGGAGAGTGCTAGGGGTATCTTGTAACAACATGAGCAACTGGGGATGAAGGTACAAACGGAAAGGAGGTTATTCACGAGGATTACCGGTGGTCAGGAACTGTAAGGCAGTGTGCATAGAGTCTCGAGAAACATCGAGGAGTATCCGCAGAATCTTCTGGCGAAGCAAGTGATCATCGGTAAGGTCGGGGCTCTTCGGGAGGAAGTGGGTACGAGAACCTAATGTCAGAGTTAGTAAAATATTTAACCCGAATAGAAGAGAGATCAGAGTCCCATAGTATAAACGAGGAATAAAAGATCCTAGTACCACCCATATGGCGACGTGGGCCCGGAAGACACACGGCCAATGTTAGTAAAAGTTTTTCAGTGACTAGACTCAAATTCGGCCAAGGAGTTGGAAAGGGGGCTACCTACAGGCAGTCGGATCTGATACCAACTTGTGACACCCTCGATTCAATCGTACACTAATCATACACGCAAATGTGTACGATCAAGATCAAGGACTCACGGGAAGATATCACAACACAACTCTAGACACAAATAAAATAATACAAGCTTTATATTACAAGCCATGGGCCTCGAGGGCTCGAATACATAAGCTCGAATACACAAGAGTTAGCGGAAGCAACAATATCTGAGTACAGACATGAGTTAGACAAGTTTTGCCTTAAGAAGGCTAGCACAAAAGCAACAACGATCGAAAAGGCAAGGCCTCCTGCCTGGGAGCCTCCTAACTACTTCTGGTCGTCGACGGTCTCCACGTAGTAGTATGCATGGGCGGTGGCATCTAGCTCCTGGGCTCCGACATCTGGTTGCATCAACCGAAAAGAAGAAGAAAGGGGGAAAGGGGGGGGGGCAAAGCAACCGTGAGTACTCATCCAAAGTACTCGCAAGCAAGGATCTACACTACATATGCAACATTATCAAAGGAAGGCTGTATATGTGGACTGGGCTGCAGAAATGCCAGAATAGAGAGAAGGCCTAGTCCTATCGAAGACTAGCATCTTCTGGAAACCACCATCTTGCAGCAACAGGAGGGGGTAGAGTAGCATAAAGTAAAGTAGTAGTAGTGTTATCAACCTCGGCCAGAGATCCTTTCTCGACCCCCTGCAAGAAAGCAATCCCAGAGCCATACTATCCAGTTATCATCACAATCCATTACTCATCACCATCCAGTCTCATCACAAGTATCCAGTTCTAGTTGTATCGATCGGGATACAACTCCAAGTGTCCGTTACCGTAGGACAGGCTATCGATAGATGTTTTGTTCCCTGCAGGGGTGCACCAACTTACCCACCACGCTTGATTAACTCCGGCCGGACACACTTTCCTGGGTCATGCCCGGCCTCCGCCAAATAATACGCCGCAACCCGACCTAGGCTTAATAGAGAGGCCAGCACGCTGGACTAGACCTATGCCCCCAGGGGTCATGGTCCATCTCCCCGGAAACTCCTGCACGTTGCGAACGCGGTCGGTGAGCAGACCTAGCTACCTCCTTCAACAAGGCAGGCGCTTACGCAGTCCAACCCGACGCGCGCCACTCAGTCGCTGACGTCTATTAAGCTTTGGCTGATGCATACGACGCAGAAAGCCCATACTATGCCCATGTGATGGTTAGTGCTATCAGGCCAGAGGCCCCTCGGATCAAATATCTAAATCGTAGTGGATTAGGAACGCGCGGTAACAAGCAGAGACTCACGAAAGATGTGACCCCATTGCCCCGTCTCGAGGACTTGCGGCAGGGGCTAGGAATGCCCGGGCACGCCTCGTAATTATCTCGTGGGCACCTTCCAGGTCCGCCCGACTCCACATCACTCGCAATTATGCTCGCGCGGGTACCCCTCAGGGTCGACCCGTCTTTAGTAACATGGTTCAGTGTAAAGTCATAGTAACCATAGTAACTGTGTGTCTAACACCAAGGGGAAAACCTGAGGAATCACCCTTGACGGATTCCACTCAATGTAATCATCAAGGTGAACGTAAGAGGAACCACCCTCGAAGTTCATACTTGAGGGGTTGCCCGACAGAGCCGTATCGGAAGTGGTTAAGGAGGAAATCACCCTCGATAACCACTGCTGAATAGCTACACTACAGAGATCTCATCAGGACTGATGTATAGGTTCCACCCTCGGCACTCGATGGTAACTCTGCAGAGTCGAGCAACAAAAGGGGAAAGTGATGTGCGGTGTCTGGGCCTGGTCTTCGATCCCGTTGATCGGGTCTTCGATGATGAAGCAGGGGCAACAGGGACAAGGTGGGGGGTCACTGATGGATCACTAACCAACCTATACTAAGCAGTTTAGGATAAGCAGGTAGGTAACAAAGAGCAGGATACAAAAGCAGGCTATGCATCAGAATAGGAGCAAACAATAACAGTAGTAAAATCTAAT
Organism: Aegilops umbellulata; assembly: GCA_032464435.1. NCBI lineage: Eukaryota > Viridiplantae > Streptophyta > Magnoliopsida > Poales > Poaceae > Aegilops > Aegilops umbellulata. The sequence continues at coordinate 154,327,611 of CP136057.1, read as the reverse complement.
GCAAGCATGAGAGAATGGAATGGGCAATATCGGAATAATCAAAGGGGGGGCTTGCCTGGTTGCTCTGGCAAGGAGGGGGTCGTCGGAGACGTAGTCGATCACCGGGGCATCAGCGGCCTCGGGGTCTACCAGAGAGAAGAGGGGGAAGAAATAGTAAATACATAGCAAACAGAGGTAACACTAAGCATGACATGACGATATGTATCGCTAGGCGTGCTCTAACGCGGTACTACACGTTGCAGACGAAGGGGGGAAACATCCGAGGATGAATTCCCGACGATAGGTGGATTCCGGACAAAGGAAAAGAGGGGGGAAGTTCCATGTTCAGCATGCTAGGTGCATGTGACAGATGAACGGACCACGTATTCGGATTCGTTGGATTTTTTTGAGCAACTTCCATATAGAAAACATTTTCATCTGAGGAACGGTTTAATTTCTATGAAATTATAAAGATTAAAGTAATTTCTGGAATTATTTATTTATAGAAAAAGATATATGACGTCAGCATGATGTCATAGTGACATCAGCAGGTCAACAGACGGCTCACCAGGTCTAACCTAACTTGTGGGTCCAGTGGGACCCACATGACAGCCTCTGTTATGTTAATAGTGGAATAAAACTAATCTAGCAGAGATAGTTAGAGGTGTGGGCCCCAGTGTCAGTGCCTGATTAGAGTTTAACTAATTAGATTTTAATTTCAAACGTGATTAATTAGCCTAACTACTTGGGGACCCACACGTCAGCGAGAGGGATGAACAGGGCCCCGCGTTGACTTGGGTCAACGCGGTCAAAAGGGCGCAGGGGGCCCACTCGTAAGCGACCGTGGGTGGGTCCCATGCGGTGCCAGCTCAGCTGGGCCGGCGACTCGCCGGCGGCGACGCCAGAACGCGGCGGAGGCCTCGGGTTTCGCCTACAGACGACCGTTTCGAGCGCGGCCGGGCCCGTTCGAACGAGCAGACGACGACGAGTCGAACTGTGGTGGTGGCAGGGTCGGATTCGACCGGAATCATCGCCGGCGTCGAGCAAGGCGACGGTGGCGCTCGGGCAAAACCGGGCGCGCGGCTACGGTGTGAACTAGCGCACGCTTTCGGTCGCATTCGAGACAGTGGGGAGCGCTACGTCGAGTGGAGCTGGCACGAGGCCATGGAGGTGTCCGGAAGTGGCCGGACGGTGAGGTTCGATGGCGGACAGAGCACGATGAGGCAGCGAGCTAGCTAGGACGGAGCATGCCACGCGAGCAGAGGAACGGAGAGGGGGAGGCTCACCGAGCGGCTATGACGAGCCGCCGACAGTTTAGGAGCGCAGGGTTCGCCGAAGACGACGAAGATGGCCGGCGACAGAGGCGGAAGGGGGGTGGAGGAGAGCGGCCTCTACAGGGCCTCCCATCTCCCGCTGATGGTCGAGGACGACGGAGCGAAGGACGGCGCTCCTCCCAGCCTCCAGCATGATCGAGGGGGCGCCGGGGGCCGCGAGATCGACGGAGGGCGACGGCGACGAGCTCTCGGGCAAGGTGGGGAAAAGAGAGAGGCGAGGTGCGTGGGGCAAGTGGGTGGCAGCTAGGGTTCGTCCGGGTCGGGGCGACCTAGTAGTCGCCGGGGAGCCGCCGGATGGCCGCCTCGTGGCCATCGGCAGCCACGGACGGCGCGCGCGTCTGTTGGGGAACATAGTAATTTCAAAAAAAATCCTACGCACACGCAAGATCATGGTGATGCATAACAACGAGAGGGGAGATTATTGTCTACGTACCCTCGTAGACCGAAGCGGAAGCGTTGACGCAACATAGAGGAAGTAGTCGTACGTCTTCCCGGTCCAACCGATCCAAGCACCGTTACTCCGGCACCTCCGAGTTCTTGACACACGTACAGCTCGATGACGCACCCCGGGCTCCGATCCAGCAAAGCTTCGAGGAGGAGTTCCGTCAGCACGACGGCGTGGTGACGATCTTGATGTTCAACCGTCGCAGGGCTTCGCCTAAGCACCACTACAATATGACCGAGGTGTAATATCATGGAGGGGGGCACCGCACACGGCTAAGGAACGATCACGAAGATCAACTTGTGTGTCATGAGGTGCCCCCCTACCCCCGTATATAAAGGAGCAAGGGGGAGGGGGCGGCCGGCCTAGGAGGGGGCGCGCCAAGGGGAGTCCTACTCCCACCGGGAGTAGGACTCCCTCCTTCCTTATTGGAGTAGGAGAAGGGGAAAGAAAGGGAGAGGAAGAAGGAAAAGGGGGCTGCGCCCCTTGTCCAATTCGGACCAGAGGGGGGGGCGCAGGCCTCCTTCCTTTTGGCCTCTCTCCTCTATTCCCTTATGGCCCAATAAGGCCCATATACTCCCCTGCGAATTCCCGTAACTCTCCGGTACTCCGAAAAATATCCGAATCACTCAGAACCTTTCCGATGTCCGAATATAGTCGTCCAATATATCGACCTTTACGTCTCGGCCATTTCGAGACTCCTCGTCATGTCCCCGATCTCATCCGGCACTACGAACTCCTTCGGTACATCAAAACTCATAAACTCATAATATAACTGTCATCGAAACCTTAAGCGTGCGGACCCTACGGTTCGAGAACAATGTAGACATGACCGAGACACATCTCCGGTCAATAACCAATATCGGGACCTGGATGCCCATATTGGTTCCTACATATTCTACGAAGATCTTTATCGGTCAGACCGCATAACAACATATGTTGTTCCCTTTGTCATCGGTATGTTACTTGCCCGAGATTCGATCGTCGGTATCCAATACCTAGTTCAATCTCGTTACCGGCAAGTCTCTTTACTCGTTCCGTAATACGTCATCTCGCAACTAACTCATTAGTTGCAATGCTTGCAAGGCTTATGTGATGTGCATTACCGAGAGGGCCCAGAGATACCTCTCCGACAATCGGAGTGACAAATCCTAATCTCGAAATACGCCAACCCAACATGTACCTTTGGAGACACCTGTAGAGCTCCTTTTTAATCACCCAGTTACGTTGTGACGTTTGGTAGCACACAAAGTGTTCCTCCGGCAAACGGGAGTTGCATAATCTCATAGTCATAGGAACATGTATAAGTCATGAAGAAAGCAATAACAACATACTAAACGATCGAGTGCTAAGCTAACGGAATGGGTCATGTCAATCACATCATTCTCCTAATGATGTGATCCCGTTAATCAAATGACAACTCATGTCTATGGCTAGGAAACTTAACCATCTTTGATCAACGAGCTAGTCAAGTAGAGGCATACTAGTGACACTCTGTTTGTCTATGTACTCACACATGTATTATGTTTCTGGGTACAATTCTAGCATGAATAATAAACATTTATCATGAAATAAGGAAATAAATAATAACTTTATTATTGCCTCTAGGGCATATTTCCTTCAGTCTCCCACTTGCACTAGAGTTAATAATCTAGATCACATCGTCATGTGATTTAACATCAATAGTTCACATCATCATGTGATTAACACCCATAGTTCACATCATCATGTGACCAACACTCAAAGGGTTTACTAGAGTCAGTAATCTAGTTCACATCTCTATGTGATCAACACCCAAAGAGTACTAAGGTGTGATCATGTTTTGCTTGTGAGAGAAGCTTAGTCAACAGGTCTGTCAAAATTCAGATCCTTATGTATTTTGCAAATTTCTATGTCAACAATGCTCTGCACGGAGCTACTCTAGCTAATTGCTCCCACTTTCAATATGTATCCAGATTGAGACTGTAGAGTCATCTAGATCAGTGTTAAAATTTGCATCGACGTAACCCTTTACGACGAACCTTTTTGTCACGTCCATAATCGAGAAACATATCCTTATTCCACTAAGGATAATTTTGACCGCTGTCCAGTGATCTACTCCTAGATCACTATTGTACTTCCTTGCCAAAATCGGTGTAGGGTATACAATAGATCTGGTACACAGCATGGCATACTTTATAGAACCTATGGCTAAGGCATAGGGAATGACTTTCATTCTCTTTCTATTTTCTGTCGTGGTCAGGTTTTGAGTCTTACTCAATTTCACACCTTGTAACACAGGCAAGAACTCTTTCTTTGATTGTTCCATTTTGAACTACTTCAAAATCTTGTCAAGGTATGTACTCATTGAAAACTTATCAAGCGTCTTGATCTATCTCTATAGATCTTGATGCTTAATATGTAAGCAGCTTCACCGAGGTCCTTCTTTGAAAAACTCTTTTCAAATACTCCTTTATGCTTCGCAGAATAATTCTACATTATATCAACAATATGTCATTTACATATACTTATCAGAAATGTTGTAGTGCTCCCACTCACTTTCTTGTAAATACAGGCTTCACCGCAAGTCTGTATAAAACTATATGCTTTGATCAACTTATCAAAGCGTATATTCCAACTCCGAGATGCTTGCACCAGTCCATAGATGGATCGCTGGAGCTTGCATATTTTGTCAACACCTTCAGGATCGACAAAACCTTCTAGTTGCATCGTATACAACTCTTCTTTAATAAATCCATTAAGGAATGCAGTTTTGTTTATCCATTTGCTGGATTTCATAAAATGCGGCAATTGCTAACATGATTCGGACAGACTTAAGCATAGATACGAGTGAGAAACTCTCATCGTAGTCAACACCTTGAACTTGTCGAAAACCTTTTGCGACAATTTTAGCTTTGTAGATAGTAACACTACTATCATCGTCTGTCTTCCTCTTGAAGATCCATTTATTTTCTATGGCTTGCCGATCATCGGGAAAATCCATCAAAGTCCATACTTTGTTCTCATTAATTGTCCCATCTCAGATTTCATGGCCTCAAACCATTTTGCGGAATCTGGGCTTATCATCGCTTCCTCATAGTTCGTAGGTCGTCATGGTCAAGTAACATGACCTCCAGAATAGGATTACCGTATCACTCTGGTGCGGATCTCACTCTGGTTGACCTACGAGGTTCGGTAGTAACTTGATCTGAAGTTACATGATCATCATCATTATCTTCCTCACTAATTGGTGTAGTAGTCACAGGAACAGATTTCTGTGATGAACTACTTTCCAATAAGGGAGCAGGTACAGTTACCTTATCAAGTTCTACTTTCCTCCCACTCACTTCTTTCGAGAGAAACTCCTTCTCTAGAAAGGATCCATTCTTAGCAACGAATGTCTTGCCTTCGGATCTGTGATAGAAGGTGTACTCAACAGTCTCCTTTGGGTATCCTATGAAGACATATTTCTCCGATTTTGGTTTGAGCTTATCAGGATGAAACTTTTTCATATAAGCATCACAACCCCAAACTTTAAGAAACGACAACTTTGGTTTCTTGCCAAACCACAGTTCAGATTGTGTTGTCTCAACGGACTTAGATGATGCCCTTTTTAACGTGAATGCAACTATCTTTAATGCATAACCCCAAAAACGATAGTGGTTAATCGGTAAGAAACATCATAGATTGCACTATATCCAATAAAGTACGGTTATGACGTTCGGACACACCATTACACTGTGGTGTTCCAGGTGGCGTGAGTAGTGAAACTATTTCACATTGTCTTAACTGAAGACCAAACTCGTGACTCAAATACTCTTCTCCATAATCAGATCGTAGAAATTTTATTTTCTTGTTACAATGATTTTCCACTTCACTCTGAAATTATATGAACTTTTCAAATGTTTCAGACTTCTATTTCATTAAGTAGATATACCCATATCTGCTTAAATCATCTGTGAAAGTCAGAAAATAATGATACCCGCTGCAAGCCTTAATATTCATCGGACCACATACATCAGTATGTATGATTTCCAACAAATCTGTTGCTTGCTCCATTGTTCCGGAGAACGGCGTTTTAGTCATCTTGCCCAAGAGACATGGTTCGCAAGCATCAAGTGATTCATGATCAAGTGATTCCAAAATCCCATCAGCATGGAGTTTCTTCATGCGCTTTACACCAATATGACTTAAACGGCAGTGCCACAAATAAGTTGCATTATCATTATTAACTTTGCATCTTTTGGCTTCAATATTATGAATATGTGTATCACTTTGATCGAGATCCAACAAACCATTTTCGTTGGTGTGTATGACCATAGAAGGTTTTATTCATGTAAACAGAACAACAATTTATTCTCTTACTTAAATGAATAACCATATTGCAATAAACATGATCAAATCATACTCATGCTCAACGTAAACACCAAGTAACACTTATTTAGGTTCAACACTAATCCCGAAAGTATAGGGAGTGTGCGATGATGATCATATCAATCTTGGAATCACTTCCAACACACATCGTCACTTCACCCTTAACTAGTCTCTGTTCATTCTGCAACTCCCGTTTCGAGTTACTAATCATAGCAACTGAACTAGTACCAAATACGGGGGGTTGCTATGAACACTAGTAAAGTACACATCAATAACATGTATATCAAATATACCTTTGTTTACTTTGCCATCCTTTCTTATTCACCAAATACTTGGGGTAGTTCCGCTTCCAGTGACCAATCCCTTTGCAGTAGAAGCACTTAGTCTCAGGCTTAGGACCAGACTTGGGCTTCTTCACTTGAGTAGCAACTCGCTTGCCGTTCTTCTTGAAGTTCCCCTTCTTCCCTTTGCCCTTTTCTTGAAACTAGTGGTCTTGTCTACCATCAACACTTGATGTTTTTCTTGATTTCTACCTTCGTCAATTTCAGCAATACGAAGAGCTTGGGAATCGTTTCCATTATCCCTTGCATATCATAGTTCATCAAGAAGTTCTACTAACTTGGTGATGGTGACTAGAGAATTCTGTCAATCACTATCTTATCTGGAAGATTAACTCCCACTTGATTCAAGCGATTGTAGTACCCAGACAATTTGAGCACATGCTCACTAGTTGAGCGATTCTCCTGCATCTTTTAGCTATAGAACTTGTTGGAGACTTCATATCTCTCAACTCGGGTATTTGCTTGAAATATTAACTTCAACTCCTGGAACATCTCATATGGTCCATGACGTTTAAAACGTCTTTGAAGTCCCGATTCTAAGCCGTTAAGCAGGGTGCACTAAACTATCAAGTAGTCATCATATTGAGCTAGCCAAACGTTCATAACGTCTGCATCTGCTCCTACAATAGGTCTGTCACCTAGCGGTGCATCAAGGACATAATTCTTCTATGCAGCAATGAGGATAAACCACATATCACGGATCCAATCCACATCATTGCTACTAACATCTTTCAACACAATTTTCTCTAGGAACATATCAAAATAAACACAGGGAAGCAACAACGCGAGATATTGATCTACATCATAGATATGCTAATACTATCAAGACTAAGTTCATGGTAAATTTAAGTTCAATTAATCATATTACTTAAGAACTCCCACTGAGATAGACATCCCTCTAATCCTCTAAGTGATCACGTGATCCAAATCAACTAAACCATAACCGATCATCACGTGATATGGATTAGTCTTCAATGGTGAACATCATTATGTTGATCATATCTACTATATGATTCACGCTCGACCTTTCGGTCTCCGTGTTCCGAGGCCATATCTGCATATGCTAGGCTCGTCGAGTATAACCCGAGTATTCTGCGTGTGCAAAACTGGCTTGCACCCGTTGTAGATGGACGTAGAGCTTATCACACCCGATCATCACGTGGTGTCTGGGCACGACGAACTTTGGCAACGGTGCATACTCAGGGAGAACACTTCTTGATAATTTAGTGAGAGATCATCTTATAATGCTACCGTCAAACAAAGAAAGATAAGATGCATAAAAAGATAAACATCACATGCAATCAATATAAGTGATATGATATGGCCATCATTATCTTGTGCTTGTGATCTCCATCTCCGAAGCACCGTCATGATCACCATCGTCAACGGCGCGACACCTTGATCTCCATCATAGCATCATTGTCGTCTCGCCAATCTTATGCTTCTACGACTATCACTACCTCTTAGTGATAAAGTAAAGCATTACAGGGCGATTGCATTGCATACAATAAAACGACAACCATATGGCTCCTGCCAGTTGCCGATAACTCAGTTACAAAACATGATCATCTCATACAATAAAATTTAGCATCATGCCTTGACCATATCACATCACAACATGCCCTGCAAAAACAAGTTAGACGTCCTCTACTTTGTTTGTTGCAAGTTTTACGTGGCTGCTACGGGCTTAAGCAAGAACCAATCTCACCTACGCATCAAAACCACAACGATAGTTTGTCAAGTTGATGCCGTTTTAACCTTCGCAAGGACCGGGCGTAGCCACACTCGGTTCAACTAAAGTTGGAGAAACTTACACCCGCCAGCCACCTGTGTGCAAAGCACGGCGGTAGAACCAGTCTCGCGTAAGCGTACGCGTAATGTCGGTCCGGACCGCCGAACCAAAGTATGACATGCTGGTAGGCAGTATGACTTATATCGCCCACAACTCATTTGTGTTCTACTCGTGCATATAACATCAAACCATAAAAACCTAGGCTCGGATGCCACTGTTGGGGAACGTAGTAATTTCAAAAAAATTCCTACGCACACGCAAGATCATGGTGATGCATAGCAACGAGAGGGGAGAGTATTGTCTACGTACCCTCGTAGACCGAAGCGGAAGCGTTGACGCAACGTAGAGGAAGTAGTCGTACGTATTTCCGGTCCAACCGATCCAAGCACGTTACTCCGGCACCTCCGAGTTCTTGACACACGTACAGCTCGATGACGCACCCCGGGCTCTGATCCAGCAAAGCTTCGGGGAGGAGTTCCGTCAGCACGACGGCGTGGTGACGATCTTGATGTTCAACCGTCGCAGGGCTTCGCCTAAGCACCGCTACAATATGACCGAGGTGTAATATCATGGAGGGGGGCACCGCACACGGCTAAGGAATGATCACGAAGATCAACTTGTGTGTCATGGGGTGCCCCCCTACCCCCGTATATAAAGGAGCAAGGGGGAGGGGTGGCCGGCCTAGGAGGGGGCGCGCCAAGGGGAGTCCTACTCCCACCGGGAGTAGGACTCCCTCCTTCCTTGTTGGAGTAGGAGAAGGGGAAAGAAAGGGAGAGGAAGAAGGAAAAGGGGGGTGCGCCCCTTGTCCAATTCAGACCAGAGGGGGGGCAGGCCTCCTTCCTTTTGGCATCTCTCCTCTATTCCCTTATGGCCCAATAAGGCCCATATACTCCCCGGCGAATTCCCGTAACTCTCCGGTACTCCGAAAAATATCCGAATCACTCAGAACCTTTCCGATGTCCGAATATAGTCGTCCAATATATCGATCTTTATGTCTCGACCATTTCGAGACTCCTCGTCATGTCCCCGATCTCATCCGGGACTCCGAACTCCTTCGGTACATCAAAACTCATAAACTCATAATATAACTGTCATCAAAACCTTAAGCGTGCGGACCCTACGGTTCGAGAACAATGTAGACATGACCGAGACACGTCTCCGGTCAATAACCAATAGCGGGACCTGGATGCCCATATTGGTTCCTACATATTCTACGAAGATCTTTATCGGTCAGGCCGCATAACAACATACGTTGTTCCCTTTGTCATCGGTATGTTACTTGCCCGAGATTCGATCGTCGGTATCCAATACCTAGTTCAACCTCGTTACCGGCAAGTCTCTTTACTCGTTCTGTAATACATCATCTCGCAACTAACTCATTAGTTGCAATGCTTGCAAGGCTTATGTGATGTGCATTACCGAGAGGGCCCAGAGATACCTCTCCGACAATCGGAGTGACAAATCCTAATCTCGAAATACGTCAACCCAACATGTACCTTTGGAGACACCTGTAGAGCTCCTTTTTAATCACCCAGTTACGTTGTGACGTTTGGTAGCACACAAAGTGTTCCTCCGGCAAACGGGAATTGCATAATCTCATAGTCATAGGAACATGTATAAGTCATGAAGAAAGCAATAGCAACATACTAAACGATCGAGTGCTAAGCTAACGGAATGGGTCATGTCAATCACATCATTCTCCTAATGATGTGATCCCGTTAATCAAATGACAACTCATGTCTATGGCTAGGAAACTTAACCATCTTTGATCAACGAGCTAGTCAAGTAGAGGCATACTAGTGACACTCTGTTTGTCTATGTATTCACACATGTATTATGTTTCCGGTTAATACAATTCTAGCATGAATAATAAACATTTATCATGAAATAAGGAAATAAATAATAACTTTATTATTGCCTCTAGGGCATATTTCCTTGAGCGTCCACCCAGCCCCAGATGAACAGAGGTAGGGGACAGCAGGGTTAGGTGGGCTGGGCTGCACTATTGCGCGGCTGGGCCAAGTGCACAGTGCAGCCTGGCCTTTTTCTTTTCTCTTTTTTTAACTTTCCCTTTTTCTTTTTCCAGCAACTTTTGCCTTTTCTTTTTAGCCAATAAAGTCTTTGCAAAAATTATGTCATTGGCCAAAATAATTTCAAAGAAGTATATTGCACTGCCACCAAAAGGGTGGGAGGCTTTTGGAATAGTTGCCAATTTTATAAATTAAAAAGGCATTTAATTTAATGCTTAGGTCACTGTTTTAAGTAGCTTAGGCCACTCAAACCTTTTGCAAGTATGTTGGTTCACCACCAATATTAGTTTTGGAATATTTGGCACATGATGAACATTTTTGTTTTCATGTTTGAGAAATTTGAATTTTTGACATTAATTTGAAATTGAGATTCGGAATGGAATAGAATCAAAGTGAGATTAGCAATAGTAACAATGATGACAAGGCATCATTTAAATGTGATTACTGTAGCATGATTCTCGGGGTGTTACACAAGAGGAGCTCGGCTGGCGGCGAAGACTAGTTCGGCAGCCGGGAGGAGGGCTTGGCGCGGCGGTCGTCGTGCGGCGGTGCAACGGCCGTGGACAGGCTCACGGCCGACGGGAGGAGGTCGGCGGCAGCCTAAGACCCGGCGGAGGCCTACCGCGGCAGCCGGACCGCCGGAGGGGCCAAATCCCACGCCGGCTGCCTCCCAATTCGGCGGCAGCGGGGAGGCGACGGAGGGCGGCGGCGGGGATGTGGGGTGGTGGCGGCGCCGACGGCGACGTTTTGGGCGGTCGCGGCGGCGGATTCTGGCCGGCTGTTCTTCGGGCGGGCGGACGGGCATGGGCGGGAAAGGAAATGTAGTGGCGGTTCGGCGTTTGCGGGCGGCGGCTGGTTTTGGACCAGATGCACCTCGTGATGTATATTTGCACCGCGAGGTGTTGTATTTTACATCACGAGGAGACCGCGGTCCAAATTTTCTTGCATATGGACCGTCTGCAGCGTTTTTTGCCCCAGACGGTCCAAAAGTTAGGTATTTTTATATATGAACCATTTATTGGAGATGCTCTAACCTTATTTTGGCTACAATTGATATGACTAATACAAGATTCACAAAGAGACATAAGGTATCTAATTCCCTTAATGAGCGATGCGTAGATAGATCTATCCATCTCTTTTGCCTGGATCAACTTTATGGTAAAAATTGAGCATAAAATATAATAATATGAACCCAATAATATAAGCTTTATGACATACAGTTTATATTTTGTTTGTCAAATTTATGGTCAAAATTGAGCATAAAATAGAAAAGGACCAATAAATCCGAGCGGAGGTGTAGGTGTATGCTCAACGTAATCGAAATCACTAGTTAAGGACTACTCGTTGCAAAGATCACTTCAACTCTTCAGGCTGCGACAAGTGGCGCACATGCAGCACGCCACTTGTTGCAACCTGGGAGTTATTCCCTTTTTTCGTAGATCCGTTTATTCAAAAGCTTTTATCTCTCAAACCGTGCGTCTAAATCTCAAACCGTTTTCACCGTTGGATTCCTCGCGTCGAGATCTTTAAAACTAGATCCCATGTTGATAGGTTTTGACGAACTTTTCTTCATGAAAAAACCAGACAAAAAAACCAAACCGGGAGCACGGGTTTTTTCGCTTTCTGAAAGAGGCACGCCCGTGCCTCTCATGAAATCACAATTATGCCTCTCGCGAAAACAAAATCGTGACTCTCGCGAAAGGAAAAAAGAAGAGAAAACGTGTTTCTTTCGTTTCCGAGGAGGCACGGCCGTGACTCTCGCGAAAGCACAACCGTGCCTCTCGCGGAAGCAAAACCGTGACTCTCGTGAAAGAAAAAAAACAAAAAACGCATTTTTTTCATTTCCGAGAGGCACGGCCGTGACTCTCGCGAAAGCACAAGCGTGCCTCTCGCGGGAGCAAAACCGTGACTCTCGTGAAAAGAAAAAACAGAAAACGCATTTTTTTTCTTTTCCGAGAGGCACGGCCGTGACTCTCGCTAAAACACAACCATGCCTCTCTCGGAAGCAAAACCGTGACTCTAGCAAAAGAAAAAAAAACACATTTTTTCGTTTCCGAGAAGGGCGGCTGTGACTCTCGCGAAAGAAAAACCGTGCCTCTCGCGGAAGCAAAATCGTGACTCTCGCGAAAGAAAAAAAGAAAATGCGTTTTATCCCGCAAATTTTTTTCCTGAATTTTTTTTATCAAAGAGCTAAGGAAGACAGGGGAAAACAAAAACGTAAAAATACCTGAAAAAACCGTTTAAAAAACCAAAAAACGCGTGCGAAAAATAAAAATAAAAAACAAAATCCGAAGGGAGCGTCCAAAGCGCGACACGCGGCGAATGGCTAAGAGCGCGCCAAGTAGCGCTGATCGTTGCGAGGCTCGCGCTCGTTAACTAGTTGCTCTCCAACATAATAGCATTTTGTTTTCAGAGTCCATCCTCCACGTAATAGCAGCCCGCAAGCTTCAGCAGTGGGCTTGCAGCCCATGGCGCATGCCCGCGATCGAACTATCCCCAGTGAAGCCCACATGCCCCGTGAGGCACCCCAGTAAAAACGGCCTTTTTCTCAAAAAGACAAAGAGAGAGCAGAAACGGCCTTCTTCTAAAAAAAGAAAAGAAAGAAGTATACAAATCACCCCCAAATCCACTCTTCGGGATACATAACCCCCTGAACTCAAAACCGGGACAAATAACACCCTGAAATTACTAAAACCGGGTTAATAACCCCCTTGAGTGGTTTTTGTCTAATTTGGAGCGGTTTTTGTCCGGAGTCCAATCGACTGCACTGTTTGTTTGCAGCGGCGAACTACGCATCGTTCTCCTTGGGCTACGCGCTGGAGCTGGAGAAGAAGCTGGCGGCGCGGGACGCAGAGGTCGCGGCGTTGCGGGAGCAGCTGGAGGCGGCGAAGGCGGAGCTCGCCGCCGTGCAGCGCGCGACAAGCGCGGCGCGTGAGAAGGCAAATGCGGAGCTCGCCGCGGTGGAGCATGTCCTGGGGCCCGAGGAGCGCGTACGGTGGCGCGCGGAGCATGCGCTGTAGGGGTACGAGTGCTAGCGAGGTAGTAGGAGAGCCGCGCCGAGGACATGAGGCGCTGTCCGGGCGCCTGGTTATCTCGTTGATTGATTTATTCTCTACGTTGCTGAGTGTTGACCCATTTCGTGCTCACGTTCACCTGATGATGGTCAGATGACTCGTCAGCACATGTCACGGTCGCTGCTGCTCCAACTACCTCGACTGCACCCACCCAGCAGATGAGGACATGAGGACATGATGTTGATTTCGCTTCTGGTGTCGTTCGTCGGTGAATCAGAGCGGCAGCGGAGATGGAGGCACACACACCTGGACACATGGCTTCGTTCCTTCGGCAACGGGCAAGCGGCAGACAACGGCGGTGATGACGAACGGCCGAAGGCGCCTGCGATTGCCAAGCCCTAGCGAACGAAAGAGGAGAGGCGTTTCTGGAGGCGACGGTGCTGAAAGAAAGGAAGGGGACGAGGTGATAAAGGAAAGAAAAGATAGAGACAACTGACTAATGGGACCCACTCAGCGTTTTTGCCCAGTCAATGCGTAATCAACATCATGGTAGGACGAAAACCGCTTCAGATTAGACAAAAACCACTCAAGGGGGTTATTAACACGGTTTCAGTAATTTTAGGGTGTTATTTGTCCCGGTTTTGAGTTCAGGGGGTTATGTATCCCGAAGAGTGGATTTGAGGGTGATTTGTATACTTCTTTCAAAGGAAAACGGAGACGGCCTAAACGGAGCTCAATTCATGACTTCTTCGCGGGGACGGCCGCCCCGCGGCGCGTCGGCGGCGCAAACAGCAAACCCCTCCCATCACCTCAAAAGAAAAAAAGCAAGCCACTCTCACCGTGCGTCCTGCCGGACAAAATTACTGTTCTGACCCTTTGTGCTAAGTAAATCCCGATTTGACCTTGTTAGCAAAAAAAATTCGTTTCTGACCTTTTTTGGTGACGCCAAGGTCCCTGGCGTCTGGGTTGCGAAGCAGACGCCAGGGTCCCTGGCGTCTGGCCCCTGGCCCGCACTGACCGCCTGCCCATTGACCTGCTGACGTGGCAAAGGGGCCAGAAGCCAGGGACCCTGGCGTCTGGCCCTGGTAACAGAATAACACTGGCACCCCTAGCACTTGTGCTCCCTCTACGACCGCCACTACCACCTCTGACACTTGTGCTTCCTCGACCACCACCACCATCACCTCTTCCACCTCGTTCACCATCGGTGCCGCCTCCACGACTTGTTTTTCTTTTTTTGGTTTTCTTTTTCTTGCATGTCCGCTCATTGTGTCCCCCTTCACCGCACACCCCACAGTTGATGATGTCAGGAGCCTCCATGAAATGACCGCTACCAAATTGTTTCATGCCAGTGTATCCAGCCAGGTCATCCATATCACCCCTGAACCTCTTAGTTATCCTTCTACCCTTCGTCTCCACCTTCAGAAGAGGGTCTGGCCTAATATGAGGGCCATGGTACTCAGGCCACTGTGATTGGTCCAAGAAAGGGTGAAATCTTGGTGCCCATGTCAACCTAGTAGCTTTCACATGGAACTCTTGCATCCTCAGGGTTTTTCCATCATTAACATGTATGTTTCTCGCCTTCGCCGCCGTAATCAAATGTGAGCATGGCCAACAATACTTACTAGGCCTCTCGCACTGGCACCACCGAGTCTTCAGTTTCACCTCAAATGCAGCACCACCATATTGTCTACCGCCTCGTGTTGTGCCACCTGGCTCATCAATTTGATAGATCATTTCAAGTCTATCGAATATGATAACTTGTTGCCGTGAAGACTTGCTTGCTTGTAACTGCAACCATTCATCAACCTTTTCCGGATAATCCTTTTTTTCACCTATCCATTTTGCAGTCTCTTCAGAATGCCTCTGAAAGTACTCATTAAGCTTGAAGAAGGTGTACTCCACTATTGCAGTCACCGGCAATGCACGAGCACCCTTCAACACATTGTTGAAACATTCTAAGAGATTGCTCGTCATGTCACCATATCGCCAACCACCATCGTCATGAGCGCGTGCCCGCTTGTGCTTCTCGCTTAAATTCCTAGTTAAGAAGTCTTTTCCCCCTTCGTTCACCGCTGCAAAGAGTTTGTTGTACCGAGCATCGAAACCTTGGGTGGTGAAGGCCACACATACATGGGTAAGGTCTTTGCCGAGCTCCTTGCTCTTACATGCCCGGTAAAAGTTGGCCACGAAATGCCTCATGCACCATCTGTGGTGAAGCTTTGGAAATCCTGGAATAACAATGTCCATTGCCTTGAGTATGCCATGATGCCGGTCCGATATGATGCATACCTCCCTAGCCCCAATCACGTTGTTCCTAACATGACCCATGAACCACTCCCAGTTGTCTTGGTGCTCGGAAGGCACCAAAGCAAATGCACACGGCAACACGTTGCCGTTTGATGAGTGCGCCATTGCTACCATTAGTGTGCCCTTATATCTACCGGTCAAGAACGTGCCATATATAGACAAGACCGGACGACAATGCTGAAACGCCTCCACACATTGTCCATAACTCCAGAAGGCACGGTGGAACACTCCCTCGTGATCCTCGACCACATGAAACATGCCCGGGTTCCTATGTGCAATCGCGGCCAACAACCTTGAGAGCTGGTTGTATGCTTCCTCATATCCACCGTACAACATCCTAATAGCATTTGCCTTTGCCTTCCATGCCTTCCCATACTTCACTTCATAACCAAATTGTTTTTTCACCGTCCGCATGAGAAACCTCACTTTCACAGTGGGATCAAAGGCTATGTCCTTCATCCATTTGTATCCAAGATACTCAGATGTGAGTTGACGGTGTGTCTCTCTAAGTCGTTTCGATGGCGGTTTGCATCTATGAGTGGTATCACAACTTTTTAACACCCATTCGTTGGTTTCTTTAAGCTTTCTTGCACGAACCTTCCATGTGCATTCCTTTTGCTCACACACCACGGTGTAACGCAACTTCATGTCGGAGTGCTCAACATAAATTGGCCTATGGTTTCGAATGGCATAGTCAGCCAACCAAAACTTCAGCATAGGCAAGCTCAGAAACTTCAATCCTTTCTTCAAATAAGCATTCTTGTCCTCATTCTCCACCCTTGGTTCTCCTGGATCCGGGCATGGTGTTGGCTCAATCGCCGTCATTTTCATTCCACCGTCAACAACAGCTTTATGGGCAAGGCTGAGATCTTTAAACAAGTGAGTTCTCTTTTGTAAGCCCGTCAGCTCAAAGTGGATTTGGTTCTCCTCCTTTGTGAATCCATCCTCGTCCAACTGTTCAACTGGACCCTCGTCATCCGAGTCATACGCATATTGACGCCTAAAAGGCAAGTCACGATCCATGTCCTTTTGCGCTATGTACGCATCCAAGTCACCAACATCATTACCATGAAACCCTTCCTCTTGCTCTTCGTCGTCATCATAAGCATCTTCATCCTCTTGAATTACTTCGTCACTAGCCATCACCTCAACTTCATTTGCTTGGCTAGTTGGTGGTTGGCTAGAAGCATTGGGGGCATACAATTCAACCTCATTTGCTTTGATAGATGGTACACGGGGACGTGGTGGGGGATAAACATTGGGGGCATCAACCACAACCCTATGCTCAACAAGTAGCACCATTGTCCTCTCGCTCATGTCATCCATTGGGGAAGAGACATGTCGGTTCAAATCAATGGTAAATCGAGGAGATTCAACCTTGGTGGCAAACAATTCAAGTGACTTGTCTTTCGATTGGGATACTTTTTCCTTGTATACATCCCAATGCAAATCCGAGGTGATAGGCATACTTTTCAAGCGAGATTTGGCTCCAACTCCAACATCATACCTTCCTATTAACTTAACATCAACATTGGTGTCCATCCACTCTAAGACTTGTCTCACTTTTGCAACAACATCCTCATAGCTGGGGCTTGTATCAAAAACCAATGGTTCCTCACCCGTGTCGGCATTGTTACTCAAGAATGCCTCCTTGTCCATGTAATGAACATTAACAAGTCTCTCCATCTAAAAATAACATGAATGCATTTAAGACTTCAATGATAATTGGTGTGTTTATCCAAATACATCTAATTATATCCAAATCATATCAAGACTAAATTATTGGTGATGTCCATAAAAGTATCACTAATTAACACACACTAAGCAAAGTTAACCCTAATCACTAACTAACCCTAACCCCCAATCTTTCTACTAAACAAGCATATATTCCTACTACACACCATGCATAGCACTATATTATCAAAATTAACCAAGCCATTCACACTAACATAAATGAGAAAACATGAACTAGGGTTCCACCAACATGTATAAAATGCAACCAAAATAACAAGATTTGACAAAAAATAATTGGATGATTTGGGGGAGATTAACAAGAGCAACAAAGTGATGGAAAGATCCACCTAAGAGATGTACCTTTCGGAGAGGATTTGAGGGGGAGCTTGAGGGGTAGGAGAGAGTGTGGGAGCTCCAACTCTTCTTCAAGCTCGGGTTGTGGATTGGGGAAAGTGTGTGGGGTGGGTCCCACACACTTTCCCCAAGGGTTATTCTGTTACCAGGGCCAGACGGCAGGGTCCCTGGCGTCTGGCCCCTTTGCCACGTCAGCAAGTCAACGGGCAGGCGGTCAGTGCGGGGCCAGGGGCCAGACGCCAGGGACCCTGGCGTCTGCTTCGCAACCCAGACGCCAGGGACCTTGGCGTCATCAAAAAAGGTCAGAAACGAAATTTTTTTCCAAACGAGGTCAAAACGGGATTTACTTAGCACAAAGGGTCAGAACAGTAATTTTGTCCCGTCCTGCCGCCACCGCCGCCCGCGTTCCAGTGCTCTACCGCCACGCCGGGCGCGGCAAATTAGGCGGGCTCTGTTTCCACGCCTGCATGTGTCCGTCGCTAACTGGCCTCGTCGTCGCCGGGACAGTTCCTAGTGGAAAGTTTGAATGCATGCTTTCGGATTCGTACAGTAGCGGAGCTCGCGGAGTAAATTGCACAAAACCACCACTTTAAGGGCTAGGTTTTCAGAGAACACTGGGTTACAGTTTCTTGACAAATTGCATCATGTTTTGTGTAATCTTTTTGCAAAAACCACTAATTGGCGGATCTGACTCGATTAAATGCGTTTATGACAGATGGGGCCCCTATTTTACTGATGTGGCATAGCGCTTTACCAAAGACAGCATTTTCTTTGTAAAAAAGCGAAAACACCCCAACATTTTTGCCAAAAAGCGAAAACACCCTCCCCGATTCAGATCGGGATCTGTCTCTCCCGCACACCATCGCCGTCCTCCTTCCGCTGCCGGTGCAGTCGTGTTGTGGTGCTCGAGCAGGACGTTGCTGAGGCAGGAGCCGTCGTAGGAGTCGGGGGAGGGCAGGGGCTCGGGCTTGACGGCCGCGAAGGAGCCGTCGGGGAGCCAACCGCGGGGGAAGGCATCGCGGAGGGCGCCGTAGACGACCATGTCGTTGGCGTTGTTGGGCCGGAACGGGAGTGGCTCGCTCCACTGGTCCGCCACGAGGCTGCCGAAGCTCGCGCTCCGGCAGTATGCCGGCCGCGCCGGCGCCACCGGCTCCTCCAGGAGCTACTGTCGGATGTTGTCCACCGCCGCCGCCGCGTCGGACGACCAGCCGCCAGACCGTCCTCACCTTCCTCCGCTGGTGCAGCCGTGCTGCTCGAGCAAGGACGGCGGCAGCGCAATGGCCGGCCCGCCGCGCGACCGCCGCTCTGCTCCGTCGGCGCCATCGCGGCTTTGCTCGCTCGGCGCCGTCGCGCCCCGCGCAGGGAGGAGACAAGAGTCTGCACTCCCGGCCACCGAGGACGGAGAAGGAGAGAGGAGGTCGTGACATCTCACGCGAGGGAGTGGCTGCCCGACGTCCTGTGCATCGGCGCCGAGCGAAGGATCTGGTGGCGAAGGAAGAAATGGGGATCGAAGGGAGAGAAGGGATCGAAGGGAGTTGGGGCTAATTGCATTTTTTTTCTTTTTGATTCAGGGGTGTCTTTGTAAAATGTAAGGACTAGTTTGTAAATTCATATTAAAATTGATCTGGCACAAAATGTTACGCCACGTAGGCAAAAAAAGGCCCCACCTGTCATAAGCGTGATCAAACGAGGCTTATCCGCCGATCAATGGTTTTTACAAAATGTTTACAAGAGACAAGATGCAATTTGTCAAGAAACTGTAACCTTGTGTTTCCTGAAAACCTAGCCCTTAAAATGGTGGTTTTGTGCAATTTACTTGAGCTCGCGGCATCCGCACGCCGCCGGGGCAAAAAGAGGCCTCGTCGGTTTTCAGATCCCCAGCATGATCCCCAGGGCGCGGGAGGAGCAGAGCTCGCCGATCCCGAACCTCCATCGGAGACCTCCGGGGGGTTCGCCGTCTCGGTGCGCCGTATCCAGCGCGCCATGCCACCATCTCCAGGACGAAAGCGGACGTGCCGATGCCATGTCCACGCACCGCCGCATTACTCTGTGCCTGCGACGATCGCGATGCGCTATCCGTGCGACCATGCCTTTGTTTAATGTGCTCGTCATGCGCGCCGCACGCACCGGTCACCGGTGTGTCGGCCGGTGGCATGGAAAGGCTTCCCCATGCCTTGGAGAGCGGAGAGCCGGAGATCGGCCTGCCTACTCGGCAGCGATCGATCGCACCGAGGCATCCGCCGCATGTGCGTCGCCGTGTTCCCATGCCCCGGATGACTCAGCGCCAAGCTATTATCTAGGCCGATTTATCACCATCCGCAATTAATTAACTGGACAGACTGCTGATAATCTGTGGGAGTACGCACGCACGCGTTGCAGTACAGGCCTCTCGAGATCCCAGGTGGTCAACATCAATGGCCCAAGGTCTGCACATACTATCAACATTCAACGATGCCCATGTTCAACACTGTTGTTCTTGTCGACGGTTTGCCTCCTACTCAATGGTGTTCATGCTACCACTTTCTCTCTAACTTGCACTGCATACTGAATGATGTGCTTTCTGGATCAGTTTAGCTACACATCAGTCAGCTGATTCGAATTCGGCGTCGGCCGATTTTTCAGTGAAGGAAGGAGAAGGGAGGGCCTCGTCAGAGAAAAGGAAGGAGCTCACCGTCATCACCCCAATATATCTATCTTAGGGATCAGAGTGGGGATGGTGGTGGACGGCAGTGGTGTGGCGATTCGCTAGAGAAAAAGCTCAGCACGAGGGGCCCTAGAGGGATGGACGAGGCCGCGGAGGACCGGCGGTGGGGAGTGGTGGCTCAAGGAAGGGAATGCATCGAGAGGTTGAAGAAAGACGGAGGCCATCGGTTTCCCATCCAATGGTCATAGAATCAATTGATCTCAAACGAAATTTTCAGCTGATTGATTTCTAGTCAGACCCTTTATGCATCGAGAGGTTGAAGATATCAACGACCGAATCTCGGGCAAGTAACCTACAGACAGACAAAGAGAATTACGTATATTGTCATAAGGTTTGACCGATAAAGGTCTTCGTAGAATATGTAGGAACCAATATGGGCATCCAGGTTCCGCTATTGGTTATTGACCAGAGATGTGTCTCGGTCATGTCTACATAGTTCTCGAACCCATAGGGTCCACACGCTTAACGTTCGTTGACGATATAGTGTTATATGAGTTATATGATTTAGTGACCGAATGTTATTCGGAGTCCCGGATGAGATCATGGACATGACGAGGAGCTTCGAAATGGTCTCGGGGTAAAGATTGATATATAGGACGATACTATTCGGACATCGGAAGAGTTTCAGAATGCACCGGGTAGTCATCGGATCACCGGACACCCTCGGGAGGTCTATGGGCCTAATGGGCCAAGGGAAGGGACACACCAGCCCACGAGGAGGCTGGCGCGGCCTTTCCCTGGCCGCCGGCCCTAGGGGGAGGAAAGGGGGAGGGTTGGCCCTTCCCGCCTTTCCCTCCTCATGCGAGAAAGGAAAGGGGGCGCCACCTCCCCTTGCCTTCCTCCCGCACACAAACATGGCAGGGGCGCGGTTAGGGGCAGGAGCCCAAGTGGGATTCGGACCCACTTGGGGCGCCTCCTGGCTGCCTCCCCTCTCCCCCCACCTATATATATGTGGAAGGGGGTGCCACGCATAGCCCACGACAACCTCTTAGCCGTGTGTGGTGCCCCTCTTTATAGTTTTCATAATTTCGTAGTGCTTAGGCGAAGCCCTGCGGACATAGCATTACCATCACTGTCATCACGTCGTCGTGATGTCGGAACTCATCCACTACTTCGCCGTCTTGCTGGATCAAGAAGGCGAGGACGTCACCGAGTTGAACGTGTGCTGAACGCGGAGGTGTCGTATATTCGGTACTCGATCGGTTGGATCGTGAAAAAATTTGACTACATCAACCGCGTTACTAAACGCTTCCACTTACGGTTTATGAGGGTACATCGATACACTCTCCTGTCTCGTTGCTATGCATCTCTATGGATAGATCTTGCGTGTGCGTAGATTTTGTTTTTGTTTTTCGTGCAACGTTTCGCAACAACTGGCTTCAGTCTTCTCAATTGCAAAGGTATTTATATTGGAGTTTCTTAATTCACTTTTTTTTAATGGATCCTTAGAAGATGGATCCTCGCTGAAAAAGAAAGGAGATGCGATCCGACCGATTGCCACGGACTTGCTGCTAATTTATAAGAACAATAGATACCTTTAGTTCATTAACTAGGTGCTAAGTATAAGTGTGAAGCTTGAGCATGCATGGACGAGCCTGTCATTTGAAAAAGTATTTAGTGGTGGCTTTACAACCTTAAACCATGATTACACAGACAGCGTAGTAGGTGGCGTACTTCATGAAAAGAAGCGCCACGAAAAGATGAGTTTGCTAAAAGTCATCCTCATAATATATATATATTTCGAGTAAAAGTCCTCCTACTTAGTAATCCTCAAATGACGGTCTCACCTCATCTAATCATTTCGGCTCACTCTTTTGTTGAAGCGGTGATCTTTTCACCAGCTAATCCGATATAGGATCAGTAAGCACTGTCACCTAATTAAATACTCGAAGAAACGTCGTGCCTACAACTTCGTACGCCTGCCACTGCCAGTTACCTATGTCGATCATTTTATAAGTCCCAGCATAATACGATGACATTTCCTCTCTGTTTTCATAGACAAGAACACTTTACCAGTACCTAGCTTATCAACTCCTTTTTTTTCCCGACAGACGATCTCACTGAACTGTTGGCAGAGCAAGTAGAACCACGCCTTCTGCATTCAGAAAAAAAGAAACGCAGATTTCATCGACACTTTCGTTGTCATTACACAATCGCCACAGTTCCATGGGGTTCCAGTATTCCCTTCCAAGCGCAAAATTCCATCCCGGAACTACACCCATCGTCGGCCCCCCTGCTTACGTGACCGCAACCATCCGCCCATCCATCGACGCGACCGATGCACCGGAAGGCCGGCCGGGCCGCACATCACATCCCATCCGCCCCCACGTTCGAGCGGATACAACGTACGCACGCACGCGACGTACACGTCCCGCGCCAGCACCGCCCCGACAGGTTGGTTGCCTGCCGGTGCTCCTACGCGCGTCGCGGCCGCTTTACACGGACGCCGGGCCTCCCGCGCGACACCCACACGCGTCGCGCCAGTGGCCGTCGCCGTCGCCCCGGGCTCGGCAGCGCGCGTCGCGACGCCCGCGGTCTCCCTAGCCCCCCGCCCGGCCGCGATCGGTTGTTTTCCCGCGGCGGCCACGGGGAGCGGGCGCAGGGCGAGCCCAGCGAAGCGAGGCCGTGCGAGTCGTCCGTGTCGTCTGTGCGCCCCACGCGTCCGCTCGTACGGCCGGCGCGTGCCCACCGCCACCGGCTGGGGTGGGGTGGCGCCGGCCTAACAGCGGAGCGGGACGTCTCACCGTCGCACATGCATGCCGCTGCCGTCCCGAGGAGAGGAGCCGCCATTATAGCACGGCGTTGCGGCTGATCACAGCCATCTTTCCAGCCTGGGTAATCAGCTACTACTACCAGATTTCGTCGACATCCTTTTTGCTCGTGCCGTAAAACCAATGGGCCGAGTACTCCTCGGGCGATTTGCTCGTGCCGCACCCGCACCCGCACGCATTGTCTCTGCGCTGGCTGGGCTTCGTCGCGACTCCTGACCGGTCGGTCGCTCGTAGGCGTATACGGCAAGCGCTGCCCATGTTTCCGTTTGTCTTCGATAAGATCTAGGCAATTACTTTGTCAGCTGCGAGCCTGCGGTGAAATATTTTGGTTGCGCCAGCTGTTCTAATCGACGGCTACTACTATGTTCCTTTATACAGCACATCTTCAAATCAGTGGCGACATGAAGGGAACACGTAGCGGAGATGAAAGGTGTCATTTTTTTTAGTAGAAGATGAAAGGTGTCGCTGAATTTATTTCTTATTTTGGGGACGAAAGTAGCAGGCAGGGGCGCATCACGCATGATTAGACTGGCCGATTCCCTGCCTTTTGAAGAGGAACAGATGGGATTAGGTCAGTGGACAGCAACTCACAGCATATGATGCGCCCTCGTTTGTTCGGTGCAGATCCACTGCTCCAATATTGAATTTGAAAGTCATCCGTCATCAAACCAAACTGCTGTCTGGAAGTCTGATGCAACGGTGATGGGGCTGACTCCGCCAAAGAAATGCACACGTATATAAAAATCAATAACAACTCGAGTCGTGCAGCTTTTCTGGAAGTTCCTTGGGTGGTTGAAGCAGACCACCTATAGCTACAGGGTGCTTATTGCATGAATAAAAATCTGTATAAAAACCATTTTTATATGATGCCATACATTTCTGGGTAGAATAACACAAAATATCAAAATTAAACCGGAACCATGTACACGTCATGGTTTTGCAAACAGAGAATCAGGAAAAACATATGATTTTATGTCATAGCTTATTGAATCCTTGATAAAACAAAAAACAAAAAGATACATGCAACTAGGGTTTTCCGTATGTGAAACCGCTGCGAGTGGTCCCCCTTACCTCCGGGTGCCTTCAAGAGCCAACGAAGTCAGGGCAACCCCAGTTTGGGAATTGGTTCTAGCGTTTGTGTCGTCCTAGCCATGACTAGGGTTTAGTCTACATCTACTGCCGTCGGTGGCGAGACAATGACGTCACTATCGGAGTGGAAATATAAAAATATCCATCATGTCCTCCTTTCAGATATGTTGGTTGGTGTCAACGGAGGGTGTGTGAAGCTTTGCTGATTTGGCGCATCATGTCCTCCTTTGGCTGAAAAGCACCGCTGACTTGT
This sequence comes from Aegilops umbellulata, assembly GCA_032464435.1. NCBI lineage: Eukaryota > Viridiplantae > Streptophyta > Magnoliopsida > Poales > Poaceae > Aegilops > Aegilops umbellulata. The sequence continues at coordinate 154,303,111 of CP136057.1, read as the reverse complement.
CCCGATTAGTGACCTACACTCCTTCAACATGGCAATGCTTTCTTGTTAGATTTGGTGCATCATCCAAGTGTTGGATTCACTTTGTGCGGGAGTGGTACATGCCAAATACTTCCTCGAGGGTAATGTTCTTAAGGCAACTAGCCACCCCGGTATGAGCTATGGGTGGAGGAGCCTACTTCAAGGAGTGGAGGTCATAAGGACAGGTATGATCTTGAGGGTGGGTTCGGTGGGCACATTAACATCTGGTCGGACCCCTGGCTGCCTTCAAATGATACAAGGCAACCTAGGACCTTGCAAGGAGCCAACATTCTGACGAAGGTGTTCGGGCTCTCGGACCTTGTTACAAACACATGTGATGCCCATCTTGTTCGCCAATCTTTCTGTCCAATGGACGCATCAACAATCATGAGCATTCTGATTTGCAATCAATATGATGATTTTGTGGCCCAGTATTTCGATCCAAAAGAAATGTTCTCAGTACGGGTCTGCATACAGGGTGTAAGTGGATATATAGTCGAGAAAATGAGTGCAACAAGTGGGGGGGGGGGGGAGCTCGTTGGGTTCAGAGGAAACTGGAAGGTTCTGGACAGCTTATGGATGATTTCGTGCCTGGGGAGAGTTCACCATTTCATGTGGTGTCTTGCACATGATAGTCACCCTATGTTATGGAATGTGGAACATATCGGAGTGGAATTGGATACTAAGTGCGTGATTTACAAATGCCTACCTGAAGGCGGTGCACATTTGTTCATGCGGTGCAAGGAGGTTAAAAAGGTCCGGAGAGGAGGTGGTCTAGAGCTGATCCGCCAAAAGCTTCTTTACATGCCAAACACCTAAGGAAATGCTTGCAGCCGTTTTCAAGCTCCCAAAGGACAAGAAGTTGCGGGCTATCTGCCTTCTATGGTCATGGTGGTCACAAAGGAACTAACCAAATCAGAAGCAACTGAGATTAATGTTGGCCATGCAATTGCTGAATGACAGGAGTTCTTGAGCAGTAAGACGACCAAACAGACGAAGCCCAACCCCAAGTGGACGCTGCCCCCTACCCCACCGCGCAAATTTATGAAGATAAACGTCGACACAGCCTACAAGACAGAGGCGGGAGAGGGGGCTTGGGGAGCCATTGCCACTGACTCAGACAGTGTGGTTATCCTCATTGCTGCTGGGAAGCTGAGCAACCAAAGTGCTGCTCTACACGTAAAAACAAAAGCTCTTCTACAGGCTATTTAGCTAGCTGAAAACACACGGTATGGGGTGTCTGTTTTTTGAGATGGATTGCCTGACCTTGCAACAGGCTACATCCTCTCCTCCCAGGTGTATTATTCCATGGAGCTATGTGTTGTCCCTAGTTATGTAATCTCTCAGCGCATGTGTTGGCTGCTATTGGGTCGAGGGGAGTTCCCAAAAGCCTGCATGTTTCGCAATCGAACTTTCCGGACGATGTAATCTGTGTTGTGACCGTCGATTTGATCGGTCCATCGTAATTGTAATGCAAGGTGTTTCATTTAAAAAGAAGTAGAAAACCTTTGGTGTGATCGAAGAGTATCTATAGTCGAACTCCTCAAACGCTTCCTATATGTCCGGGCGGACGGCCCGATCAATGACCAGTCACAAAATCTCAACCAGCCGCACCCCTCGTATCGCCCATATACGTTTGAGCTGACCGGCATCACTCATATCCCTCCAGCCCTAAACAACTAAAATACCCCTAAATTCCCACGTCAAGTCGAATAACATAAAGATCTGCATCTAGAAAAAAACACATATACCCCGAATCAGATCGGAGAAAAAAATGGAGCGAATCAAAGAGAAGCATGGCACGCTGGGATGGATTATTCATTTATTTGCAGCATCGCTGCCACCACCAGCAGTTCAACAGCGCAGCAGCAGCGGAGCGCCCCCAACCAGAAAGAGAAAGAGAAAGAGGCAGGCAGCACAGCCGAACCAACCAACTAACCAACGGACAGACGGAAGAGACCGCCGCCAAGCCTCTCCCCCCTTCCCTCCTTTTCCTCTTCTGCCTCCCTCGGGATCCGCCGCCGGGATTGGAGCTCCGGCCGGCGCATGGACCCCCGCCGCCGCGCGGATCGCGCCGAGTAGCGGGAGGTAGAGCTGGGAGAGACGCCGGCGCCAAGGGGCGAGGCGGGCATGGACACCAACGCCGGCTCCTTCGTCGCCGTCCGGCGGCTCGCTGGCTCCGACCGCGCGGCCGGCGCCGTCGCGTTCCATCACTCGTCCTCAGGTTGGCCATTCTCCGACTCCTCTGTCTCCTCTTAGCAGTTGTTGTTCCTCGCCAATGGATGCTTACGTTACGCTTCGTGTGTTCGCGTGAGCTGCTGCAGCGGAGGTCGTGACCGGGTCGACGGCGTGGATAGGGAAGGGGCTCTCCTGCGTCTGTGTGCAGAGTAGGGACAGCGACGCCCGCCTTTCGTTCGATTTGACTCCCGTTCAGGTGAACATAGCTGAGCTCCCCCTTCATTCATTTGATCCCCAGGATTGCTTCTGTGGTGTCAATGTTGCGCCAGAATTTGGAGAACGATCGCGAGCTTTGCTTTTTTTTTTGGGGCTTAGCGTCCCCGAAGCTCATCTCGTGTTTGCTAACCCACACCCGGATCTCGCATTGCTTTATGCACTTTTTGCATACATGTTGCAGTGCAACTAACTGGCTTTCATGCTACTTTGAACACACCTTCAGTTTTTCTCAGACTATTTTTGTGCGTTTCTCGTGTTAACCATAGGATATTAAAGTTTTCCATGGAAGTAATATCTTTGCCTTTTGCCTTGCCTATTCCAGGAAGAGTGCCTACTGAGGTTACAGAACCGGATAGAAATTCAGTATGATAGTTCAAACATAGAGCATCAGGTACCTGCGTTTTCTTGATATTGCCACCGAACTGTTCATACATGGATCGTAGTTGAGTACTTGATATTCCATATTGTTCTGTTCAGAAGTGGGCGAGTGCCACTTTTGCCAAATTTCCTCAACTAATCTCTTGGTACAAGATGACACTTGAAAGTGGAGTTAGTTACTAAGTTAGGTAGTTCTGGTAGTCCATATTGTTTCTTTATGAAGTCGGGGGGCGCTATATCTTGCAAGCTTCAATACAAGAATGACCCTTCATAAATTGGAACTATTTGTTAAGCTGTGACCTCATTTTTCGCTCTATCAGGAAGAACTGAAGGCCCTTTGGTGCGCCTCCTTTCCTGGAACTGAGCTTAGGGGCCTAATATCGGAACAATGGAAAGAGATGGGCTGGCAAGGGAAAGATCCATCCACGGATTTTAGGTATTGTATTTATCATCTGTTCCAGTTACTATGCTCCATATCAGTATTCTGTCGCTGAGATGTATGATTTTTTGCCGTGTTTGCATTACAGAGGTGGAGGCTTCATCTCCTTGGAGAATTTATTGTTCTTCGCCAGGAACTATCCGGTGAGTGTAGTTGTCAATTCCAAGCATATGTGTATCCTATGATTCATTTAGTCACTGTTTACAGGATGAAGTTCTGACAAAGTCTTCACTCTTTAGCAGTTAACACTTCGGTTTGAGCACAATAGGCATAATATAGATGGCTTTGCAATGCTGCAGTGCTAAATATGAAATGTGGCACCGTTTGCTCTTACTGGATGTAGGGCATGTAGTATTCCTCTGATAATTGCCTTAATGCAGAAAAGTAAAGAAGAAAATGTAAAAGTATATCCAGTAGACTAAATAAAGCGAATCCAAAGTACACCTTACAGAATAAAATGCAGAAATAGTCCAGTTTTACCTGTAATGTTGATCAATATGACACTGAAACAGTAATCTCGTACCCTTATTTTTTTTATATTTATATGGTCATCACACTAAGCATTTTATTTCCTGTGCAGAAATCTTTTCAGGAACTTCTTCGTAAGCAGAATGGTGACCGTGCAATTTGGGAGTATCCATTTGCTGTAGCTGGTGTAAATATAACATTCATGCTCATTCAGATGCTTGATCTACAAGCAGGTTTTGTTGCCAAAAGCTTTGTGCTTATCATTGTTTACCAGATAATACTAGTTCCTGCTGTGAAATGTGGTGTGTCCATTTTCATGTTGAACTGACACTTGTTCTTTGTTTTCTCTGCAGTCAAACCAAGGTCATTGTTTGGAGCTGTTTTCCTAAAGCTACTTTCAGGTACAGTCTCTCTTTCCTCTTTCCTTTTATGGAAAGCAGTTGAGAATCTACAAGAGCTGCTTACCATTAGGTTTTTTCATTATTAAATTGATAAGGAGCGTTCTCTGAATTCTCCTTTATGGTCCAAAGCCAGCATATCATACTTTTTAGTTATACTTCTTAAAAGTAGGCACCACATACTACTAATACTCGTGATACTGATTTCTCATTTATTTATTTTTGTAATTCAGAAAATGATCGAGCTTTTGATATCCTGTACTGCATAACCTTCAAGCTGATGGATCAGCAATGGCTTGACATGCATGCTACTTACATGGACTTCAATGTATGATGCTGTTCTACTCAAATTCTTGCAACCAGGAATTTCTCCCCTATTAGGGCCTGTTTGGAACAAATACCGACACTTGACCAAGAAATACCACTATTCCAGACAGGCCCTTAACCTTAACACTTTTTGAACAGCTTCATATATTCGAACTTAAAAGTCCTTCCTGACCTGATTACACTACTAATATTGCAGACAGTCATGAAATCGACACGACGCCAGCTAGAAAGGGAGCTGTTGATTGAAGATATTCAGCGGGTTGAGGATATGCCGTCGTACAAGCTTCTAGCCCGCTAGCTAGTAACTGAAACCTTAACATGGCTTACATGTCGCCGCGAGGCTTGAATTGCTGAACGATGCAACCAGTGTCCTTTTACAGTGAGAGAATTCCAAGATGTAGATGCCCCTGTATCTTGTCGCGTTTTAGGTACTCTGATAACCCGGGCTCTCATGTATTTACATAGTAGGGTTTTATTGGCCAGCATGCCACGTAGGGTAACTCCAGTATCCGACCGACTACCAGGAGGGCAGAGTATTTGTAGGGTGTGTGTGTGTGTGTGTGTGCTGTTAAAGTTTGGTTATTGCCCATTATACCACGCAATGTAGTCCTTGTCTCTGTCCTTGTAACCAAGAGCCTCTTGTGAAAGCTAATCTGAGTGCGCAGCAACTACGATAGCTGTTCTTGCTGGTCTCCAGCTGATACAGATCCGATGTTTTCTTCGTTGCCCTGATGCATGAACCTTGTTCCAAATGCAAACCATTTTGTGGTAATGTGGCCTAGCTGCAACTCAGAACCTACACCCTCGGTCCCATAATATAAGAGCGTTTTTGACACTAATGTACTGTTCAACCAAATTACTAAAGAATGAGTTCTTTAATACTTCATCCGTTCCCAAATATAAGTCTTTCTAGAGATTTCAACAAATGACTACATACGAAGCAAAATAAGTGCATCTACACTCTAAAATATGTCTACATACATTCATATGTTGTAGTCCATTTAAAATGTTTAAAAAGACTTATATTTAGGAACAGAGAAAGTAATATAGAGAAAAGGGAGTCTGAAGTCTGAACAATGGTTGCAGCAGCCCCAGGGGTGGTGGTGGTGCTTGCCTGCTGTCTGGGTGAGATGGCTTCCACTCTTTAACCTACCCAGACCGGGGAAGACTAGTATGAGATCAGCATTTTATGTGAGATCATGCGATCCAGCTATATGTGCCGTTGGATCGTCAACCTATGGTACAGATTAAGCAAGTCTGGAAGGGTTTGACACTTTTGCGTGAAACCCCTCGTTTTCATCTCATAATACTGCACAAAACACATTCTGAAACGAAAAGCAGATCCCATTTACTCTCTCTCTCTCTCATCTCGCGTTCTTCTATCAAATCTGTCGTGTGTGATCCATGCCGCTGGAATGTCAGGCTTCCCATGCTGCTGCCATCTCGGTGAATTCATCCCCGTGGCATTTCAAATATTCTTCATCATTTTTGGTACATAGCAGAGCATCAAGCCTAGACTTTCTTCATGCGATTGTACAACACAATAGCAGAATCAAAGTGTCTCTACAAATTCATACAGATTACATTTACAGAGATGAGCAAAATCATTGGCAGAAGTTCACATATAAAGCTACAGAGCAAGTTATTTGGTAGAGGGGCATACTAGGAGCAGCAGAGATTCAGCATCAAAGGAACTCGACCCGCCGTGTCTGAGGCGTGCGTGGAGGCATTCATGGTGGCATGGAAGAAGAAGTTACAGCAGCGCACGAGATGCTAACAGTCAGCTGCGTAACGTTCGGAGATGGAGGTACTACGACATGGAGTTGGCGGGATCTGGTGCCGAGTGATGCTCGGGGCAGAGATCCGGCGAGGTCGGTGGCGCACTCCGGCAGCCCACGCTGGTGCACGAGAGAGAAGATTACATTTGGGCTGGAAAAGGGGCTTCGTGTGAGGAGTTCGGCCTGCAATACCTGGTACATCAAGGGTGTTTGAGCAAATGTTTAGTACACCTCCACCTTATTAAATCTGTACCACACGTCCCACATCGAGTGGTGGTGATAGCTGGATCGTACGATCGCATGGTAAGTCCAGATCCCATACAAGTTGTCCCCGCCCAGACCTGAGACAAACAGGCCCCCTCCAACAGCCATGTACTACATGTAATATGTACAGAAACCTACAAGCCGCTGGCTGATACTGCACCCTCAAAAGCTGATGCGTACATCATGCTGTTATTTTGGTCGTGCAAGTATGATGATCTTACTTACTATCGATGGGTTTTTCAATTGGGCAATCAGTCGATGGCGCTCTACTCAAACGAGTGGCCGGATTGGAGGACACACCCTTCAGTTATGCTCGCCACTGTCTGCAACTAGTTAAATCCTCTTACCACGTGTGGGTATGGGCCTAGTGACTGATTGCTAGAAAGATACTTCCTCCGTTTCAAAATAAGTGACTTAATTTTCTACTAACTTTATCAAAATAAGTGACTTAACTTTATACTAACTTTGTATTAAAGTTAGTAGAAAGTTGAGTCACTTATTTTGGGACGGAAGGAGTAGTAGAGAGATTTCCGACCAAATGAACACGCTACTGCTTTGGTTCTCTAGGTTCTATAGGCCGACGCCTTCCCTTTTGGGGATCAAGCTGGGAGTAGGGGTGTCATGGTGTATTTGACATGTGTGCAACCGTGCAGTCGCGGAGATCGGAGAAGATCTGCTCGTGTTCATTCATCTATCTACCTGACATGAAGCTGTCGAGGACACACCAAAGGCATCATCATAGGAGGAATCCTGATGGGGCGTTAGATTTCATCGGTCCTATCATATTATCGATCTGGGGTGGGGATACCGATTGCCTCGGAGAGCACTCAGTCTTGCCAAACCTATACTGTGTTGAAACTTCAAAGATCAAACTGAAGAAAACACATTCATCAACATCCCGCAATCCTCCTTCTAGTCGACTCCCCATCCATGTTTGTGAGTAAAAACATCTCGAATCACCATCTTGATCAGGTTGACTCCTTCAAGATCTTTGCCGGGTTTCTTCCGCGGCATCGCCCAAAAATTGATGTAATTACACATAATAAAAACCACATTAGCAGGATCATTAGAGAATTCTTGTCGAAAGCAAGCAACTTTGCGCGTCTTCCATATTGTCCACACTACACCCGCTGCCTCACGAAGCAGCAGGTTGCGTTGCTTCACGGGAGATGAAAAAGATCCTTTGTATCAATAGGGGATCTATGGAGATTCAGAGCAGCAACGCCACCTGCCTGATAAATCTAGCTACAGAACATATAAATAAAAGGTGACCTACAGTTTCATCCTCGGAGCAGAAATGACTGCTTATTTCCTGTCCACCCCCCGCCGAATCAAATGACCCTTCGTTGGTACGCTGTTCTTCAGCAGCAACCAAAAGGAAAATCTTCATCTCCAAAGGCATTTTGATTTTCCACAAGTTTTTGTAGTGGACCACTGCCACTGTCTTCAGCCGTAAAAACTACTCCTAGTTGATACTCCCACTATTCCAAAATAAATGACTTAACTTTATACTAACTTTAGTATAAAGTTAGTAGAAAGTTGAATCATTTATTTTGAAACGAAGCGAGTCTGCGACACATAGACAAACAACGAGTTCTTCTTCTACCCCTAAAAAAGAAAGAGAAAAAAAGAGTTCTTCTCATGTGCGCCGTGCGCTCTCGCGCGTTTGCCTCTGAAGTGACACAGTTTTTCTATGGGTTATTTGCAAATTTTGTTTTTCGGGCGTGTGGTCAAATTTGGATCAATTTTTTTTGTATCATACACATGTGGACCTAATCCATTGTGTGGCAAATGTATAAATCTTGGTGACAAGCACATGCCGCAGTTCGAGGCACTGTTACAAGCTGCATGTTGGTGCGTCGTTTCTCTCTTTCTTGAAATAACTCTTGATCTATTCATCTCCAATCATGTAGGTATACCGATCATCAGAAACAATAAAAATTACATCCAGATTTATAGGCCAGCTAGCGAGAACTAAAAAAACTGAAGCGAGCTGAAGGCGTGCCACCGTCATTGCCCCTTCCTCGTTGGAGCCAGACAAAACTTATTGTAGTAGACAGTCGGGAAGTTGTCGTGCTAAGGCTCATATGACCAGCGCACCAGAACAACGACTGTTGTCGATGAAGAGTAGCGTATATCGGGAGGATCCAACCTGAAGACACACGAACGTAGGCGAACGACAAACAGATTCGAGCAGATCCATCAAAGATAGATCCCCGAAGGCACATCTCCACACAACCACCGACGGTGCTAGACGCACCACCGGAAAGGGGGCTAGACGGGGAGAACCCTATTCCATCTTCAAGGAGCCGCCGTCATCTCACATTTCTGAGCAAGACACAAACCCTAACAAATCATAAAGCAGCATAAAAAACGGAGCCCTCTCATCGGCAAAGACCGTGATCCACCGCGCCTCCATAGCCCTAAGGCCACCGGAGACGAGGCGTACCGGCGATGGCACTGACGGGAGGCAGAGAAAACCTAAGATAGGAGGCGGTGACTACGTTGGTGCGTCGTTTCTCATCACCCCCTTCTTGTGCTTAGCCTGATTCATTGGTTATACTCCCTCTGCAAACTTACTTTAGTAATCTAAACGATTTTATAGAAGTTTATAGAGGGAGTATGTGCCAAAAATTACTGTGTTTGGGTATTTCCGGACATAGTCTAATGCAATTTTGACAAATAATTTCTACTTCAATGTAAAATGAAATGGAATTTTTATACTTTAAAGTCTTTTTAGGAAAAATCTACACATGTATCTCTCGCACATCAACAAATATATTGTTGGACAAAGTTTTAAAGGGTTGACTAAGAGCCTCTTTGATTTGCTGGATTCTGAAAAAATAGAAATATGATAAGTACATGATTAGAGTGGCATATCCATTTAAATGCAATATGATTAGCAAGGAGTGTTTGATACTAAAAAAAGAAATTGTAAAAAGAGATTGGAGTAGATATTACATTTCCTATAAACTTTAGTATAGAAGATTCCATAGAAAAATTTCAATGGAACCAATCCTATAAATGGAATACGAGGGTGTGAATGAAAAGAAGGGGGGCATGGTGGAGTGAAAGAAAAGGGGACCGGTAGGGGGATTTCAGTTGGGCGGGGGTGTCGGAGTCCTGCGTGACTGCTGTCTGGACTCACGCAAAGCGCCCCCCCCCCCCCGAGTTTGCCTCTACTTTGCGGGAAAAAAACCCAGACATATACAGGTTCGCGTTGGATGACAAAACACGTCTGAACCGCACGGCCCAGACGGATGCATGCGGTTTGAGGGTCCGCGTTGGAGATGTTCTTAGTGCAAAATCTGTATGCATGGTGATTTACTCTAATCATCCTTATCATCCTTGGAGCCGATGAAGGGCAGACGTCCAATATGATCAATTAGGGTTCCTTTGCCTTCTGCCTATTGAATTCATGCTCCAGCCAGTTGCTCCAAAAGTCCGAACTAATGGAGAAAGGTGGACAATATATTTCAACAGTGGCCTTGGGGCATTGCCGCTAGTCCGCCTCGTCTCCACAGTGGCCTTGGAGCCATGGGGGCGCAGTGGATTCTGGCCCTTATCGATGGGAGGGCTCCGTTTTTAGATGCTCCTTCGAGTTTTGTTACGGTTTGTATCCTGCTCAGGAACGCAAAACGGCGGCGGCTCTCTGAAGATGAAATAAGGTTCTCCCCGCCTAGCCCGTCCCGTCTAGTATCGTCGGTGAACTTGTGGAGGTAGTTCGTCTACGTTCGTGTGTGGATCCTTCCGATGTACACTACTCTTCATCGGCGACAGTTGTTGTTCTGGTGCACTGGTCCTATGGGGCCTTAGCGTGATGACTTCCCGCCTGTCTACTATAACAAGTTTTGCCGGGCTCCAGCGAGGGAGGGGCGATGACGGCAGAGCGCCTTCAACTCGCTTCAGTGATTTCAATCGTCACTAGGTGGTCTACCAATATGGACCTAATTTTTATTATTTCTAGTGTTCGTTGTACTTCCATGATTGAAGATAAATAGACGAGAAGTTTAAAAAAAAAATAATATGATCAATGATTTCCCGGGAACACGGAAAAGAAACATCGAAAGTTTGTGATGAGAAAAAGCACCATAGCTATGAGGCTACGAAACGCATGGGCGGATCCCCAGTACCATAGTTGGCTTGTCTTGTTAATCGGTGCCATGCTCTCGATCTGCAAACATTGCGCAATAGTATGCCTAGCTACATCCACGAGACACGTCCACCAGTCACCAGCTGCCGCGCAATGATGGCTATTTGTTTGTCCCCATGGACGCGGATGGCACCGGAAGGCAGGCGACACCGACGAGGCTATGCAAAGGCGAGGAGGGGAAAGAAATGACAGCAAGAAAGATGATGATTCGTTCGTGCGCGGTGCAAGCATGCTCATGCATGCATGCACGTACGCGGGTGTAGTGTAGCTAGCTAGCACCCCATTGTCTCGCATACATCTCCTTGTCTCCTTGCCTTTGCCCCTTCTCCACGTACAGGGCCGGTCCTGACTTTTTGGAGGCCCGGGGCGAACTTAAAAAATGGGCCTAATGCAGTGAAAAATATAAATTACATTGATATAAAGCACAATCGGCGCAAAAAAAGAAGATACAAAGCATAACGTTTTTATGCCCTAAAAAACTCCATTTTATTATTACTAAAAAATATATATCGGATCTAACTTATCTGCTATCATTTTCTTTCTTCTTTCTCAAAATCATGTTTTTAGCCAACATTTTATAAGAAAGGAGTGGAAATACCTGAATTTGTCAGTGGAAAAATAGAAGAAATCCAGCTATCCAATCCCAAGCATATCGGATCTTCCCAGGGTCCACATATCCTCAAATGAGGAACATGTACATAAATAGAAGATCAGTCTGGGAATCGCTAGAAAACAAAGGAAAACAGTAGTACAAAGATCAAGCGGAAAAGGACTATGCAATTACAAGATCTTTGTAGGCCTTTGACCCAAGAAACTGTCCTGTTGCAACTTGCAAAGTGAATGAGCTTATGAAGTGTTGCGCTCTGCCTGTGGCCGTCCGGTAGATGAGAATACTTATATGCAAATCCATAGGGGAGTGAGATGAAGAAACTGAAAGTGTATCAAAGAAATCAACTTTAGCGGCAGTATCCATTAATTTGCTAGGCATGCTGCATGCTTCGGGAGTAGGAGCGGAACGGGGAACGAGGAGACAGGAAGAAGAAACGACGGTGGCTGGTGTTACGAGATGGATCGATTGAATCGAAACTGGGATGGTGACTTTCACAATTCACGTAACCTACTAGTTTTTTCTAGCAGAATGTAACCTAGCTGATTGGACTACATGCTTTAAGGCCCATTTTGTTCGGCTGTGTAGCATATGTGCACAGGGTTGGGCCCCCCCATCGGGCTGGGCCCTAGGGCGTTGCCCTTCTTGCCCCTACCCAGGGCTGGCCCTGTCCACGTACGCACGTATTCCTGGTCTCGGTCGGCACGCACGGCGCTGGCTACCACGGCGACACCGGCCGCCACTTTGGGGTTTCCATCCTTTTCTTGCCACTGCGGCTGCCGTTTCCTGCGCCTGCCTATGCAACTCTTTGTGCCTCGCCGTTTCCGGGGCACGCCATCCGAGCTCTCGTGGATTCTGCGCGTTTAGCCCAGCAGCGGTAGTGGCGCTCACGTGCATGTATGATGCACCCCCTGCCTAGCAAAAGTGCCTGCTTCATGTTCACGGACCAACCATTTGGTCGTACATATATTGGACACGTATACTGTGCTGCTTGATCGGATCATGCAGATGATAAACGCAGTAGTACTTGCATATGCATGGGTGTTGCACCTTATTAATTCGAATTAATTGGAGATCTGCACATGCATGCATGATGGATTTAGTGGCAGAGATGTGTGCGCATTGAGGGAGAAGTGGCCAAGGAGAGCAGGGCCTGAAGAAGAGGCTTTTGCCGCAGCGGCAATGATAGGAAAATCCCCCTTGTCTGCCGCAGTCCGTGGCTCAATCTGGAAGCATCAATGGGCGTGGTGAGTGCCTGCACCGCCTGCTAGCTGCAACGTGTTTAGTTCGCCAATATCTATCTATCTTCGCAGCCCCACTGCCGCAACAAAGTGAAATACCCTATAGTTATGAATGAGTATATCTTCTTGCATATACTCCCATCATCATCTCTAAATATAAGACGTTTTGGTAGTTAGATTAAATTACCAAAATGTCTTTATATTTAGAAACAGAGGGAGTAGATAAGGACATCTCCAATGCTGACCCGCAAGTTTGCTCTAGCATCCGTCCACGGACACGGATGCGGGAGGTGGCCAACGAACGTTGTCCGCATACATTTGAAGCCGGGTTTGAACTAACCGGACGAAATTCATGCAAGCAGTGAAACCTAGTTCTGTTGTTGCCTCGGTACTTCTGAAATTATCAACTCGGTAGTTCCGAAATGTTTTCTGTGAAAACCTAATACTAAAGTTTGAACTTCTTAAAAAAACAGCTGTGTTTTGTGATACTCATCCATTTCCCTCTACTAATTCTACTTCACATGGCCAGTATTCAACATGTCAGATTCAGAGGACAGTCAGAACATGTCTGCAGAGGCCAGTGTTGACTTGGATGCAGGCACTAGTCCAGAAGAAAGCTTTGAGGACCCAGACACTCCCAACTCTCACAGTCTTCCTAAGGCTGCAACTAGGGCTAGGAAGAAGAACTCAGATGAAGAAGATGAAGACTTCCAGCCAGAGGAGGTCACCTCAAAGAATAAGAATGTTGTAGTTGCCAAGGAGTATGACAATGCTCAAAAGGAGAGACCCAATTTTTTTTTTGAGATTGCAGCTAGCTCAAAGCAAGGTCAAGGCAAATCTATAGCCAAAGTGTCCGGGAAGAAAATAGAGAGAAAGCAAATTGCTCATGTGGTGTTCAAGCAAACATCAATGAGAAGAGAGGAGGTGGATGATGCAAAGCTGCATTCTAGCAGTGATGATGAGCACGAGGGCACATGTCTTCCTACTACTACTCAGTTTCAGAAGATGCCCAGGTCAACAGCCGTGCCAGTCACCGACACCAGAGCCATAGTCTCAGCTCCAGCTGTTGCACCTTCAGTTGCTCCCACAGCCTCTTCAGCTGTTTACACTCCACTAGTTCAGCAAACATCATCTGAGATCTTTGCAGACACACTTCTCTCTACTCCAACAATGTCTACGCACACCAGAGCTGCAAGTTAGAGGACTTCACCAGGAGCTGCCGGAGATCGAGCCAAGAATGACGTTTAGCTCTGTACTCACTTGAACTTTTTGGTACTTATTGCCAAAGGGGGAGAATTAGTATAGATCATTAGAGCTTAGAGAGAGAGAGAGAGAGAGAGAGAGAGAGAGGGAGAGAGAGAGAGAGAGAGAGAGAGAGATTTGCTTGTTTGATTGTCGTTCAGTTTTTGCTACTTCATGATACATTTGTTTGATGCTTGTATGATACTATGTTACGTTTGTGCTTGATCATACTATACTTGGATGATATGCATGTTTATCTATCTATCTATCTATCTATCTATCTATCTATCTATCTATCTATCTATCTATCTATCTATCTATATGCTTCTTGTATGATCATTCACGTGTATGCTTGGTGATGAGTGCTTGTTACATTTCATTCATATCATTTTGAGCGCTCCACCAAGATTTATTTGACATGGAAGAGTAACCCATGAACCTAATCGATTGTGCATGTGCATTCGAATGCAAATTTTAGTAATGCACAAATTTAGGGGGAGCTCTTGCTTATCATATACTTCTCAAAGCGGCAATATTTTTCATTGATTATATCATTTGTTAAAGCTTTGATCTATATGTTGTCAACAATTACCAAGAAGGGGGAGCTGAAAGTGCAACTAATCCCCGGGTGGTTTTGGTAATTCATAACAACATATGTGTCATTGAACTAATGCTTTTCAATATAGATTTTAGAAAAGTTCAATGATTGGCATGGCAAGGACATGAGAATGTGGACCCCTCAAAATGCTAAGGACATGGATTGGCAAAGCTTCAAGACTCTACACCAAGATCACATTGAGTCCATAGGAAAGACAATACTATTAAAAGGGATGAGGTTTTGATCATGACTCACTTGCTCAAGTGCTTGAAGACATTGCTCCAAAAAACCTCAACCACCTTCTCAACGTCATATTTGTCCAAACCCTAAAAAGCCAACCCAGTCCCACCGAAATCTCCACATCCGGACCCACCGAGTTGATCCTATACTTTGCCATAGCCAAACCCTAGAGTTTTGGTCTCACCGAGATGACGATTGGTCCCACCGATTTGCACTGACCAAGTTTTTGCAACCTAATTGATTCACTTCGGAATTTCTTAGTTGAACCGGTTGGAATTACCGAAATGCAGTCTCGCTTAGGTCGTCACATATCGGTCCGTTCGAGATTCTTTGCTTCGTCCCACCGAAAATCCCAACGTTTAAATCTTTTACATAGGTCAGTTTCATCGAATTTTTGGTTCGATGTTACTGAGTTGAGTCAAAAGGTTGTAATGGTTGGATTTTGGGTGAAGGCTATTTATACCCCTCCACCCCCACTCACTCTCTAGGAGAGCCATCAGAACAAAACTACACTTCCACCATTCATTTTTTTGAGAGAGAATCACCTACTCATGTGTTGAGATCAAGGCATTCCAATCCAACCATTTGAACCTTCATTTCTAGCCTCTCCAAGTTGCTTTCCGCTCCAATCCTTCTCCTACCAAAGCCAAATCTATGAGAGAGTGATTGAGTGTTGAGGATACTATCTTTTGAAGCACAAGAGCAAGAAGTTCATCATCAACAACACCATCCATTACCTTTTGGAGATTTGTGTATCCTAGATTGGTTAGGTGTCACTTGGGAGCCTCCAAGATATTATAGAGTTGAACCAAGGAGTTTGTAAGGGCAAGGAGATCACCTACTTCATGAATATCTACCCCGAGTGAGGCTATTCCTTCGTGGACATAAGCAATGGTGGAATAGACAAGGTTGCTTCTTCGTGGAACCTTCATGGGTGGAGCCCCTCACACAACTATTACACTCCATAGGTTGAAGTCTACATCAATGTGGACGTACGATAGCACCACCTAGTGAAACCACACCAAAAATCACCATGTCTTCATTGCGTTTGATTTCTCCCATCCCTCTTTTACGTTCATATGCAAAATCTTTACTTTCCGGTGCTAAATTCTTAGACTTGAATGTATAGGGTGTTACTTGACTTGGTAGAATTTCCGAAGCTTACCTACAACTAAAATTGGGAATATGATAATGTTTTATTCAGTTAAGTAGTCTAATCACCCCCCTCTAGACATACTTTCGATCCTGCAACAGTTGGTGTACTCGTAATCATAATGTTCTTAATCTCAAGAATTTATCCATATGCTTGGGCGGGCAGAGGCCTATGAAAAAGTGCAGTCATGTCATCAGAAGACAACACCATAGAGAGAGAATTCAAATCATCTATGGCAAAAGAATGGAGTGTAAGAGATTTGTGAATTAATGGTTGATCTAGCCATTTATGAGAAGTGTCTCCCTCCCCAAATTTGTAGGTAGCTGATATATCTCCAATGTATCTATAATTTTTGATTGTTTCAAGCTATTATATTATCATTTTAGCATGCTTTATATGTCATTTTATATTATTTTTGTGGACTAACCTACTAACTTAGTGGCAGTGCCAGTTCCTGTTTTTTTTTTCCTATTTCTTTGTTTCGCAGAAAACCATACCAAACGAAGTCCAAACATGATGAAATTTTACGGTGATTTTTTCTGGACTACGAGAGACCCTAGAAGCTTTGGGGAGAGACATAAGACGTACAAGGGAGCCACAAGCTCACATGGTGTGCCCTGTAGGGGGCGCTATCGACACTTGTGGGCCCTACGTGGCTCAGTTTACCCTAATCTCTGGTCTATAAATTCCCATATATTGCAAAAACATCGAAGCGAGACCTGAACCAATTTTATTGCCACCGCAAGCCTATATTCTTCCACGATCACATTTGGAGGCCTTTTCTGGTACTCTAACGGATGGGAAAACCATTGAGGAGGCAGTCTTCACCAACCTTGCTAACTCCATGATGATGTGTCAGTAGTTCCTTCAGGACCTACGGGTCCATAGTAGTAGCTAGATGGCTTCCTCTCTCTCTCTCTCTCTCTCTCTAATCCAATGAGCTTTTGAGATCTATTCAATGTAATTATCACGGTGTGCTTATTGGGATCCAATGAATTGTGGGTTTATGACAAAATTATTCATTGAAACCATTTGGGTCTTTTGAGATTTAATCTCTGTGTGATTTTATAGCTATGCATGCTTGTCGATCTATGTGTCTTCTTTGTCGAATTGGATGAGTAGATCTTCAGAGGGAGTGGTGCATAGTAGTGGGTTCAATCTTGCGGTTAGCGTTACTTTGTGACAGGAGGAGCTAGGGCACTTATTGTATTGTTTCTACCAAGTATAAAACGATGGTGTTCTAACATATTGCTTGGTCTTACTTTGTCTGCATTATATCATTTTTCTTAATGTGTTACTCTGTTTGTATGAACTTAATACTTTGAGATGCATGTTGGATAGCGGTCTTGGGGTGGAGTAATAATAGTAGATGCAGTTGGATTAACAGTCTACTTGTTACGGATGTAATGCCCATATATGAATCATTCCATGAAGAATAGTAATCATAACTATGAGCAATTCTGCCAAATTGCCCAACAATAATTTTTCTACCCACCGATGCTATGCTTATGAGAGAGATGCCTCTAGTGAACCTATGGCCTCCCAGTCCATTTTCATTATAACTAAAAATCCTACAATTGCTCGTTGTTTTAATTTTGTTTATTTTATTTTGTTTGATTACCTACCACTATCAGATTTAATCTTTGCAATTGGCAGAACAAGGGGATTGATAACCCAGTTGCCTTCGTTGGGTGCAAGCATTTGCTTTGCTTGTGTGCATGTACTATTTACGTTCTAGTTTTATAAAACTTGGTTCTTAACTGAGGGAGATACTATCTCCTACTATACTACCTCACCCTTCCTCTTCAGGAAATCCCAACAACTGTATAGAGAGCAGCAGCAGCAGGTGCTTTAAAACAAGGCAAGTGTTTCAGGATGATTTTTCCACCAACATGAGCCTTCCAATTTGTCGAGAGTTTCCCAAAGCTATAGTATTTTTTTCATATCAGCTTCATCCAGGGAAGTTCTTATTTATTAAAGAACTTATGCAGATACTTGAGGAGGAGAGACTTGTTGTGGGTGGTGACATCCAAGATACCCAGACCACATTGACTCTTTGGCCTACAAACCCTTTCCCATGTAATAAGAGTAGGACCCTTATCCTCCATCCAAAATTTCTCCAAAGGGAATGTCTTAAATATTTATCAATTTTATTGACTACTGTCATAGGCAATACAAGTGTGCACATGAAGAAGGTGGGCAGAGAAGAGAAAACTGATGTGATCAAAATAATTCTTCCATCATATGGAAGCACTGTAGAGCACCCAAATAGCCTTCTCTCAATCCTCTGCATTATGTTTTGGCTTAGATCTTCAATTTTTGGTTTAGACGTCCCATAGCTAAGTCAAGATAGGTGAAGGGAATAATCCCTATTGGCATCCCAAAATTGATGTCAATTTGACCAGTCTTTGGGCAAGTAAATTAATTAGAACCAATACAAACTTATTAAAGTTGAGTTTTAAACCAGTATCAGCTTCAAAGTGTAATAACAGATTCTTGATTTGGCATAGTTGAGGCTCTTCAGCAAGGAGCATTACACAGTATCATCAACATACTAATAAATGGGAAATCAGGGCATGAATGAACTTGCAATGGAGCTTGAGTGATATTTGTCTGCATGACTTCATAAAAAAAATGTCCAAGGAGGCCGGGAGCCAAACGAAAGAGGAGTGGGGACAATGGATCCCCTTGCCCGACATCTCTTTTACATTGGAACCACTTTTGAGGGATGCCATTAAGTAGGAAAGAGGAGGTGCGAGAAGAGAAGATCATTTGCATCCATAACATCCATCTATTCCAAAACCTTTTGCCCTAAAATATCCAAAATGATATTGCGCTCAGTCAGATCAAATGCATCTTAAAAGTCTAACCTTAGTACTAGAATTTTCTTCTTGGAATGATGACATTGATGAAGATATTCAAATGCCCAGTCAAGGCGGTGCTGATGGTCCTACTTTTGATAAAGCCACACTAATTAATATGAACCATCTTAAGAATGACAGCCTGGAACTGATTGGCCAGAAAGTAATAATCTTGATGGTGCAAGAAAAGATATAGGTCTGAAGTCACTAGCAGTCACAGGGGTATCCTCCTTTGAATCAGGGTAATATATGATGCAATGATACTATGCAAGTAAACTCTACCGTGGTAAAAATCTTCAACGAGTGTGTAGAAGTCCAGACAAATAATGCTCCAACAAGCTTTAATGAATGCACCATTAAACCCATCAGGCCGGAAGCCTTGTCCACCTGCATTAGCCTAGTAACCTCATCAATCTCATTTTCAAAAAGGGGACTTCACAGTAAAGATCATCACACCTTGGAATTAGAGGGTTCAGACCCAACAGGGGGCATGTTTCCATTGGAGTGCCAAGTTTATCTTTTGAAGCTCTCCAGAGCAAAGCAACTTTAGACTGGTGGTGATGAAATTTAGTACGAGAATCATCTTTCAGAACATAGATCTTATTGTGTCTATATTGATGGTGGTTTTAGCTTGAAACAACTTTGAATTTTCATCCTGTAATGGTTGTATTTCTCTACGAATTGAACGTCAGATTTTTTAACATGACAAATTATGTTGCCGAGAGGAGGCAATTTCCTTTAGCAAGCATGGTAAATCCTCGCCATGTTCATTTTTTGCAAGGAATCACCATACTTGCTAAAAGAATTTGCTATCCTCGCATGAACATAATTGCCATAAAAAGTTTATTTACCATGCTTAAAAATCCGACCATTCTGGATTTTAACATGACCTTGTCCTTCTAAAAAGAAGTTATCTATATGTTTACCCTGTCAGAGCAAGTACAATAGGATGACATAGGCGGGTTGTAAGCCTTTAAATACTATATTTTGGATGAGTTGGAGGAGAGAGAAGGGAGAGAAGCGGGCTACTGATTAATAACCGGCTGTAACACGTACTTCTAGGCATGTTGTGTGAGAGAAAGGTGGGCCATGTATAAATAACAGTACATATTTATATGCAACTATTGCACTTGCCGTCTATAGAGTTGGATATAAATGATGTGGCAAGACCATATAGCCCACTAGTAGAAAAAGGGTCAAATGTCAAGCACATTAGTGCCGGTTTGCTTTTGAGCCGGCACTAATGTGTGCATTAGTGCCGATTCCAACGGCTAGCCGGCCGCTCTCATTAGTACCGGTTCGTGGCCGACCTTTAGCACCGGTTCGTGCCACGGACCGGTACTAAAGTGAGTGGTGGCAGGATGTTGTCAGTCCGGGGCCCCTCCAGCACCTTTAGTACCGGTTCGTGGCACGAACCGATGCTAAAAGGTCGTCCTACATAAACCCTTCGTCCACCCGAGCTCGCTCTGTTCTTCCCCTTTTCCCTCTCCTCTCTGTTCTTCCCCTCTTCCTCTCGAGCTCATCACACATTTTGACCAAGATTTGTCAAGATTTGAAGGCCCCCATCCATTCAAATGATCACAAAGGTTAGAAACTTTGTCCTTTCATCTCTCATTGCTAGATTAGCTCTTGCAATGCTTTGTATAGTGATTAATTTATGAGTTTAGTAATTTGGGAGGAAATATATGTGCTAGTATTTGATTTATATGAAATTTGAGGTCAAAACTAATACTTAGTTTGCATATGTAGGTGTGGTTTACTTAGTGTCTTCTAAATATCCGTCGTAACCACAGTCGATCGCCTGCACCGTTCCATCGCCGGCACCACCTTGTGGTGAGCCTCTTGTTCATGAATGTTTTATATTACCAAATTGATGTTTGTGTGATTTGGATATATAGTTACTCGTATAATTATCTTACACGTACGTTGTTTGTTATACATAGTGTCATGGTTTTGATATCCGTCCCCGTCGGCCCTCGTCCTTGTTATGATTCGGATGTGGTATATTCTCTTTTAAAACTAGTTGTTGCATTTCGTGTTTATGACAAATTATGCCCATCAAGTTGACATAGATATTTTTGTCTAGGAGGTTTGTGAACCGGAAATTCCAACCGACCCTATTGTCGAGAGGTTAAATTTAGTTGAAAGAGAAAACAAGTATTTGAAAGAAAAATTGAAAAGAATTGAGGGGGAGAAGATGGAATTGGAGTTGCATGTTGCCCATGTCGTCGATGTTCACAAGATCAAGATGGAGAAAATGCGCTTGAAGATTAGAAATATTAGAAAATATGCCATTGATAGTGAGGCTTGGTATCATTATGCTGTTGGATCAATTGTTACCTTAGTTGCGATCTTGATCGCATTTGTTGTTGCATTTAAATGCTTTAGCTAGAGAGTTATTTGTTTGTTGCATTTAAGTCTTGTATGAACTTTATGTATGAACTCTATGTATGAACTTGTATTAATTTGGTCTTTTCGGTGTTGTGTAATGAAGATGAGCCGACAATGGATGTACGATGACCGATGCTCTCCCGAGTTCATTAATGGCGTGCAAACTTTTCTGCTTGCGGCTGAGGCAAACAAGCGGGCAGATGGTTTTATGCATTGTCCATGTTTTGTCTGTAAGAATGTTCACAATTACTCTACATTAAGAACCATTCACGTCCACCTGTTTAAGTCCGGTTTCATGCCCCACTATAATGTTTGGACCAAGCACGGAGAAAGAGGGGTTATGATGGAAGACAATGGAGAAGAAGAAGACGACGACATCTATCCTGGCCATGGGTTCCCTGAATACGATGATATAACAATGGGGGAAGAATCTGAGCCGACAATGCGGGAAGAAGCTAAAGAAGAGGCATCAGATGAGCCCGCTGATGATCTAGGTCGGGCCATTGCCGATGCAAAGAGAAACTGCGCAACTGATTTGGAGAAGAAGAAGTTGCAGCGCATGTTAGAGGATCACAAGAAATTGTTGTACCCGAATTGCGAAGCTGACAAGAAAAAGTTGGGCACCACACTGGAATTGCTGCAATGGAAGGCAGATAATGGTGTATCTGACAAGGGATTTGGAAAGTTGCTGGTAATGATAAACAATATGCTTCCAAAGGACAACGAATTGCCCGAGAGTACGTACGAAGCAAAGAAGGCTGTCTGCCCTCTAGGGTTAGAGGTGCAGAAGATACATGCATGCCCTAATGACTGCATCCTCTACCGCGGTGAGTACGAGGATCTGAACGCTTGCCCGGTATGCGGTGCATTGCGCTATAAGATCAGGCGCGATGACCCTGGTGATGTCGAGGGCGAGCTCCCCAGGAAGAAGATTCCTGCCAAGGTGATGTGGTATGCTCCTATAATACCACGGTTGAAACGTTTGTTCCAAAACAAAGAGCATGCCAAGGCGATGCGATGGCACAGAGAAGACCGTAAGAAAGACGGTAAGTTGAGAGCACCCGCTGACGGGTCGCAGTGGAGAAAAATTGAGAGAAAGTATGGGAAGGAGTTTGCAAATGACACAAGGAACGTATGGTTTGGTCTAAGCGTAGATGGCATTAATCCTTTTGGGGAGCAGAGAAAGAACCATAGCACCTGGCCTGTGACTCTATGTTTGTATAACCTTCCTCCTTGGTTGTGCATGAAGCGGAAGTTCATTATGATGCAGTGCTCATCCAAGGCCCTAAGCAACCCGACAACGACATTGATGTGTACCTAAGGCCATTAGTTGAAGAACTCTTACAACTATGGAATGGAACAGGTGTACGTGCGTGGGATGAGCACATGGGGGAAGAATTTGACCTAAAGGCCTTGCTGTTCGTGACCATCAATGATTGGCCTGCTCTCAGTAACCTTTCAGGACAGGCAAACAAGGGATACCGCGCATGCACACATTGTTTGGATGATACCGATAGTATATATTTGGAGAATTGTAGGAAGAATGTGTACCTGGGACATCGTCGATTTCTTCCGAGCAGGCATCCCGTAAGAAAGAAAGGCAAGCATTTCAAAGGCGAGGCGAATCACCGGACGAAGCCTCGCCACCGTACTGGTGCTGATGTACATGATATGGTCAAGGATTTGAAGGTAGTCTTTGGAAAGGGTCCAGGCGGACAACCTGTTCCGAATGACGCTGACGGACGCGCACCCATGTGGAAGAAGAAATCTATATTTTGGGAACTGCCCTATTAGAAAGACCTAGAGGTCCATTCTGCAATCGACGTGATGCACGTGACGAAGAATCTTTGCGTGACCCTGCTTGGCTTCTTGGGCGTGTATGGGAAGACAAAAGATACGCCTGAGGCACGGGAGGACCAGCAACGTATGCATGAAAAAGAAGGCATACATCAGGGTCATGCCAGCTACGCTCTTACCAAAGAAGAGAAGGAAATCTTCTTTGAATGCCTGGTCAGTATTAAGGTACCGTCTGGCTTCTCGTCGAATATAAAGGGAATAATAAACATGGCAAAGAAAAAGTTCCAGAACCTAAAGTCTCATGACTGCCACGTGATTATGACGCAACTGCTTCCGGTTGCATTGAAGGGGCTTCTACCAGATAACGTTGGATTAGCCATTGTGAAGCTATGTGCATTCCTCAATGCAATCTCTCAGAAGGTAATCGATCCAGAAATCATACCAAGGTTAGAGAATTATTTGGTGCAATGTCTTGTCAGTTTCGATTTGGTGTTCCCACCATCCTTCTTCAACATCATGACGCACGTCCTAGTTCACCTATGCGAAGAGATTAACATTTTGGGTCCTGTATTTCTACACAATATGTTCCCCTTTGAGAGGTTCATGGGAGTCTTAAAGAAATATGTTCATAACCATGCTAGGCCAGAAGGAAGCATCTCCAAGGGTCATGAAAATGAGGAGGTGATTGAGTTTTGTATTGACTTTATTCCTGACCTTAAGCCGATTGGTGTTCCTGAACACGACATAAGGGCAGAATGGATGGAAAAGGCACGCTAGGAGGGGATCAAATAATATGTATGGACGGACATTCTCTCACTGAAGCACACTACACAGTTCTACAGAATTCCGCCTTGGTGGCTCCGTATATGGACGAACACAAGAATTTTCTACGCTCCAAACACCCGGAGCGGTCTGATGACTGGATTACACGTGAATAAACCAGGAGTTTTGCCGGCTAGTTGCAGACATGTACCATGCATGACGCCTCTATTGAAGATGACCTGTACTCACTGTCCCAGTTACCATCTTCGAATATAATGACTTTCAAAGGGTACGAGATAAATGGTAATACATTTTACACGATCGCCCAAGATAAGAAGAGCACCAACCAAAACAGTGGTGTCCGCTTTGATGCAACAACCAAGATGGGAAAGGAAACATATTATGGTTACATAGAGGAGATATGGGAACTTGACTATGGACGTGGTTTGAAGGTCCCTTTGTTTCGGTGCAAATGGGTCAATATGACACGAGGCGGGGTAACGGAAGACCCGCAGTATGGAATGACAACAGTGGATCTCAACAATCTTGCGTATGCAGACGAACCATTCGTCCTAGCTAATGATGTGGCACATGTTTTCTATGTGAAGGACATGTCTACCAAGCTGAAAAAGAGAGAAGATAAGGAAGCAAATGCATCATACGATGAGCCAAAGCGCCACATAGTTCTTTCTGGGAAGAGAAACATCGTGGGAGTGGATGACAAGACAGACATGTCAGAAGATTATGAATAGTTTGATGAAATTGCTCCATTCAGAGTGAATATTGACCCGAGCATCCAGTTAAAGATGAAGATTTTCCATGGCTACGACGCAAAGGGACACACGCGAAGAAAAAGTTTCACACCCAAAGATCTGGGATGTGATCGGCTTCACTATCATCACTTTCTTCCGTGTTTCACACCCAGGAGGAAATCTCTGTAATAGTTAAGGTAGTTATGTGTTTTGGCATTTGAAACGCGAAGAAATTTTATGTGCAAACAAATTCTTTCATGCATTTATTGTTTTTTCAGCTAAATGACCCTGAAATTGAAAAGCATTTCAAATGAACTTAGAAAAGGTTGAAAGTTGGCATGGTATCATAATTTCACCCACATAGCATGTGGAAAAAAGTAGAGAGGGTTACCGAAAAAACTGGATGCACTTCGTGTACAAAATGGACAATGTCTTCCGAAGTATCGGGGTTTCGGACGAAAACTCATCCGTTACAAAGGCATTTCATTTTTTAAATAACCTAAGCATTACCAAATTGAATATAATGATAAAACACATTAATATTAAACATAATAAAAAATAATCACTAAAAAAATCTATTTACAAAGTTAAGTTATTCACAAACTAGTGATTCACACAAATTTCAAATAATTCAAAATGTAAACTATTCAAATTTGTAAACTACCGGCACTAATAGAAACTTTGTAATTTTTTCTACCTAAAGCAAAAATATTCACAAAGAAATTCTAAATACAACAAACAAAACTAAAAAATAAATAAAACAAAAATAAACAAAGCAAAAAAGAAAAAGAAAATAAAAAGCCCGCCTACTGCGGCCTGCATACGACTAGAAACCCAACCTGTAGTTGGGCCAGGATGCAGGCCCGCAAGCCCAGTAGGCCCACATGCAGTGTAGGAGAGGTAGGCCCAGAAGGCCTGCTATTGAGAGGAGCTCAATGTGTTGGAAATATGCCCTAGAGGCAATAATAAATTAGTTATTATTATATTTCCTTGTTCATGATAATAGTTTATTATCCATGCTTGAATTGTATTGATAGGAAACTGAGATACATGTGTGGATACATAGACAACACCATATCCCTAGTAAGCCTCTAGTTGACTAGCTCGTTGATCAATAGATGGTTACGGTTTCCTGACCATGGACATTGGATGTCATTGATAACGGGATCACATCATTAGAAGAATGATGTGATGGACAAGACCCGATCCTAAGCATAGCACAAGATCATGTAGTTCGTATGCTAAATCTTTTCTAATGTCAAGTATCATTTCCTTAGACCATGAGATTGTGCAACTCCCGGATACCGTAGGAATACTTTGGGTGTGCCAAACGTCACAACGTAACTGGGTGGCTATAGAGGTGCACTACGGGTATCTCCGAAAGTGTCTGTTGGGTTGGCACGAATCGATACTGGGATTTGTCACTCCGTGCGACGGAGAGGTATCTCTGGGCCCACTCGGTAGGACATCATCATAATGTGCACAATGTGATCAAGGAGTTGATCACGGGATGATGTGTTACGGAACGAGTAAAGAGACTTGCCGGTAACGATATTGAACAAGGTATCGGGATACCGACGATCGAATCTCGGGCAAGTACAATACCGCTAGACAAAGGGAATTGTATACGGGATTGATTGAATCCTCGACATCGTGGTTCATCCAATGAGATCATCGTGGAACATGTGGGAGCCAACATGGGTATCCAGATCCCGCTGTTGGTTATTGGCCGGAGAGTTGTCTCGGTCATGTCTGCATGGTTCCCGAACCCGTAGGGTCTACACACTTAAGGTTCGGTGACGCTAGAGTTGTTATGGGAAATAGTATGTGGTTACCGAAGGTTGTTTGGAGTCCCGGATGAGATCCCGGGCATGACGAGGAGCTCCGGAATGGTCCGGAGGTGAAGATCGGTATATTGGACGAAGGGTATTGGAGTCCGGAATTGTTCTGGGGGTACCAGGTGATGACCAGCGTGTCCGAAAGGGGGTTCGGAGGCCCCGACAAGCGTGGGGGGGGGGGCTTATGGGCCAAGGGGAGAGGGCACATCAGCCCACTAAGGGGCTGAGCGCCCCTCCCAACCCCAGCTCACATAACCAGAGAGGTGGGGGCGCCACCCCTAGGGCAGCCGCCCCTCCCGGCTTGGGGGGCAAGTTTCCTAGGGGGTGGGGGCGCCCAAACCCATCTAGGGTTTCCCCTGTGGCCGCCGCCCCTCCCCTAGGGAACCCTAGGGCGCCTCCCCTCCTCCCTTACCCCTATATATAGTGAGGAAGAGAGAGGGCAGCGGTGCCCTTCCCCTGGTGCAACCCTCTCCCTCCTCCAACACCTCATCCTCCTCCGTAGTGCTTGGCGAAGCCCTGCCGGAGAACCACGAGCTCCATCACCACCATGCCGTCGTGCTGTCAGAGTTTTCCCTCAACTTCTCCTCTCCCCTTGCTGGATCAAGAAGGGGGAGACGTCCCCGGGCTGTACGTGTGTTGAACGCGGAGGTGCCGTCTGTTCGACACTAGGATCATCAGTGATTTGGATCACGACGAGTACGACTCCATCAACCCCGTTCACTTGAACGCTTCCACTTAGCGATCTACAAGGGTATGTAGATGCACTCTCCTTCCCCTCGTTGCTAGATTACTCCATAGATTGATCTTGATGATGCGTAGAAATTTTTGAATTTCTACTACGTTCCCCAACAGTGGCTTCATGAGCTAGGTCTATGCATAGTTTCTATGCACGAGTAGAACACAAAGTAGTTGTGGGCGTCGATTTTGTCAATTTACTTGCCGTTACTAGTCTTATCTTGATTCGGCGGCATCGTGGGATGAACCGGCCCGGACCGACCTTACACGTACTCTTACGTGAGACAGGTTCCACCGACTGACATGCACTAGTTGCATAAGGTGGCTAGCGGGTGTCTGCCTCTCCCACTGTAGTTAGATCGGATTCGATGAAAAGGGTCCTTATGAAGGGTAAATAGTAATTGGCATATCACGTTGTGGCCTTTGGGTAGGTAAGAAACGTTCTTGCTAGAAACCCATAGCAGCCACGTAAAACATGCAACAACAATTAGAGGACGTCTAACTTGTTTTTGCAGGGTATGCTATGTGATGTGATGTGGCCAAAAAGAATGTGATGAATGATATGTGATGTATGAGATTGATCATGTTCTTGTAATAGGAATCACGACTTGCATGTCGATGAGTATGACAACCGGCAGGAGCCATAGGAGTTGTCTTAATTTATTGTATGACCTGCGTGTCATTGAACAACGCCATGTAATTACTTTACTTTAGTGCTAAACCGTTAGCCATAGTAGTAGAAGTAATAGTTGGCGAGACAACTTCATGAAGACACGATGATGGAGATCATGATGATGGAGATCATGGTGTCATGCCGGTGACGATGATGATCATGGAGCCCCGAAGATGGAGATCAAAAGGAGCAAAATGATATTGGCCATATCATGTCACTTTTTGATTGCATGTGATGTTTATCATGTTTTTGCATCTTATTTGCTTAGAACGACGGTAGTAAATAAGATGATCCCTCATTAAAATTTCAAGAAAGTGTTCCCCCTAACTGTGCACCGTTGCGAAAGTTCGTCGTTTCGAAGCACCACGTGATGATCGGGTGTGATAGATTCTAACGTTCACATACAACGGGTGTAAGACAGATTTACACATGCGAAACACTTAGGTTGACCTGACGAGCCTAGCATGTACAGACATGGCCTCGGAACACAAGAGACCGAAAGGTTGAGCATGAGTCGTATGGTAGATACGATCAACATGAAGATGTTCACCGATGATGACTAGTCCGTCTCACGTGATGATCGGACACGGCCTGGTTGACTCGGATCATGTAATCGCTTAGATGACTAGAGGGATGTCTATCTGAGTGGGGGTTCATAAGATGAACTTAATATCCTGAACATAGTCAAAATGTCTTCGCAAATTATGTCATAGCTCGCGCTTCAGTTCTACTGTTTAGATATGTTCCTAGAGAAAATTTAGTTGAAAGTTGATAGTAGCAATTATGCGGACTAGGTCCGTGAACTGAGGATTGTCCTCATTGCTTCATAGAAAGCTATGTCCTTAATGCACCGCTCAGTGTGCTAAACCTCGAACGTCGTCTGTGGATGTTGCGAACATCTGACATACACGTTTTGATAACTACGTGATAGTTCAGTTAAACGGTTTAGAGTTTAGGCACCGAAGACGATTTTGAAACATCGCGAAACATATGAGATGTTTCGAGGGCTGAAATTG
The DNA here is from genome assembly GCA_032464435.1 of Aegilops umbellulata. Classification (NCBI taxonomy): domain Eukaryota; kingdom Viridiplantae; phylum Streptophyta; class Magnoliopsida; order Poales; family Poaceae; genus Aegilops; species Aegilops umbellulata. Next base: position 154,274,528 of record CP136057.1, on the reverse strand, counting down.
GGATTTCAGGCTCGTGCCCACGTCAAGAGGTATAAGACCTCCGACGAGTTTCTTAAGCCTGCAAACTAAGGAGAAAAGCTCAATCGTTGAGCATGTGCTCAGATCGTATGAGTACAACAATCGCTTGAATCGAGTGGGAGTTGATCTTCCAGATGAGATATTGATGGTTCTCCAAAGTCACTGCCACCAAGATACTAGAGCTTCATGATGAACTATAACATATCAAGGATAGATATGATCCTTGAGCTATTCGCGACACCGCGAAAGTAGAAATCAAAAGGGAGCATCAATTGTTGATGGTTAGTAAAACCACTAGTTTCAAGAAGGGCAAGGGCAAGAAGGGATACTTCATGAAACGGCAAGTCAGTTGCTGCTCTAGTGAAGAAACCCAAGGTTGAACCCAAACCCGAGACTAAGTGCTTCTGTAATAAGGGGAACAGTCACTAGAGCGGAATTACCCTAGATACTTGGTAGATGAGAAGGCTGGTAAGGTCGACAGAAGTGTGTTGGATATACATTATATTAATGTGTACTTTACTAGTACTCCTAGTAGCACCAGGGTATAAGATACCGGTTCGGTTGCTAAGTGTTAGTAACTCGAAATAAAAGGCTACGGAATAAACGGAGACTAGCTAAAGGTGAGATGACGATATGTGTTGGAAGTGTTTCCAAGGTTGATGTAATTAAATATTGTACGCTCCCTCTACCATCGAGATTGGTATTAAAACCTAAATAATTGTTATTTGGTGTTTGCATTGGGCATATACATGATTGGATTATGTTTGTCGCAATACGGTTATTCATTTAAGGAGAATAATGGTTACTCTGTTTATTTGAATAATACCATCCCGATCGTAGTGATACACATGTTCATATGATAGTAATGATAGTACCACATACTTGTGGCACTGCAATCTGAGTCATATTGGTATAAAACGCATGAAGAAGCTCCATGTTGATGGATCTTTGGACTCACTCGTTTTGAAAAGATTGAGACATGCGAACCATGTTTATTGGTAGATATGCATGAAGAAACTCCATACAGATGGATCGTTTGGACTGACTTGATTTTGAATCACTTGAGACATGCAAATCATACCACATGGACAAGATGACTGAAAGACCTCCTTTTCAGTAAGATGGAACAAGAAAGCAACTTATTGGAAGTAATACATCTTGATGTGTGCAGTCCAATGAGTGCTGAGACATGTAGTGGATATCGTTATGTTCTTACTTCACAGATGATTTGAGTAGATGCTGAGTATATTTACTTGATGAATCATGAGTCTGAATTATTGAAAGGTTCAAGTAATTTCAGAGTGAAGTTGAAGATCGTCGTGACAAGAGGATAAAATGTCTATGATATGATCATAGAGATTTATATCTGAGTTACGAGTGGAAATTGTTTCACGACTAATACCGCCGGGAACACCATAGTGTGATGGTGTGTCCGAACATCATAACTGCACCCTATTGGATATGGTGCATACCATGATATCTCTTGTTGAATTACCACTATCGTTTATGGGTTAGGCATTAGAGACAACCACATTCACTTTAAATAGGGAACCACACAAATCCGTTGAGACGACTGTTGGGGAACGTAGTAATTTCAAAAAATTTCCTACGCACACGCAAGATCATGGTGATGCATAGCAACAAGAGGGGAGAGTGTTGTCTACGTACCCTCGTAGACCGAAGCGGAAGCGTTGACGCAACGTAGAGGAAGTAGTCGTACGTCTTCCCGGTCTAACCGATCCAAGCACCGTTACTCCGGCACCTCCGAGTTCTTAGCACACGTTCAGCTCGATGACACTCCCCGGGCTCCGATCCAGCAAAGCTTCGGGGATGAGTTTCGTCAGCACGACGGTGTGATGATGATGATGATGTTCTACCGACGCAGGGCTTCGCCTAAGCACCGCAACGATATGACCGAGGTGGAATATGGTGGAGGGGTCACCGCACACGGGTAAGGAACGATCACGAAGATCAACTTGTGTGTCCTAGGGTGCCCCCTGCCCCCGTATATAAAGGAGGGGAGGGGAGGGTGCGGCCGGCCCCCAAGGGGTGCGCCAGGAGGAGTCCTACTCCCACCGGGAGTAGGACTCCTCTCCCTTGCCTTGTAGGAGAAGGAAGGAGAGAGGGGGAAAGGAAAAAGGGGGGCGCCGCCCCCCCTTCCTTGTCCTATTCAGACTAAGGGGGGAGGGGGCGCGCGGCCTGCCCTAGCCGCCCCTCCTCTTTTCCCTTAAGGCCCATATGGGCCCATTAACCCCCCCAGGGGGGGGTTCCGGTAACCCCCCGGTACTCCAGTAAAATGCCGATTTCACTCGGAACCATTCCGATGTCCAAATATAGGCTTCCAATATATCGATTTTTATGTCTCGACCATTTCGAGACTCCTCTTCATGTCCGTGATCACATCCGGGACTCCGAACTAACTTCGGTACATCAAAATGCATAAACTCATAATAACTGTCATTGTAACTTTAAGTGTGCGGACCCTACGGTTCGAGAACAATGTAGACATGACCGAGACACGTCTCCGGTCAATAACCAATAGCGGGACCTGGATGCCCATATTGGCTCCTACATATTCTACGAAGATCTTTATCGGTCAGACCGTATAACAATATACGTTGTTCCCTTTGTCATCGGTATGTTACTTGCCCGAGATTCGATCGTCGGTATCCAATACCTAGTTCAATATCGTTGCCGGCAAGTCTCTTTACTCGTTCCGTAAATACATCATCTCACAACTAACATATTAGTTGTAATGCTTGCAAGGCTTATGTGATGTGCATTACCGAGAGGGCCCAGAGATACCTCTCCGACTATTGGAGTGACAAATCCTAATATCGAAATACGCCAACCCAACAAGTACCTTTGGAGACACCTGTAGAGCACCTTTATAATCACCCAGTTACGTTGTGATGTTTGGTAGCACACAAAGTGTTCCTCCGGTAAACGGGAGTTGCATAATCTCATAGTCATAGGAACATGTATAAGTCATGAAGAAAGCAATAGCAACATACTAAACGATCGGGTGCTAAGCTAATGGAATGGGTCATGTCAATCAGATCATTCACCTAATGATGTGATCCCGTTAATCAAATAACAACTCTTTGTCCATGGTTAGGAAACATAACCATCTTTGATTAACGAGCTAGTCAAGTAGAGGCATACTGGTGACACTCTGTTTGTCTATGTATTCACACATGTATTATGTTTCCGGTTAATACAATTCTAGCATGAATAATAAACATTTATCATGAAATAAGGAAATAAATAATAACTTTATTATTGCCTCTAGGGCATATTTCCTTCAGTCTCCCACTTGCACTAGAGTCAATAATCTAGTTCACATCGCCATGTGATTTAACGGCAATAGTTCACATCACCATGTGATTAACACCCATAGTTCACATCGATATGTGATCAACACCCAAAGGGTTTACTAGAGTCAGTAATCTAGTTCACATCGCTATGTGATTAACACCCAAAGAGTACTAAGGTGTGATCATGTTTTGCTTGTGAGAGAAGCTTAGTCAACGGGTCTGCCAAAATTCAGATCCGTATGTATTTTGCAAATTTCTATGTCTACAATGCTCTGCACGGAGCTACTTTAGCTAATTGCTCCCACTTTCAATATGTATCTAGATTGAGACTTAGAGTCATCTAGATTAGTGTCAAAACTTGCATCGACGTAACCTTTTACGACGAACCTTTTTGTCACCTCCATAATCGAGAAACATATCCTTATTCCACTAAGGATAATTTTGACCGCTGTCCAGTGATCTACTCCTAGATCACTATTGTACTCCCTTGCTAAACACAGTGTAGGGTATACAATAGATCTGGTACACAGCATGGCATACTTTATAGAACCTATGGCCAAGGCATAGGGAATGACTTTCATTCTCTTTCTATCTTCTGTCGTGGTCGGGTTTTGAGTCTTACTCAATTTCACACCTTGTAACACAGGCAAGAACTCTTTCTTTGACTGTTCCATTTTGAACTACTTCAAAATCTTGTCAAGGTATATACTCATTGAAAAACTTATCAAGCGTCTTGATCTATCTCTATAGATCTTGATGCTCAATATGTAAGCAGCTTCACTGAGGTCTTTCTTTGAAAAACTCTTTTCAAACACTCCTTTATGCTTTGCAGAATAATTCTACATTATTTCCGATCAACAATATGTTATTTACATATACTTATCAGAAATGTTGTAGTGCTCCCACTCACTTTCTTGTAAATACAGGCTTCACCGCAAGTCTGTATAAAACTATATGCTTTGATCAACTTATCAAAGCGTATATTCCAACTCCGAGATGCTTGCACCAGTCCATAGATGGATCACTGGAGCTTGCATATTTTGTTAACACCTTTAGGATCGACAAAACCTTCTAGTTGCATCGTATACAACTCTTCTTTAATAAATCCGTTAAGGAATGCAGTTTTGTTTATCCATTTGCCAGATTTCATAAAATGCGGCAATTGCTAACATGATTCAGACAGACTTAAGCATAGATACGAGTGAGAAACTCTCATCGTAGTCAACACCTTGAACTTGTCGAAAACCTTTTGCGACAATTCTAGCTTTGTAGATAGTAACACTACCATCAGCGTCCATCTTCCTCTTGAAGATCCATTTATTTTCTATGGCTTCCGATCATCGGGCAAATCCATCAAAGTCCATACTTTGTTCTCATACATGGATCATATCTCAGATTTCATGGCCTCAAACCATTTCGCGGAATCGGGGCTCATCATCGCTTCCTCATAGTTCGCAAGTTCGTCATGGTCTAGTAACATGACCTCCAGAACAGGATTACCGTACCAGTCTGGTGCGGATCTCACTCTGGTTTACCTACGAGATTCGGTAGTAACTTGATCTGAAGTTACATGATTATCATCATTAGCTTCCTCACTAATTGGTGTAGTAGTCACAGGAACAGATTTTTGTGATGAACTACTTTCCAATAAGGGAGAAGGTACAATTACCTTATCAAGTTCTACTTTCCTCCCACTCACTTCTTTCGAGAGAAACTCCTTCTCTAGAAAGTATCCATTCTCAGCAACGAATGTCTTGCCTTCGGATCTGTGATAGAAGGTGTACCCAACTGTCTCCTTTGGGTATCCTATGAAGACACATTTCTCCGATTTGGGTTTGAGCTTATCAGGATGAAACTTTTTCACATAAGCATCACAACCCCAAACTTTAAGAAATGACAACTTTGGTTTCTTGCTAAACCACAGTTCATATAGTGTCCTCTCAACGGATTTAGATGGTGCCCTATTTAACGTGAATGCAGCTGTCTCTAATGCATAACCCCAAAACGATAGTGGTAAATCGGTAAGAAACATCATAGATTGCACTATATCCAATGAAGTACGGTTATGATGTTCGGACACACCATTATCCTGTGGTGTTCCAGGTGGCATGAGTTTATGAAACTATTCCACATTGTTTTAATTGAAGGCCAAACTCGTAACTCAAATATTTTACCTCTGCGATCATATCGTAGAAACTTTTATTTTTGTTATGATGATTCTCCACTTCACTCTGAAATTCCTTGAACTTTTCAAATGTTTCAGACTAGTGTTTCATCAAGTAGATATACCCATATCTGCTCAAATCATCTGTGAAGGTCAAAAAATAATGATACCCGCCGCGAGCCGTAACACTCATCAGATCACATACATCAGTATGTATTATTTCCAACAAGTCAGTTTCTCGCTCCATTGTTCCGGAGAACGGAGTTTTAGTCATCTTGCCCATAAGGCACGGTACGCAAGCATCAAGTGATTCATAATCAAGTGATTCCAAAATCCCATCAGCATGGAGTCTCTTCATGCGCTTTACACCAATATGACCTAAACGGCAGTGCCAGAAATAAGTTGCACTATCATTATTAACTTTGCATCTTTTGGCTTCAATATTATGAATATGTGTATTACTATGATCGAGATCCAACGAACTATTTTCATTGGGTGTATGACCATCGAAGGTTCTATTCATGTAAGCAGAACAACAATTGTTCTCTAACTTAAATGAATAACCGTATTGCAATAAACATGATCAAATCATATTCATGCTCAACACCAAATAACACTTATTTAGGTTCCACACTAATCCCGAAAGTATAGGGAGTGTGCGATGATGATCCTATCAATCTTAGAACTACTTCCAACACACATCATCACTTCACCCTTAACTAGTCTCTGTTTATTCTGCAACTCCCGTTTCAAGTTACTAATCATAGTAACTGAACTAGTATCAAATACTTAGGGGTTGCTATAAACACTAGTAAAGTACACATCAATAACATGTATATCAAATATACCTTTGTTTACTTTGCCATCCTTTCTTATCCACCAAATACTTGGGGCAGTTTTGCTTCCAGTGACCAGTCCCTTTGCAGTAGAAGCACTTAGTCTCAGCCTTAGGTCCAGACTTGGGCTTTTCACTTGAGCAGCAACTTGCTTGCCGTTCTTCTTGAAGTTCCCCTTCTTTCCCTTTGCCCTTTTCTTGAAACTAGTGATCTTGTTAACCATCAACACTTGATGTTTTTCTTGATTTCTACCTTCGTCGATTTTAGCATCACGAAGAGCTTGGGAATTACTTTCGTCATCCCTTGCTTATTATAGTTCATCATGAAATTCTACTAACCTGGTGATGGTGACTAGAGAATTCTGTCAATCACTATCTTATCTGGAAGATTAACTCCCACTTGATTCAAGCGATTGTAGTACCCAGACAATCTGAGCACATGCTCACTAGTTGAGCGATTCTCCTCCATCTTTTAGCTATAGATGTTGTTAGAGACTTCATATCTCTCAACTCGGGTATTTGCTTGAAATATTAACTTCAACTCCTGGAACATCTCATATGGTCCATGCCGTTCAAAACGTCTTTGAAGTCCCGATTCTAAGCCGTTAAGCATGGTGCACTAAACTATCATGTAGTCATCATATTGAGCTAGCCAAACATTCATAACGTCTGCATCTGCTCCTGCAATAGGTCTGCCACCTAGCGGTGCATCAAGAACATAATTCTTTTGTGCAGTAATGAGGATAAACCTCAGATCACGGATCCAATCAGTATCATTGCTACTAACATCTTTCAACACAATTTTCTCTAGGAACATATCAAAATCATATGAAAGCAACAACGTGAGCTATTGATCTACAACATAGATATGCTAATACTACCAGGACTAAGTTCATGATAAATTAAAGTTCAATTAATCATATTATTTAAGAACTCCCACTTAGATAGACATCCCTCTAATCCTCTAAGTGATCACGTGATCCAAATCAACTAAACCATAACCGATCATCACGTGAAATGGATTAGTCTTCAATGGTGAACATCATTATGTTGATCATATCTACTATATGATTCACGCTCGACCTTTCGGTCTCCGTGTTCCGAGGCCATATCTGCATATGCTAGGATCGTCAAGTATAACCCGAGTATTCTGCGTGTGCAAAACTGGCTTGCACCCGTTGTAGATGGACGTAGAGCTTATCACACCCGATCATCACGTGGTGTCTGGGCACGACGAACTTTGGCAATGGTGCATACTCAGGGAGAAAACTTCTTGATAATTTAGTGAGAGATCATCTTATAATGCTACCGTCAATCAAAGCAAGATAAGATGCATAAAAAAAGATAAACATCACATGCAATCAATATAAGTGATATGATATGGCCTTCATCATCTTGTGCTTGTGATCTCCATCTCCGAAGCACCGTCATGATCACCATCGTCACCGGCGCGACACCTTGATCTCCATCGTAGCATCGTTGTCGTCTCGCCTATCTTATGCTTCTACGACTATCGCTACCGCTTAGTGATAAAGTAAAGCATTACAGGGCGATTGCATTGCATACAATAAAGCGACAACCATATGGCTCCTGCCAGTTGCCGATAACTCGGTTACAAAACATGATCATATCATACAATAAAATTTAGCATCATGTCTTGACCATATCACATCACAACATGCCCTGCAAAAACAAGTTAGACGTCCTCTAATTTGTTTGTTGCAAGTTTTACGTGGCTGCTACGGGCTTAAGCAAGAACCAATCTCACCTACGCATCAAAACCACAACGATAGTTTGTCAAATAGACTCCGTTTAAACCTTCGCAAGGACCGGGCGTAGCCATACTCGGTTCAACTAAAGTTGGAGAAACTGACACCCGCCAGCCACCTGTGTGCAAAACACGTCGGTAGAACCAGTCTCGTGTAAGCGTACGCGTAATGTCGGTCCGGGCCGCTTCATCCAACAATACCGCCGAACCAAAGTATGACATGCTGGTAGGCAATATGACTTATATCGTCCACAACTCACTTGTGTTCTACTCGTGCATATAACATCAAACCATAAAAACCTAGGCTCGGATGCCACTGTTGGGGAACGTAGTAATTTCAAAAAATTTCCTACGCACACGCAAGATCATGGTGATGCATAGCAACAAGAGGGGAGAGTGTTGTCTACGTACCCTCGTAGACCGAAGCGGAAGCGTTGAGGCAACGTAGAGGAAGTATTCGTACGTCTTCCCGGTCTAACCGATCCAAGCACCGTTACTCTGGCACCTCCGAGTTCTTAGCACACGTTCAGCTCGATGACGCTCCCCGGGCTCCGATCCAGCAAAGCTTCGGGGATGAGTTTCGTCAGCACGACGGCGTGATGACGATGATGATGTTCTACCGACGCAGGGCTTCGCCTAAGCACCGCAATGATATGACCGAGGTGGAATATGGTGGAGGGGGGCACCGCACACGGCTAAGGAACGATCACGAAGATCAACTTGTGTGTCCTAGGGTGCCCCTTGCCCCCGTATATAAAGGAGGGGAGGGGAGGGCGCGGCCGTCCCCCAAGGGGTGCGCCAGGAGGAGTCCTACTCCCACCGGGAGTAGGACTCCTCTCCCTTGCCTTGTAGGAGAAGGAAGGAGAGAGGGGGAAAGGAAAAAGGGGGGGCGCCGCCCCCCCTTCCTTGTCCTATTCGGACTAAGGGGGGAGGGGGCGCGCGGCCTGCCCTGGCCGCCCCTCCTCTTTTCCCTTAAGGCCCATATGAGCCCATTAACCCCCCCGGGGGGGGGGGGGTTCTGGTAACCCCCCGGTACTCCAGTAAAATGCAGATTTCACTCGGAACCATTCCGATGTCCAAATATAGGCTTCCAATATATCAATTTTTATGTCTCGACCATTTCGAGACTCCTCGTCATGTCCGTGATCACATCCGGGACTCCGAACTAACTTCGGTACATCAAAATGCATAAATTCATAATAACTGTCATCGTAACTTTAAGCGTGCGGACCCTACGGTTCGAGAACAATGTAGACATGACCGAGACACGTCTCCGGTCAATAACCAATAGCGGGACCTGGATGCCCATATTGGATCCTACATATTCTACGAAGATCTTTATCGGTCAGACCGCATAACAATATACGTTGTTCCCTTTGTCATGGTATGTTACTTGCCCGAGATTCGATCGTCGGTATCCAATACCTAGTTCAATCTCGTTCCCGGCAAGTCTCTTTACTCGTTCCGTAATACATCATCTCACAACTAACATATTAGTTGTAATGCTTGCAAGGCTTATGTGATGTGCATTACCAAGAGGGCCCAGAGATACCTCTCCGACTATCGGAGTGACAAATCCTAATCTCGAAATACGCCAACCCAACAAGTACCTTTGGAGACACCTGTAGAGCACCTTTATAATCACCCAGTTACGTTGTGACGTTTGGTAGCACACAAAGTGTTCCTCCGGTAAACGGGAGTTGCATAATCTCATAGTCTTAGGAACATGTATAAGTCATGAAGAAAGCAATAGCAACATACTAAACGATCGGGTGCTAAGCTAATGGAATGGGTCATGTCAATCAGATCATTCACCTAATGATGTGATCCCGTTAATCAAATAACAAATCTTTGTCCATGGTTAGGAAACATAACCATCTTTGATTAACGAGCTAGTCAAGTAGAGGCATACTAGTGACACTCTGTTTGTCTATGTATTCACACATGTATTATGTTTCCGGTTAATACAATTCTAGCATAAATAATAACTTTATTATTTCCTCTAGGGCATATTTCCTTCAACGACACCATATGAACTATGGTTTAGAGAAACCTAAGCTATTGTTTCTTAAAAGTTTGGGGCTACGACGCTTATGTGAAAAAGTTTCAGGCTTATAAGCTCGAACCCAAAGCGGATAAATGCATCTTCATAGGACACTCAAAACAGTTGGGTATACCTCCTGTCTCAGATCCGAAAGCAATAGGAATTGTTTCTGAAATCGAGTCCTTTCTCGAGAAATGTTTCTCTCGAAAGAATTGAGTGGGAGGATGGTGAGACTTGATGAGGTTATTGAACCGTCACTTCAACTAGAGTGTAGCGGGGCACAAGAAGTTGTTCCTGTGGCACCTACACCAATTGAAGTAGAAGCTTATGATAGTGATCATGAAACTTCGGATCAAGTCACTACCAAACCTCGTAGGACGACAAGGATGCGTGCTACTTCAGAGTGGTACGTAGTCCTGTCTTGGAAGTCATGTTGCTAGTCAACAATGAACCTACGAGCTATGGAGAAGCGATGGTGGACCCGGATTCCAAGAATGGCTCGAGGCATAAAATCCGAGAGAGAATCCATGTATGAAAACAAAGTGTAGACTTTGGAAGAACTACTTGATGGTCGTAAGGCTGTTAGGTGCATATGGATTTTAAAAGGAAGACGGACAATGATGGTAAGTGTCACCATTGAAAAAGCTTGACTTGTCGTTAAGATGTTTCCCGACAAGTTCAAGGAGTTGACTACGATGAGATTTTCTCACTCGTAGTGATGCTAAGAGTCTGTTGGAATTATGTTAGCAGTTACTGCATTATTTATGAAATCTTTCAGATAGGATGTCAAAACATTGTTTCCTCGATGATTTTCTTTAGGAAAGGTTGTATGTGATACAACCAGAAAGTTTTGTCAATCCTGAAAGATGCTAACAAGTATGCAAAGCTCCAGCAATCCTTATAAGGACTGGAGTAAGCATCTCGGAATTGGAATGTACGCTTTGATGAGATGATCAAAGATTTTAGGTTTATACAAAGTTTATGAGAAACTTGTATTTCCAAAGACGTGAGTGGGAGCACTATAGAATTTCTGATGAGTATATGTTGTTGACATATTGTTGATCGGAAATGATGTAGAATTTCTGGAAAGCATATAGGGTTGTTTGAAAAGTGTTTTTCAATGGAAAACCTAGATTAAGCTACTTGAACATTGAGCATCAAGATCTATAAGGATAGATCAAAATCGCTTAATAGTACTTCTAAACAAACACATACCATGACAAGATTTTGAAGGAGTTCAAAAATAGATCGGCAAAGAAGGAATTCTTAGGCTGTGTTATAAGGTATGAGTATTGAGTAAGACTCAAGACCTGACCACGACAGAATAGAGAGAAAGGACGAAGGTCGTCCCCTATGTTTCAGACATAGGCTCTAAAGTATGCTATGTTGTGTACCGCACCTGAAGTGTGCCAAGCCATGAGTCAGTCAAGGAGTACAAGTGTGATCTAGGAATGGATCACAGGACAATGGTCAAGGTTATCCTTAGTAGCTAGTGGACTAAGAAATTTTCTCGATTATGGAGGTGGTAAAAGAGTTCGTCGTAAAGGGTTACGCCGATGCAATCTTTGACACTAATCTGGATGATTCTGAGTAGTAAACCAGATTCATATAGTAGAACAGTTATTTGGAATAGCTCCAAATAGAGCGTGGTAGCTGCATCTACAAGATGACATAGAGATTTGCAAAGTACATACGGATCTCAATGTTGCAGACCCGTTGACTAAAACCTCTCTCACAGACATAACATGATCAAACCAAGAACTCATTGAGTGTTAATCACATAGTGATGTGAACTAGATTATTGACTCTAGTAAACTCTTTGGCTGTTGGTCACATGGCGATGTGACCTTGAGTGTTAATCACATAGCGATGTGAACTGGATTATTGACTCTAGTGCAAGTGGGAGACTGTTGGAAATATGCCCTAGAGGCAATAATAAATTAGTTATTATTTTATTTCCTTGTTCATGATAATAGTTTATTATCCATGCTAGAATTGTATTGATAGGAAACTCAGATACATGTGTGGATACATAGACAACACCATGTCCCTAGTAAGCCTCTAGTTGACTAGCTCGTTGATCAATAGATGGTTACGGTTTCCTGACCATGGACATTGGATGTCATTGATAACGGGATCACATCATTAGAAGAATGATGTGATGGACAAGACCCGATCCTAAGCATAGCACAAGATCATGTAGTTCGTATGCTAAAGCTTTTCTAATGTCAAGTATCATTTCCTTAGACCATGAGATTGTGCAACTCCCGGATACCGTAGGAATACCTTGGGTGTGCCAAACGTCACAACGTAACTGGGTGGCTATAAAGGTGCACTACGGGTATCTCCGAAAGTGTCTGTTGGGTTGGCACGAATCGAGACTGGGATTTGTCACTCCGTGCGACGGAGAGGTATCTCTGGGCCCACTCGGTAGGACATCATCATAATGTGCACAATGTGATCAAGGAGTTGATCACGGGATGATGTGTTACGGAACGAGTAAAGAGACTTGCCGGTAACGAGATTGAACAAGGTATCGGGATACCGACGATCGAATCTCGGGCAAGTACAATACCGCTAGACAAAGGGAATTGTATACGGGATTGATTGAATCCTCGACATCGTGGTTCATCCGATGAGATCATCGTGGAACATGTGGGAGCCAACATGGGTATCCAGATCCCGCTGTTGGTTATTGGCCGGAGAGTTGTCTCGGTCATGTCTGCATGGTTCCCGAACCCGTAGGGTCTACACACTTAAGGTTCGGTGACGCTAGAGTTGTTATGGGAAATAGTATGTGGTTACCGAAGGTTGTTAGGAGTCCCGGATGAGATCCCGGACATGACGAGGAGCTCCGAAATGGTCCGTAGGTGAAGATCGGTATATTGTACGAAGGGTATTGGAGTCCGAAATTGTTCTGGGGGTACCAGGTGATGACCAGCGTGTCCGAAAGGGGTTTCGGAGGCCCCGACAAGCGTTGGGGGGCCTTATGGGCCAAGGGGTGAGGGCACATCAGCCCACTAAGGGGCTGAGCGCCCCTCCCAACCCCATCTCACGTAACCAGAGAGGTGGGGGCGCCACCCCTAGGGCAGCCGCCCCTCCCGGCTTGGGGGGCAAGTTTCCTAGGGGGTGGGGGCGCCCAAACCCATCTAGGGTTTCCCCTGTGGCCGCCGCCCCTCCCCTAGGGAACCCTAGGGCGCCTCCCCCTCCTTCCTTACCCCTATATATAGTGAGTAAGAGAGAGGGCAGCGGTGCCCTTCCCCTGGTGCAGCCCTCTCCCTCCTCCAACACCTCATCCTCCTCCGTAGTGCTTGGCGAAGCCCTGCCGGAGAACCACGAGCTCCATCACCACCATGCCGTCGTGCTGTCGGAGTTTTCCCTCAACTTCTCCTCTCCCCTTGCTGGATCAAGAAGGAGGAAACGTCCCCGGGCTGTACGTGTGTTGAACGCGGAGGTGCCGTCTGTTCGACACTAGGATCATCGGTGATTTGGATCACGACGAGTACAACTCCATCAACCCCGTTCACTTGAACGCTTCCGCTTAGCGATCTACAAGGGTATGTAGATGCACTCTCCTTCCCCTCGTTGCTAGATTACTCCATAGATTGATCTTGGCGATGCGTAGAAAATTTTGAATTTCTACTACGTTCCCCAACACAATGCAGTGCCCGCGCTGGGGCTTATAAACTGGTCCTGGCGCTCCTCAACTAGTGAGGTGGGACTAAACTTCTGCGCCCCTCGCCTAGCAGCGCACACCCTTTAGTACTGGGTCATGGCTCCAACCGGTATTAAAGGGGTCTTTAGTACCGGTTGGTGCTACCACCCGGTACTAAAGGTTGGCGCTTCCCGCCGCTTGGCCTGGCCAAAACAGACCTTTAGTACCGGTTGGTGGCTCCAACCGGTACTAAAGGGGTGTTCTATATAAGAAAACCCTTCAAAAAAATTTGTCAGTTTCATTCTCCCTCTGCTTCTTCTCCTATGCCCCGTCACCGCCGCCCCTCGTCGCCGCCCCCGTCGCCGTCCCTGATGACCCACAAGTATAGGGGATCTATTGTAGTCCTTTCGATAAGTAAGAGTGTCGAACCCAACGAGGAGCCGAAGGAAATGATAAGCGGGTTTCAGCAAGGTATTCTCTGCAAGTACTGAAATACGTGGCAACAGATAGTTTTGTGATCTGATAATTTTTAACGAGCAACAAGTAACAAAAGTAAACAAAGTGCAGCAAGGTGGCCGAATCCTTTTTGTAGGAAAGGACAAGCCTGGACAAACTCTTATATAAGGAAAAGCGCTCCCGAGGACACATGGGAATATCGTCAAGCTAGTTTTCATCACGTTCATATGATTCGCGTTCGGTACTTTGATAATTTGATATGTGGGTGGACCGGTGCTTGGGTGTTGTTCTTACTTGAACAAGCATCCCACTTATGATTAACCTATATTGCAAGCATCCGCAACTACAACAAAAGTATTAAGGTAAACCTAACCATAGCATGAAACATATGGATCCAAATCAGCCCCTTACGAAGAGACGCATAAACTAGGGTTTAAGCTTCTGTCACTCTAGCAACCCATGATCTACTTATTACTTCCCAATGCCTTCCTCTAGGCCCAAATAATGGTGAAGTGTTATGTAATCGACGTTCACATAACACCACTAGAGGCTAGACAACATACATCTCATCAAAATATCGAACGAATACCAAATTCACATGACTACTAATAGCAAGACTTCTCCCTTATCCTCAGGAACAAACGTAACTACTCACAAAGAATATTCATAATCAGAGGGGTAATAATATGCATAAAGGATCTGAACATACGATCTTCCACCAAGTAAACCAACTAGCATCAACTACAAGGAGTAATCAACACTACTAGAAACCTACTAGCACCAATCCCAGACTTGGTGACAAGAATTGGATACAAGAGATGAACTAGGGTTTGGAGATGAGATGGTGCTGGTGAAGATGTTGATGGAGATTGCCCTCTCTCAATGAGAGGAGCATTGGTGATGATGATGATGATGATTTCCCCCTCCCGGAGGGAAGTGTCCCCGGCAGAAAAGCTCTACCGGAGCCCTAGATTGGTTCCGCCAAGGTTCCGCCTCGCGGCGGCGGAGTTTCGTCCCGAAAGGTTGCTTCTTAATTTTTTCTCGATGAAAGACTTCATATAGCAGAAGATGGGCATCGGAGAGCCACCAGGGGGCCCACGAGGCAGGGGGCGCGCCCTGGGGGGTGGGCGCGCCCCCACCTCGTGGACAGGGTGTGGGCCCCCTGGCCTTCATCTTTGGCGAGGATTTTTTATTATTTATTGTAAGATATTCCGTGGAGTTTCAGGACTTTTGGAGTTGTGCAGAATAAGTCTCTAATATTTGCTCCTTTTCCAGCCCAGAATTCCAGCTGCCAGCATTCTCCCTCCTTATGTAAACCTTGTGAAATAAGAGAGAATAGCCATAAGTATTGTGACATAATGTGAAATAACAACCCATAATGCAATAAATATCGATATAAAAGCATGATGCAAAATGGACGTATCAACTCCCCCAAGCTTAGACCTCGCTTGTCCTCAAGCGAAAGCCGATAACGATAAATATGTCCTCATGTTTAGAGGTAGAGGCGTCGATAAAAATAAAATACGGACATGAAAGCATCATGATTATTATCATAACAGCAACATATATAGAATTTGTCATATGATTACTTATGTTCAAGTGATGATCTATTCACAATGCAAAAGTATGAATCAGAAACTTTATTGAGAACCCACAAACTATAATCTCAGTCATTGATGCAATTGCAATTTATCATAACATCAGAAAGAGCCTATGTCAGAGCTTAAAAGCAAGTCCACATACTCAACTATCATCTAGTCCTTCATAATTGCTAACACTCATGCAATACTTGTGGTTACAGACTTTTAATCGAACACTGAGAAAGATAGGGGCTTATAGTTTTGCCCCACAACCTTTTACCTCAAGGGTAATGTCAACAATAATAACTCATGCTCCCCTACATCCAATTTTATATATATATATATATATATATATATATATATATATATATATATATATATCAGGTTCTTTCCAGCATGCTGGGCTTTCCAAAGGATAAAATGAAAAAGGAAAGGTGAAGATCACCATGACTCTTGCATAAGGTAGAAGATAATAATAAAAGATAGGACCTTCGCAGAGGGAAGCAGAGGTTGCCATGCGCTTTTATGGTTGGATGCATAAAATCTCAATGCGAAAGAACGTCACTTTATATTTCCCCTTGTGATATGAACCTTTATTATGCAGTCCGTCGCTTTTATTACTTCCACATCACAAGATCGTATAAAGCTTATTTCTCCCACACCAATCAATCATATATATTTAGAGCAATTTTTATTGCTTTGCACGGATGACAACTTACTTGAAGGATCTTACTCAATCCATAGGTAGATATGGTGGACTCTCATGGCAAAACTGGTTTAAGGGTATTTGGAAGCACAAGTAGTATCTCTACTTGGTGCTGAGAATTTTGCTAGCAAGAGGGGGAAAGACAAGCTCAACATGTTGGAGGATCCCTGGCAACATACTTTATCTCAGATATAAGGAAACATAACTCATCATGTTGTCTTCCTTGTCCAACATCAACTCTTTTAGCATGTCATATTTTAATGAGTGCTCCCAATCATAAAAGATGTCAATGATAATATATCTATATGTGAAACACCTCTTTCCTTATTACTTCCTATTAATTGCAACGATGACCAAAGCTATGTCTGCCAACTCCCAACAACTTTTAATCATCATACTCTTTCTATGTGAAGTCATTACTCTCAATAAGATCAATATGAACTTTTGTTTCTTTTTATTCCTTTTCTTCTTTTCTTTTATTCACTCAAGATCATGGCAAAATAATCAAGCCCTTGACTCAACACTAATCTTTATTATATAGCTCACGGACCCGACTACATAGAGAGATCATAAAGCAAAACTCAAAACTAGACCATGCCATAAACTTTATTCTACTAGATCAAGATACTACTAATAGGATCGAACTAAGAAGAACGGTAAAGATAGGAGTGTGATGGTGATACGATACCGGGGCACCTCCCCCAAGCTTGGCGGTTGCCAAGGGGAGTGCCCATACCCATGTGATTATGTCTCCTTCTTTGTTGTTGGTGAAGATGGAGGTGATGGATAGTCGCACATCGAGCGTAAGAGGTCCTCTAGCTTGCGAATAATGCCCCTGAGTGCAAAGATATGCTCCTTCAACAAAATATTTTCACTTGTGAGATACCTGTTTAGAATACGAGTTAACTCAATCATCTAGAAAGCTTCGATCTCAGTTGGGGTAACAAGGTTGTGATCAAGTTGAAGGATGTCTTCTGTTGCCGGAGCTTGGTTCTCCGTGGCCTTCTTGATCCCTTCATCCTTGTTGATCTTCATGGGTTCTTCCCTCTTCAGCTCTATCTTCATTAGGCAAGAATCTTTGTCACCGTTGTTGGAGGAGGGGGACGACATGATGCCTGGCCTTGACAACCCTGACAGAGAACATCCCAAAACAAGAACAGAGGATATTTGCGTGATACGGGAGTCAAAACCTTCGGGAGTATATATAATGAATTTTTACCGACCAAAATACATATCGTGCAAGAAAACGGAGCCCGGAAGGCACACGAGGTGCTCATGAGGTAGGGGGGTGCGCCCAGGGGGGTAGGGCGCGCCCTCCACCCTCGTGGGGCCCTCGTGTCCTTCCCGGACTGCTACTTATTTTTCTAAATATTCCAAAACGAAGAAATATTGCCTTAAAATTGTTTTGGAGTCGGTTTACTTACCGTACCACATACCTATTCCTTTTCGGAGTCTGAAACGTTCTGGAAAGTGTCTCTTATGTATTCCTCCGTGGTTACGGTTTCAATAATATTGGTTTCAACATTTATGGGATTACCTGAGATATAATGTTTGATTCTTTGACCGTTTACCACCTTCGAATTTGTGCCTTCTAAGTTGTTGATTTTTATGGCACCGGAACGATAGACCTCCTCGATAACGTAGGGGCCTTCCCATTTAGAGAGAAGTTTTCCTGCAAAAAATCTTAAACGAGAGTTGTATAGCAATACATAATCACCTACATTAAACTCACGCTTTTGTATCCTTTTGTCATGCCATCTTTTAACTTTTTCTTTAAATAACTTGGAATTTTCATAAGCTTGGGTTCTCCATTCATCAAGTGAGATAATATCAAATAACCTCTTCTCACCGGCAAGTTTGAAATCATAGTTGAGCTCTTTAATAGCCCAATATGCCTTATGTTCTAGTTTGAGAGGTAAGTGACATGCTTTTCCATAAACCATTTTATATGGAGACATACCCATATGATTTTTATATGTAGTTCTATAGGCCCATAATGCATCATCAAGTTTCTTGGACCAATTCTTTCTAGACCTATTGACAATGTTTTGCAAAATTAATTTGAGCTCTCTATTACTCAATTCTACTTGACCACTAGACTGAGGGTGATAAGGTGATGCAATTCTATGATTAACGTCATACTTAGCAAACATTTTACGGAAAGCACCATGAATAAAGTGTGAACCACCATCAGTCATTAAATATCTAGGGACTCCAAACCTCGGAAAAATAACTTCCTTAAGCATTTTAATAGAGGTGTTATGATCAGCACTACTAGTTGGAATAGCTTCTACCCACTTAATAACGTAATCAACAACAACTAGAATATGTGTATACCCATTAGAGGCAGGAAAAGGTCCCATATAATCAAAGCCCCAAACATCAAATGGTTCAATAACAAGTGAATAATTCATAGCAATTTCTTGATGTCTACTAATATTACCAATTCTTTGGCATTCATCACAAGACAAGACAAACTTACGCGCATCCTTGAAGAGAGTAGGCCAATAAAAACCAGATTGCAATACCTTATGTGTAGTTCTATCTCCAGCGTGGTGCCCTCCATAAGCTTCAGAGTGACACTTGCGTAGGATCTGTTCCTGTTCATGCTCAGGTACACAACGTCTAATAACACCATCTACTCCTTCTTTATAAAGATGTGGGTCATCCCAAAAGTAATGTCTCAAGTCATAGAAGAACATTTTCTTTTGTTGGTATGTGAAACTAGGCGGTATAAATTTAGCAACAATATAATTAGCATAATCAGCATACCATGGAGTGCTACAAGAAGTACTTATAACATTTAATTGTTCATCACGAAAGCTATCATCAATGGGTAGTGGGTCATCAAGAACATTTTCTAACCTAGACAAGTTGTCTGCAACGGGGTTCTCAGCTCCTTTTCTATCAACGATATGCAAATC
Organism: Aegilops umbellulata; assembly: GCA_032464435.1. Classification (NCBI taxonomy): domain Eukaryota; kingdom Viridiplantae; phylum Streptophyta; class Magnoliopsida; order Poales; family Poaceae; genus Aegilops; species Aegilops umbellulata. Next base: position 154,255,061 of record CP136057.1, on the reverse strand, counting down.
AAATTCTTGTAGTAAGAGAACCCATCTAATAAGTCTAGGTTTAGCATCTTTCTTTTCCATAAGGTATTTAATGGCAACATGATCAGTGTGAATAGTTACTTTAGAATCAACAATATAAGGTCTGAACTTATCACAAGCAAATACAACTACCAAAAGTTCCTTTTCAATAGTAGCATAATTTCTTTGAGCATTGTCTAGAGTCTTACTAGCATAATGGATAACATTTAATTTCTTATCAACTCTTTGCCCTAGAACAGCACCTACAGCATAATCACTAGCATCACACATAATTTCAAAGGGTAAATTCCAATCAGGTGGCTGAACAGCAGGTGCAGAGATCAATGCTTTCTTAAGCATTTCAAATGCTTCTACGCAATCATCATCAAAGACAAATGGTATATCCTTTTGTAATAAATTAGTCAGAGGCCGAGAAATTTTTGAGAAGTCCTTAATGAACCTCCTATGAAATCCGGCGTGACCAAGGAAACTTCTTATACCTTTGATGTCCTTGGGACATGGCATCTTTTCAATAACATCAACCTATGCTTTATCAACTTCAATACCTCTTTCAGAAACTTTATGCCCCAAGACAATACCTTCATTAACCATAAAGTGACACTTTTCCCAATTCAAGACAAGATTAGTTTCTTCACACCTCTGCAAAACTCGATCAAGATTGCTCAAGCAATCATCAAAAGAAGATCCACAGACGGAAAAGTCGTTCATGAAAGCCTCACAAATCTTTTCACAAAAGTCAGAGAATATAGCCATCATGCATCTTTGAAAGGTAGCAGGTGCATTACATAAACCAAAAGGCATACGTCTATAAGAAAAAGTACCAAAAGGGCATGTAAAAGTAGTCTTTGATTGATCTTTAGCCGACACAAGTATTTGAGAGAAACCAGAATAACCATCTAGAAAGAAATAGTGTGTATGTTTGCATAATCTTTCTAGCATTTGATCAATAAAAGGTAAGGAGTAATGATCTTTCTTAGTGGCCTTATTTAATTTGCGGAAATCAATTACCATCCTATAACCTGTAATAATTCTTTGCGGGATCAATTCATCTTTATCATTAGGAACAACAGTAATGCCTCCCTTCTTAGGGACACAATGGACAGGACTCACCCACTGACTATCAGCAACGGGATAAATTATACCTGCCTCGAGAAGCTTTAGTATTTCTTTTCTTACCACTTCTTTCATTTTAGGATTCAGACGTCTTTGAGGATCACGAACTGGTTTGGCGTCTGCTTTCAAATTTATTTTGTGTTGACATAGAGAGGGACTAATGCCCTTAAGATCATCAAGAGTATATCCAATAGCAGCACGGTGCTTATTCAGAGTTTTCAATAATCTTTCTTCTTCATGCTCTGAAAGGTTAGCACTAATAATAACAGGATATATCTTCTTTTCGTCAAGATAAGCATATTTAAGATTATCAGGCAACGGTTTAAGCTCAAACACGAGATCACCCTTGGGTGGAGGAGGATCCGTAGGATTTCAACAGGCAAATTGTGTTTCAGAATAGGTTCCTGTTTAAAGAATACTTCATCTATTTCCCTTCTTTCATTCATAAACTAGTAAGATGCCCGCGCTTCGCTACGGAATCACAAAAAAATGAGAAACAACACAAGAACGTACGGAGTTATTGATCAAAGCAATGACATATATTTTATAGGTACTCTTCAGAAGAATCATACAGTTTCCTGCCAATATAACCTTCTTCTAAGCCAAAGTCTTTTTTTCCATCTTCACCTTGCAAGAATAGTTGTTGTCTCCCTGTCGGGTTTTTCATTGTTTGCTATGTCCTATATTGTTGGGATAGAGAGCATGTGGCAATTGCAAATACATCCACATATTTGGCAATTGTGATGAAACATACCAGGTTTATCTCGGACTCCAAAAATCTATCTCTTCGAATCATTGTTACTTAACATGTGCTCCACCTCCAGCACACACACCATTCTCTGCTAGAAATTGTGATCATTAAGCACATCACTCTAACCTAACCTTAGTATGAATAATGAAAGAACGACAATGCCTCAATAAGGAATCTGTGCAATGGAGTTAGCGACTACTGGTTTCATCTTTGGCTTCAATCTGATGGGGTTTCATCTTTGGCTCTGAGGTGTGCTAGGCTCCTTCCAACATTGGCTTCCTTAATGGCAAGGCATGCAAGCACCGCAGCCAATAATTATAAATTGTGAAATATGTGGTAGTGGCAGTGGCGCTCGCCATGAAGACAAGAATTTTTTTAGGCACGACTTACATAACTTAGGCATCTCTCAGGTCATGGAATCGTTCGTCAAGCATAGTATAGCCTTGTCTTCTGCAGCAACAATATTAGCTCTCGAGCTCTTGCTTCATCTATCTTATCACCTAGAACGACATCATACAATCACTACTGCATACATGATGATCTGTAGTATGTTTACGCAAAGGAGAAATAATGACCCTATAGAGGGCCTATAGTATATTTTGGCAAAAAAAACAATGAACACCTACAATAAATTTTATACTGAGCAAAGAAACAAAATGTACAAAAAGAGATGAAGATGTACCTATCAAACAAAACTAACCGACACTTCATAGAACTATACAATGGTTTGCAACCTCCAATTTTGATGTCAACTTCACCAATAAAAGTTGTATCATCTTCTAACAGTAGTATATGTCGAAACTGAACTATTGCAATCATTGGTAAAATTTGGGGTGTCAAAAACATTTTTACCTCACTGTTGTATGATATCAAAGTCAATTCCTCTAGCGGTAACTACAGATTGCCTCACTGTTGTAGGATATCAATATCAACACCCAAATAGTATTCAACATAAACACAATGGTATTATTTTTTAAGGGGAATCTAAAACTGCCACGAGACCATATAATGCACAAAATATGATTTCGCCGTGTCATCTACGGCTCCACTTCGCATGCTTAGTCTGGTCTACGACCATGGTAGGCAGTGGCGGAGGAAGAATAAAAATCAAGGTGGGGCGAACTCAAACATTAAACATGATGAAAAATCAAAGTAGTCCATAACTCCTGTACACAAAAATAATGTATATGGTCTATAGTTCATGCCTTTGCTCCACTAAAATTCAGATTTTTTTGGGGGGAAATCGACAACACGAACACAGAAAATCAGAAAAGAAAGATTGTAGCTTTGCTGCCCTCTTCCCTGTCCTGTATATCTTATAGCTAGCCAAACTGGTATGAATGCCGCGTCGCTTGTGCCGCCATGTGCTGCTGCACTCTGCCTGCGGAGTTGGTCTGTGTACACGTCGGGATAACAGGCTGCGCCTTGAGGCTGGAGGATCGACACGGTGCTACGTGCAGCCTCCGATCCTGCCGTGGTGCCGTCCGTGGTAGGTTCGCTGAATTGCTATTGCTAGCCACTCTCAATTAACTTTTTTACACGAGCCAATCCAATTAGTTGCTTGTGAGTGTGGGACTTGAGAAATTCTCTGCTTAATAATGTTTAGTCATCCTTGATCATGATCTCTACTTACCTTGCACCAAAAATCTAACGCAGGTCACAGTTAAAAAAAATAGTCTAGATATACTGAATAGAAAATCTTGTTCCAACCTGATGGGATGGAGTATAGTGAAAGTCTAATTCTGCATCTCACAAGGAACTGTGCGGATCCATAACCCATTCATTTTTAAACATTTAACAAATCACATGTTTAGAGAGACCAAGGTTTCAATCACGCATGGATCTGATATGCATCTCTACTCCCAAACAATTGATCAATTTCTTGGATCTGATAGGAGAAAAACTTAACTTACAGAGGTGATAGTGGTTGAGAGAGGACACAATAGGTCGGGTAGTTGGCGCCAGCGCCGTCGTGAACAAGCGGCTCACCACCAGCAAAAATCCTCCGCTGCCTGTACCATGAAAAAGGGCCTCAACTTGGAGGTTGAGAACCAAAGCCTGCACAAAAGAGAATCAACTCAACGACCAAAAAGGGAAAATGAACGTACTTGGACATGGCAGCAACCGCCGCTATCCTCTCTGTCTCCGATGACCTGCACGGCCAGATCTAGAAGGAGAGATGCTCGGCAAGCTCAAAGCCAAACCTGATTTATTGAGACCCTAATTAAAACTACAACTATACAAGGGGAGGGACCTTCTCCCAATTCAACTGGGATGGTCACCGGGAAAGAGAGAGGAGTGGCCGGCGGTGAGGAATTTTGGAGTTCTGGAAGACTCTGTTTCTTTCACGAGAGAGGAGGAAGGAGAACTTTCGTGCTCTTTCTGGTGTGCGGGGTGGTTTCTGCAAAAGTGCAACTTAAGTTGCTCGGGGCCAACTCTCATGCTCAGCCTTACATTTTAGATTGGACGGTTGAGATGGCTCGAAGGCAGACACACCATCACCACCAACTCACATTTTTATAGAAGTAGAGACATATCATTTTCATGGTCTAGCAAATATTGTTCTAAAGGATCACTAGGAGGTACGACAATAGAAGCAAGACCAATAATTTCATCCTTACTAGGTAATTCTTCTTCACGGTGTTGTTTACTAAATTTAGAGAAATTAAATTCATGAATGATATCATCCAAGACAATAGTAACAACATTCTTTTTGCAGTCTATCTTAGCATTCACAGTATTCAAGAAGGGTCTACCAAATATAATGGGACAAAAGCTATCTTGTGGGGAACTGAGAACAAGAAAATCAGCAGGATATTTAGTTTTCCCACACAAGACTTCAACATCTCTAATAATTCCCATTGCTGATATAGTATCTCTATTGGCAAGTTTAATTGTGACATCAATATCTTCTAACTCAGCAGGTGCAATTTCATGCTTGATTTCTTTATATAAGGTATAAGGTATAACACTAGCACTAGCACCCATATCACATAAGCCATGATAACAATGATCTCCTATTTTAACAGAAATAACAGGCACGCCTACCACAGGTCTATGTTTATCTTTAGCACAAGGTTTAGCAATTCTAGCAGTTTCACCGCAGAATTGAATAACATGCCCATCAATATTATCAGCCAAGAGATCTTTAACAATAGCAATATTAGGTTCAACTTTAACTTGCTCAGGAGGTGTATAAGTTCTAATATTGCTTTTACGAACCATAGTTGAAGCTTTAGCATGATCCTTTATTCTAACAGGGAAAGGTGGTTTCTCAACATAAGAAGTAGGAACAATAAGATCATTATAAGTGACAGTCTTTTCTTCAACTTTAATAGGTGCAGCTACTTTTACTTCTATGGGGGGATGATATTTAAACCACTTCTCCTTAGGGAGATCAACATAAGTAGCAAAAGATTCACAAAAAGAAGCTACTATCTCAGAGTCAAGTCCATATTTAGTGCTAAACTTACGAAAAATATCGGTGTCCATAAAAGATTTAACACAATCAAACTTAGGTGTCATACCTGACTCCTTACCTTCCTCGAGATCCCAATCTTCAGAGTTGCGTTTAATTCTATCCAATAAATCCCATTTAAATTCAATAGTCTTCATCATAAAAGAGCCAGCACAAGAAGTATCGAGCATGGTGCGATTGTTTTCAGAAAGCCGAGCATAAAAGTTTTGAATAATTGTCACTCTTGGGAGCTCATGATTGGGGCATGAATATAACGTTGATTTAAGCCTCCCCCAAGCTTGAGCGATGCTTTCTCCTTCGCGAGGCCAAAAATTATATATATAATTGCGATCACGATGAACAAGATGCATAGGGTAATACTTTTGATGAAATTCCAATTTCAATCTTCTATAGTTCCATGATCTCATATCATCACATAGCCTATACCAAGTCAATGCGTCTCCCTTCAAAGATACAGGGAAGACCTTCTTCTTAGCAACATCATCGGGTATACCTGCAAGCTTAAATAATCCACAAACATCATCCACATATATTAAGTGCTCATCAAGATGCTTTGTTCCATCTCCTGTAAAAGGATTAGCTAGCAGTTTTTCTATCATACCCGAAGGAAATTCAAAAGGAATTTCATTTTCAATAAGTTCAGTAGGTTGGGGAGCAACTCTTTGCTCTACTGGACGGGGTGAAGATACCCCGAACAAGCCCCTCAGAGGATTACTTTCCATAGTAACAAGTGACAATAAATTTCAGCACACTATATAAATTTTTCCTTACCAAATTCCACCTACCAAAGGCACTTCACTCCCCGGCAACGGCGCCAGAAAAGAGTCTTGATGACCCACAAGTATAGGGGATCGATCATAGTCCTTTCGATAAGTAAGAGTGTCGAACCCAACGAGGAGTAGAAGGAAATGATAAGCAATTTTCAGCAAGGTATTCTCTGCAAGTACTGAAATAAGTGGTAATAGATAGTTTTGTGATAGGATAATTTGTAATGAGCAACAAGTAACAAAAGTAAACAAAGTGCAGCAAGGTGGCCCAATCCTTTTTTTAGCAAAGGACAAGCCTAGACAAACTCTTATATAAGGAAAAGCGCTCCCGAGGACACATGGGAATATCGTCAAGCTAGTTTTCATCACGTTCATATGATTCGCGTTCGGTACTTTGATAATTTGATATATGGGTGGACCGGTGCTTGGGTGCTGTTCTTACTTGAACAAGCATCCCACTTATGATTAACCTCTATTGCAAGCATCCGCAACTACAACATAAGTATTAAGGTAAACCTAACCATAGCATGAAACATATGGATCCAAATCAGCCCCTTACGAAGCAACACATAAACTAGGGTTTAAGATTCTGTCACTCTAGCAACCCATCATCTACTTATTACTCCCCAATGCCTTCCTCTAGGCCCAAATAATGGTGAAGTGTTATGTAGTCGACGTTCACATAACACCACTAGAGGCTAGACAACATACATCTCATCAAAATATCGAACGAATACCAAATTCACATGAGTACTAATAGAAAGACTTCTCCCTTGTCCTCAGGAACAAACGTAACTACTCACAAAGCATATTCATGTTCATAATCAGAGGGGTAATAATATGCATAAAGGATCTGAACATGTGATCTTCCACCAAGTAAACCAACTAGCATCAACTACAAGGAGTAATCAACACTACTAGCAACCTACTAGCACCAATCCCAGACTTGGAGACAAGAATTGGATACAAGAGATGAACTAGGGTTTGGAGATGAGATGGTGCTGGTGAAGATGTTGATGGATATTGCCCTCTCCCGATGAGAGGAGCGTTTGTGATGACGATGACGATGATTTCCCCCTCCCGGAGGGAAGTGTCCCCGGCGGAATAGCTCTGCCGGAGCCCTAGATTGGTTCCGCCAAGGTTCTACCTCGTGGCGGCGGAGTTTCGTCCCGAAAGGTTGCTTCTTAATTTTTTCTCAACGAAAGACTTCATATAGCAGAAGATGGGCATCGGAGAGCCACCAGGGGGCCCACGAGGTAGGGGGGCGCGCCCTAGGGGGGTGGGCGTGCCCCCACCCTCGTGGACAGGGTGTGGGCCCCCTGGCCTTCATCTTTGGCGAGGATTTTTATTATTTATTGTAAGATATTCCGTGGAGTTTCAGGACTTTTGGAGTTGTGCAGAATAAGTCTCTAATATTTGCTTCTTTTCCAGCCCAGAATTCCAGCTGCCGGCATTCTCCCTCCTTATGTAAACCTTGTCAAATAAGAGAGAATAGCCATAAGTATTGTGACATAATGTGAAATAACAACCCATAATGCAATAACTATCGATATAAAAGCATGATGCAAAATGGACGTATCAGTTCCCGTCGCCGTCCCGTCGCCTCGCCGTCGCCGTCCCCGTCGTCCCCGTTGCCGCGCCCCGCCCCGGCCTCCTATCGTCCCCGCCCGGACTGTCCCTGTCCCCGTCATCGCCGCCCCGTCCCCATCGCCGCCCCTCGTCGCCGCGCCTCGCCGGTGAGCTCCTATGCCCCGGCCGCGATCCACACACACACACACACACACACATTGTTATAGAAATGTAAGCATTTTTTTCTGTTTTTTAGTTGTAGAAATATTAGAAATGTTAGTTATATAGAAATGTTATAAATTTTTCTGTTTTTTAGTTATAGAAATGTTAGCAATTTTTCTGTTTTTAGTTATGGAAATATTAGAAATGTTAGTTATATATATAGAAATGTTAGAAATTTCAGAGTTAGTTCTAGCTAGATGAATTAGATTAATGTCAACTTGTTAGAATTTGCATATAGAATTTTAGTCATCACAATCCAATCACATTTAAAAAATGTTACTTTTTGCGGGCATATAGTATTTATTCTCGATGATGCTCGGTCCGCATCCTCGCCGTCGACCCGTTCGCCACGACGTCCGGCTGACCCATGTCCGGGACTGGGCTCCGCCGGGCTGGCACTGGAGGTGCTACCTGGAGGGGCGCGCCGCTTGGTGAGGAACCCAACCTCGGGTCCCGTCATCGACCCTGATCTCCTTTGGTGGCGTTCGCGTGGGCCACATTCGGTGCAGAGGGAGCCGGCCTCGTCGGAGGTGGTGCGTCGTCGTGTCAGGGAGGAGGACGAGCACGTCCATCGCTACATGGCTGCTATGGACGTCAAGTTCTCCAATACCTGGCAGGTTCTTTGGACAGATGACCGGAGATATGATCCTGTGATGGTTCCTTCTCTTTGGGTGTCCACCGCTCGCGCCCCAGGAACCGCGAGTGGCCTAGATTCTTCTATAATATTCGATCTTTATTAGCTACCTAGCTAGTGATGTATTCGATATATAATATTTGAGACGATCTATTCGAGATTATATATATTATTTGAGACGATGTACTCGAGATTATATATCATTCGAGACGATGCATATTATGTACTATATGATTCAGTTTTTCCTTATTGATTGCATCCATGCATTGTAATTTGAATACTAAATTGTTTTATATTTCTTCTGTGTTAGTTAAGTAAAAGCTATGGCGGACAATACCGGCAGAGAGAGAGAGAAGAGGAATTGTTCGAGATCATACGCAGCCCTCGCGGGCTAGATGATCCTAATGAAACAGATGACGGCTCCCAATATCTGAACAATACCGGGGAGGGTGATGATAACATATTCGATCTCGACGACCGAGCTGATGAAGTCATGAACTATGATTATGATTATGATGACGCAGACAATGTTTATGATGACACAAACAATGTTGATCTTGAAATAACAAAGACTACCAGCGAGGTATATTTATATAAGCAGGCATCTGATGATCATCACATGTTTTTTTATTTGAAGATATATATATATATATATATATATATATATATATATATATATATATATATATATATATATTAACGAATCGATCTTTCTTCTTTCAGCCCTCCGGACCGAGCAAATCTGCTTCTACAGACAGCAAGACAAAGCGAGGCCCGGGCAAAAAGTTGAAGGAGGGTGTAAAGTACAACATCGACTCCATCAAAGCTAATGGCGAACCCCTCACGCCTAAGAACATTGCGAACAAGTGGACTCGTCAGTGCGGAGTTCTTGTGAAGGACCAACTCCCAATCTCCATTCAAGAATGGAAAGAGCCAAAAACTAAACGTCCAGATGTTACTTGGGTCGACGACAGAGCAAAAAAAATCTTTGGGAATCTCTGATGGAACATTTCACCCTACCAGATTATTTCACTGATGCAGATGTGCAGAAAGTCAAGGACGCTGCTCTTAAGAAGATGGCAATTATATTCAACACCCACAAGAAAACTGTATGGGCCAACTACCTCGCTGCAAAAAAGAAGACTCCAGAATTCAAGGGAACACTAGAGAAGCAAAGAGAACATTGGCCCGCTTTCGTGAACTTCAAGGAATCTGAATTATCTAAGGAACAGTCAAGAAAAAACAAGGTCAATGCCGCAAAAAAGACACAGTTCCATAGGCTGGGTCCAGGTGGCTACGCGGTGGCAATGCCTAAGTGGGATAAGTCTGAGCAAGAGATGGAGGATGCATGGGTCACTCTGGTTACTAGGAGCTGGCCCCCCAGGTGCAAAACTTGGTTCTATGCGCATGGGGGGGCGTTGGACCCGAAGACAGGCCTGGTTTCGAAGAAGGCAAGTCTAAAAGGAGGAGATCAAAAGTTACGCAATAGAAGATGTTCGAAAGAGGGTGTTCACGCCCAACATAGAGAACGACGAGCTTACGCGTGCCCTGGGAAATCCTGAACACCCGGGAAGAACATGAGGCAAGGGCGTTATTCCCTGGTATGAGGGCTTTTCGGAATGGAACGACGACTACAGGACCCGTGCAAGAAAGAAGATGGAGGAGAAGAAGAAGAGGTAGCCGGAGGAGGAGCAGAGGAAGCAGGACGCGGAACGCCTTCAAGGCCTAGAAGCAAGGCACGCGGACTTGGCACTCAAATTCCAGCAGCAGTAGTAGCAGATCGACTCACTTAGCCAGGAAAGGGGGTCTCAGCAGCGGCAGCAGCAAGCGGATGATCATCCAGCATTGGATAGCACCGTCCCATCCATGCCGAGAAGCAGCATTGGTTCCGCCCCGGGCGACGCACTGCTCGATACATACCCTGTGGGTGACATCACAGAGAACACTAACTGTGAGCTACACTTCAAAATGAAGAACATATCCATGAAGGTGGCGGACACAGTTGCTTTTACAATTACCCCCGAAGCAACCTTTCATTGCACCCCGATTCCAGTGGGCTATGCTCGTGTCTTGGTTGATGAGGTGGTGGACCCATATTCGGGGCTACAGCTTGACATTCCTGGAGGTGACGACGAGCACACACTGGGAGAGGTCATACATCGTATCATCCTATGGAGAAAGGATTGCATCATCTTTCGAAGTCCACCGACATCGCGTCTGCCGACTCCTCCTCGAAGTCTGCCACCGAGTCAGCAGAGTCCCGCTCCTCCAAGTCCACGAACGCGTGAGCCGACTCCTCCTTGAAGTCCGCCACCGTGTCAGCAGACTACCGCTCCTCCAAGTCCACGAACGCGTGAGAAGACTCCAGCTTCAAGTCCGGCACAGCCTCAGGCCACTCCTCCCGTTTCAAGTCTGACATCGTGTCAGATCACACCTCCTGCTTCAAGTCCGGCATAGCGTCAGGCCACTCCTCCTGCTCCAACTCAGCTATGTCAGCCGTCTCCGCTGCCTCAGCAATCGCAGAAGATACATGCCGTAGCTATGGTGCGTAGCGGTACGAGTCGAGGTAGTACAAGAAGTACAGACGGAGACAAGCGATATAAATATGGTCCAAGCAGCCTCGCTCCTCTTCCTCAGAGGCCTTACGACATGACCGAGGAGCAAAACAATGCCATAGTGCGGGCCGAAGTGGACGCCCATTTTGGACCGAAACCGGCAACGCTGCCGAGGGAGAAAGTGCCTGAGGAAAAGATTGACCACTTCATTCGTATGGCTAGACCACCAGCTCCCAAGCCTGTTGACTCAGAGTATGAGGGCCAAATCAGGAAGGCACATCGAGCACGACTACAAAAAGAAGCGAGCTCGAGCTCGAGCCAACAAGCAGCTGTCAAGAAATGCGGGAAAACCGTTCCCCAGCTGGGAGAACAGGCGGCGCAATTGATCCCCCCGCTTGTTGTGCCAACAACACGTGAGAGTTCGCGCGCCCAATATTATTGTGGGCAAACATTTTACGTTCCCGAGGTGGGCAATGTGGTAATAACCGAGGAGCAATAATGCAGGCTGAAATGCTCAAGATCAGTGTTGGACAACTCCTCGATATCGAGCCCATGTCTTCGCTTAGAGAGGAGGAATTAAAACGGAAATATTTCCGGGGCCAACCTTTGGTCGAGCCAGACGAGGTCAAGAACCTCCCAACGAGAATGTATGAATTGCATCAATGGTACATGAACATTACCAAAATTTCCAATCGAGAATCCCTCATGGTGAAAGTCGAGGAAGATCATTACTTCCATAAGAAAGCTCTGTCCGTTGAGTATTCAGAACTATTTCAGTTATTCAATCAAGATGCAATCGACAAATCTATCGTCAGTTGCTATTGTCTGTAAGTGATTTCTTTCTGTAATTTAAGTCTCAAGCTAGCTCTAGTGCTCATTGATTGATCATTAATTACCTGTAATTATATATCCTCACTATATATTCTTTTCTGTGGTATTTTGCAGGATGAAGATGTATTAAATGAAAAAAGATGGATGCTATGGCATTGAGTTCATTGACCCAAATACCGTTAATGAATACACATGGAAATTAGAATGGTGTAGACAAGATATAGAGAACAACATGCTAGCATTCTTGAAGCACCTCAATAGCAATGAAGATATACTACTTGCTTACAACTTCGAGTGAGTCACACTGTCTTGTACTACAAATTCTGTTTTTGCTTACTAGCTAGATGTTAATAAGTGTATAGGGTATAGGGTTATAGTTGATTAGTGTTATGCACATGCCCGCTTAATTTATACATGCAAACGTATGCGCATGCAGGTTCCACTGGACCTTGTTAGACATTAAAGTTGACGAAGAAAAAGTTGAAGTACTGGACTCACTACTTAAAAAAGATAGTGACTATAACATCGTGAAAGGGATAGTCTACAGGTAATTTCAATCATTATTAACTATATCTCGGCCTATTTAGTTCGTCATTTTCTGATATGAACTATTTTTAATAATCCCTTTATTAATTTTCTTTGACGGCGGGCAGGGCTTGAGCAAAGTACATCAGGGTGACTCCAGGAAAATGGCGACATGACCTATTTTGGTATCGATACAAGGTAAGTAATTAAGTAGTACTAGCTAGCTAGCTACCATCTCTTTAATTCTTGTTTCAATACCATTAATTAATTAACATGCTTGATTAATTATTATCTGATTAAATTCTATTCTCGTAAAGGCCCTGAAGCAGGCGCCGGGGACTGAAGTGTGTGCATACTACGTTTGCGAGAACATTCGCAATGATGACGTCCGAAAGGAGCAGATCTGATAGACAGCAATGGGTATATTTGCCAGAACACTATTCATAAATCTTACATGATTGTCGATATCTAGTCACACAACTAATGCACATGCATATTGATATCCTTCTTAACAGTTTCATGACGTGCGGGAGCAGCTCCTATCAACGGAGCGCATACAAGCACTTTAAGAGAAAATAGCGAGATTTTTGCTCGACCAGGTCATAGATCTCAAAGGAGAATGCTATTACCCACTACCGCCCCCATGAACCACTTGTCATCGTGCTCCGCGTGCCGAACCGGTAGTAAAGGGGGGTCTTTAGTCTCCACTCTTTAGTGCCGTTTGCAGAACCGGCACTAAAGACCCTTACGAACCGGCGCTAAAGCCCGGTTCTGCACTAGTGGCCAGCAGCTAGCTATACTATTAACCATGCTCTCACCCATCAGCGGGTTTGGGTGGTCAAAGAAAACAGAGGGTCGGTAGAGATACGCGTTGAGAACAAGTAACCTAGATATATATCAAGAAAGAGACGAGGTGATGATTCAAGAATAGACTAGGCGCACATACGTGTGCGTTTCAGAAGACTGAAAACGAGTGGCCTTCTGTGCAATGAAAAGGATATCTAACGAGCAATCACAGGGAACAAAAGGTACAATCAGTGCTATCCTGTTGGCGGAACAATCGCTGCAATAATGTCTGCCCCACCTGAAAAAGCTCTGCTGATCGACCAAAAGATTCAAAGTGGCGGCAAGTTTCTCGTTGAATCAACGCTGAAGCTGCAACCAGGAAAGCTGCGATACGAACATAATTAAGCGACGATTCACGTTGGTTAATGAACGTTTAATTAGTTGCATGTAACAACTAACAACCGAATGCGTTGTTTTCTTCCACTGCAAATTTGCCAAAGCATGTTAGCAACACCGCTGCCCTTCGTGGACACGCTCCTACCTAATCTGCGGTGGTTCCCTCAGGAAATTTCATGGAACTTATTATGCTTCTTTGCTTTGGGCTATTTGGGACAGTAGAAACAAAAATACACAGGTGAATATGATTCCACGCGTACCCATATGAACATTAAATTTTTCAACACTAGAAAACTAACTAAAAATCATTTTTTAAAATATCAAACTTGGTCGACCATTCTACTCATATATGATGCGTCGTGAAGGAATGACAAGCGAGGTACTACCTTACTATTCGGTAGTGAAGAAACTCCAAACCAACCTTACTACTCCTTAAAAAAAGTGTTTTCAAAATACAATTCAATTATGTCAATTTTCCTCATCATTTCTTCGTGAAACTTCATATGCGAGTATACTAGTTGACCATGTATATTACCCAATTTTTTTTTACCTTTTCTAGTATTCTTTTCAAATTTACTATTCATATGGAGTTCCCATGAAACCATGTTCCACAAATCCTTATCCCACTAGAAATGCATACATTATTAAAGGAATTCAGCCCATTCTTTACTGATGCAGGAGAAAACTAGGAAGGTGTCAAAAGGAAATCACTTGCCCCCCCCCCCCCGCCGCGTGGGGAGACCGGGAGGAAAACCTAGCGCTGCCGCCAGCGCGCCTCCTCTCCTCCCTCCCTCCCCGGGCGAAGCCCGGTCGGCACAGGCGGCGGCGATGTCCTCTTGTCTTCTTGTGACGCAACTCTCGTGTGGGTCGTGCGGTCAAGCCAAGATGCGGTGCTAGGTGCCGGGCGTGGTGGCGTGCCAGAGCAGTACTGCAGCATCGGTGTGGCGTCGCGTGACGCGCGGCGTGGTAGTGGCGCGGGTTGGGGATCGGGGATGGCGACGCAACTGGTTGTGAGGTGGCTTGGTTATCTGGCCCCGCGACGGCGCGGGCCACGGGCGGCTGCCTCTGTTGTGGCCATCTTGGCTAGCGGAGGTGACGGTGCAGTGGTGGTGGTTCGGCTCCCCCTCCTCCTCTGCTCATGGTGTGCTCATCTGCGGCTGGATGCGAGCCTTGCGTGTGAGGAATGACTACTCGATGCCTTGCACACCCATGGATGGCCGGAGGTGGCAGGGGCGTTATGGTGAGGCATACAGGGGTGTCTCTCGGCATTGCCGTCACCATGATTTGGTGGTGATAGCGGCTCTCGTCCCTGGTTTTTCTGGCGGGGTGGCTGCGGTGTTGCTTGCAGCCGCCGACGAGCTTTCCCACTGGCCAGTTCCGGCCCGCTGGGCCTCCTTCTTGCCAAAGGGATCGTTTTAGGGTCGAAGGAGGGGCCTTCTACTACCCCACCCCTCAAAAAAAAGGAGGGGCCTTCTAGCCCTTTACCGATTGGCGGCGTCTGTAGAGAGTGGCAAAGCTGGTGGGTGGTCTCGGATGTCAAGGCGACGTCCCTGGTGGTTGGAGTCACGGTACTCGTGGGCGTTGGTGCAGCAATCTGTCCGTACCACATTTTGGGAGCAGTAAGGGTTAGCCGGGGTGAACTTTTTTTTGAGCTTTGTCCAGGCCAATGGTAGTGGCGCCCGTGGGCGTTGTCTCCTTGAAGGCACCATCATGGCTGCTCATTTCCCTCCGAGACACTCCGGGTGAAAACCATGATCCTGTGGATTGGGTGGTGGCGGCGCTTCGATGTCGTGTCTTTCTTGAAGGCGCCGCTTTGGAGGCCCTATCCTGTCGATGTTTGGCTTCATCCCCTCGCGGTGACTCTCTCATAGTCGAGGGCTCCTTCGACCTCTAGTGGTGCTATATTTTCTATGTCGTTTTCGTGGAGTCCTTTGGAGTGATGTAGGCGTTCTTCAGCACCTTTGTATCCGGCTTTGGATGTGTGTGCTTTTGTGTTGTATCCATTGGGTTGTATGTTGGTCATTGCTTTATCTATAAAGCGGGGCGAAATCCACCGACTTTCAATTATGGATGGTTAGTTTTATATAGGTTCTTTCTGATATTTCTTCTCTGTTTTAGAAAGGAGGATAACCCTGGCCTATGTGACAAAACAAAATATAAAGGCATGCAGTAACTAGAATGCTACTGTTTTACGTAAGAAAAATAACAATCAAAGGCATCTGTGTATTGAGCTAGAAAGTCATACCCGACATCTAGCTAAGAGGTGGTGAATTAGCAGCCAGTAGCTAGCTATCAAGAAGGCAAACAGCTGCTACTGAAGTTAGTACTGTACCCACGACACAACTTGAGCCAAAAAGGCCCTTTAAAAGGGGGCAGCTTAGACCAGCGCCCAGAGCACCATAGCCCACCACTTCAAACCTAGAGACATCAACCCTATCAGAATTTGACACGAAAAAATAAGAGAGAGAGAGGTCTCTCTAGAGAGAGAGAGAGATTGACAAGTCTATCTCAAGAATTCTGTGCCCCCAAGAACCACCTTGGGTTCAGTACTCCACGATCTACATGCATATATGCATGGATCAAGGGAGCCAATTGGGGATGGCTTACTGTCTTCCTAACCTCAGTGTGCCAGATCACTACTACACCACCCCTGTTCCTCTTTCTCCACTTCAACTACCCTTCCATCCCAAGCCTCTCCAGATGCCATTCGACCAGGAAGAAGCCTTGATGCTCTCTTCTGACCATTGTGGGCTATACCCGCTGCCGGCGCTTCCGTTCGGCGGCGGCCACTCCGCCGCCGCGCCTGCCACCGTCTGTGAGAAGCCCGCGGTCGATTTCATGCCTAATATTGGGGCTGAGGAGGTATGCTATTTGCTAGCTTCATAATAATATATAGAAAATTAAAAAGATGATCAATTACATATCGATGCCTTTGATTTGATGTCTCTACCTGATCAGGTGGGCACGTCGGTGACGGCGGCAAGAGTTGGCTATGAGGGTGCCAGTGCCACTGCCTGTAATGGTTATTCTAGCAATACATGGTATGTGAGCCAGTGAGCGAGAGCATGTTACGGGATGCCTTTGTACCTAGTGTTGCTGTGTTCATGAGATTTAACTGCATGTTTAGCGTTTGATGCCATTATGGTGTGCGTGTGAGGGTACAGGTGGAGGGGCTCACCGATGTTGGCGGGGGAGAAGGGGAAGATGAAGGTGAGGAGGAAGATGAGGGAGCCGAGGTTTTGCTTCCAGACCAGAAGCGACGTGGATGTGCTGGACGATGGCTACAAGTGGAGGAAATACGGGCAGAAGGTTGTCAAGAACAGTCTCCATCCCAGGTAACTTCGGTTCTGTAAGCAATTAAGAACCCTAACCTATTTCCATTTTTACCTGTTTGTTATCTATGAACTCCTCAAGACCTTTGCCCGTCTCTGCTAGCATCAAGTAGAAGCTCGTACAGATTGTTTGAAAGGATCGGTTTTAATTTATGTGGTAGTAGTAGGTTAAGCTCAATCTTTTCCTTTCAGGCTAGCAGCTTCAGATCGAAGTAACTAGGTTATAGAGAAATCGACCTATTTGCTTCAATTAATGATCTACTTGCTTCAATTAATTGTGGCTAATAGATCCAGGGGGAACCTGATTTGAGATTAATTAGCCTGCAACAATACCGCAGTTGTACGTGCAAGCCTGATATACTCTGAGCACAGATGTAATATGCATGAAACATGCTCTCAACATAGAATAAAAGAAGTTCTCTTAATTTGAGGTTTTGAGGTACTTAATAAGAAAAATGCTTTCATTGGATACACAAGCTTAACTAATCCATACATATAGTTCAGTTGTTTCGAATCATCTGGGTCTCGATCGCGTGCTTCTTCAGATAAATACAGAAGGCCTACCATCTGCAAAAAATAAAATACAGAAGGCCTAAGAGAGTTCTCTTCTATTATCTGAAAAAAAAAATCTTTCAAACCATCTATATCCTCCGTTCCTAATTTATTCTTATCAGACTGGTAGAACGGGTGAACTAAGGAGTACCTATTGTCTTTTTTTTTTTGCGGAAGTACCTATTGTCAGACAGTAAAGTTTCTAAGAGAACAGAAGGGGCGGTGTGGAAAGGCAGTGGCATTATGACAGAGGAGATTGTAGAAGGGATATCATCACGAACAAATATATGGCTGAGAAGTAGCATGCGATAAAGCTGCACGGATCACTAGCGGTGGTATATAGTATAATTTAGGCACCTCTACCTAGCTATATATATATGCATATACCGAAAAAGGCTCTCGTGTATATATATGCATATACATGAGACAAAATGAGATACTTCATTGTATCTATGTTTAAAGGTAGTTTTCAACTAGTGTGTCCCATTCATTAATGACATATTTGGTTCATGGAGTACTAATTGTTATCTATATATGCATCTAGAAATCTTATGTTCTTTTCCAAATTACAACGCATTATTTTTCACGTTTTATACTGATTGCATAGTTGTTATCCTTTGATCACTGTAGCAAAAGAAGAATAGAAAAAAAGATTCGTGATAGGGCAAATAGGATATAGTAGACGGCTATGCATGCATTGCCTCCTGCATATATGCGTCAGGACAAATGGAACGGACATTTTAAGATGATTGTGTTTCTTCAGAGAGTCTGAGACTTCAGACGACAGCTAGCTAGGTCAGTCAGTGCGCCATATATAGGTCTGGCAGCTTGGTTTTCAGCAAACTGTGTACTGGCTAATGATTTCTCTGCTCTGCTGAAGAATAGATATATTCTGACCTCCTTTAGAAGTGGTTCTGGAGTAGTAGTACTACCTAAAGCGGGGCATATATATATACCCCATAGTATAAACATCATAGCGGAAAAAACACATCATGAATACTGTAAACATTTTGTCGGCCATGGCCATGCAGGAGCTACTTCAGGTGCACGCACAGCAACTGCCGCGTGAAGAAGCGCGTGGAGCGGCTGTCGACGGACTGCCGCATGGTGATCACCACGTACGAGGGCCGCCACACGCACCCGCCCTGCGACGACAACTCCTCCTCCTCCGGCGACACCACCACCACCTGCTTCTGATCACCTGCTCCGTTCCGTCCATCGTAGCCATGCAAGTGCTCGAGCGATCGAGCGACCGAGCAAAGTGCATCCACCGATCCACGTTTTGATCGATCGCTCGGCTCCTTATATTTTGAACGGTGAACGATGAGACGGCTCCTTATACTTGTACGATCGATGTACTGCAGATATATATTCACGCGATCTATCCACGTACCAGTACTGCATGTGCATGCATGCGTTTCTTTCCCGTAGGCAATAGAGTGCATATGCACCTAAAAGCCATTGCCAATTTTCGGATAGTAGTGCACTTTCTATGTACGAGTATCTGTGTATGTGATGGAATAGCTACACGAGCATCTTCAGCCACGTACCTTTAATTCGATCTCTCAAACACCCACGAACATGCCTAGTCAGTTTTTTTTGAAGGACCGGCCTAGGCTGGTGTTTCATTGATATAAAGCAGGGAGCAGATGATAAAGTGACAAGGCGGGGATCCGGAGATCAAGGAAAGAAGGAAGAAGAAACAAAAAAAAGGGGAAACATGGTGTCTACGACACCAAAAACAGCTAGCCTACTCTCCCGGCAGATCCCCGAAGAGGCTCTGGATGATCTTGGCGCCGCCTTGTTGCCAGAGGTTTAAGCCTCTTCTGATAGCAAGAGTCACATCTTCCACGTTGGCCACTTTTGCCCTAAAAGTGCAATTGTTTCTCTCCTGCCAGATCTCCCAAAGGGCAAGCATCGCGAGTGCCTTGACTCCCTTCCTGTAAATTGGTGGCGAGGCCTCGACCATGGCATGTATTTTGTCGATGGAGCTTTGTTTGCCGATCCAAGTCTCCTGGCGCATGGCCTGGCAGCACTGCCAGGTGGAGATTTTTGTCCAGGTTGCAGTCGCAAAAAGGCATTGACAGAACAGATGGTCGGAGTCAGTGACCAAGCGTATTCATTTTAAGCCTCTATTTATCCATTCACGCAACCACAATCCTCATTTTCTTTCTCATGTGTTCACTCATTTGCAAGCGCCGTAGAGCGCATCAACTACTCAAACCGGTGCCCACTGCATGCGCAGGTGACCTGGTCGGCCGTACGCATGCATACGCTAATTAAATAGACCGTTGTGCGTACACTACGCAGACGGCCGGGCCTGACAGAACATGTACACGCGAAGGAGTTACAGAGACGACGTTGTGCACGTCAGGCATGCATGGTAATGATTGCGCAACGTGCCACAGCTGTAGCGCCGAAACGAACACGGGCTCCCGACCAAAACCGCCATTAATTCCGGCGTTGTATCCTCAGGCTATTCAGGATGAGATTCAGAGGTTACTCCATCACAGGCCAAAGCAGCGGTCACGCAGCGTGAATGGACAATGAATCAATGATCATCGTCAACGACGACCTCAGGTCGATGAGGTCCCGGAATCATTGCGAGATCGACCGTGTCGCCCGTTAAAGGAGTATCATGGGGTGTGAGAAAATTAGTACTGTACCAGTCCCAGCAGTGCACTAAACCACCAGTTTAGCATTAAAATGTCTTTTAAACTGAACTCTCATCTATCATGCCACTACTTTTAGATCCAAATTAGATGCACATCTCAAGGAAAAAGGAAAACACAAATTCTACTGTGGGTACTACTATACCAACATGGCAACATTATACTCCATATCTGTTACAAAATACATGCCGATGTTTGACCAAGTTCATAGAAGGGACTATCAAAGTCTACAATATCAAATAAATGAAATATGAAAGTACAGTTCATGATTTTTTTCTATATAAACTAATATTTGAGACGGATGCATTACTATGAACTTTAGGTTTTAATTTGACACTATTAACAACCTAGCTGCTTTGTCATTTTGTTGTGGATTGGGTGTGTGGATTCGTAAGAGCAACTCGATCTAGCACACTCCCTTAAATGGCTCCCACTAAAATGGTTTCGAAGGTTCTCGAGTCTTGTGCTTTCTAGAATCCCCTAAAACTACAAACTATATATTTATTTTCTATTCTATTTATCATACCTATGTCTATATAAACTATATCATAACTCGTATTTCGCATCAATATAATTTAATATTTTTAGGTTTCAACATCACACAATTCAACAACATACTAAATCCACAGTTCAAGTTTAAATTCAAAACTAACATAGGTCCAAATGCAAATAATCGATACACATTAAACATGAATACATATGATAAAATACCATGGAACTATTGCCCATGTAGTTTCCATTGATTCTTAACATGTTCTTCCTAAGGCTGCTCATGTGAACCCCAGTCCTCAATCCCCTAGTATACTTCACGAAATGCCTTGAAGCCGGTCCACATTCCTACGAGGTGTTACATTTGGCCCACGTAGCCATACTCATAGTCTAACTCGGTGTCGCTCGCACCCTCTGCGATATGTTGTGGAGGATCACAAAAGTTTTCATGATTATTGCCCAAAGTCTTCTTGTCGAAAAAGCCAGCGATACCTTGGCCAATTCCGGACCGTACTTGCAACTCACCAAAAGCTCATCCACTTTTTTTCGACAAGCTTCTTGACGTTGTCATCAGCAAGGGGAGAATCGAGGGAGTCCGTAGGCATGGGGTGGGGTGGGGGACGAAGGACGAGCTGCATGTGAAAGTGCATCTATTAGATACCCATATTGGTTTTTTGACGATTAATGACATATCAATTGAGAGGTCTACCTATCTACCAAGTCCATTTTAGGAAATTTAATCCTCAAGATTGAGTGTAACATCAATGGTGCCTGTCTACTCTAACATGTGTTTTATAGATATTTGGTAAATACAAGATTTATTTGAGTTTAAGAACAATTGCACAATCAAGAGGGTCTCAAGCAAAATATCTTAGGTTGAACTCCAAGATTAGGTACTCTACCAAGATTCCGAATCATTCCACTCATGCTACTCAGTTCATTTGTTTAGTCTGTCCTCGTACCTCACACTTCTTGCCCTATTGTGTGAATAAGCACATGAAGGTGACATGATTCAAACATAGGGCCCTCTGTGAGTTACCCTGCTAAGCAAACCCTTTTTCCTTCAGCATGGAACTGATATGGAACCTTTTAGATACTACCAAGCTTTGTTTTGTTCGAGACCATATATGTTAGCTCTGGAACCTCTGAGCATAAGATCTCTATCTAGCAACTTGAGGACCTTTCGACTTGCTTCTGCTTGAGAGTGTCAGTATTGGTCTAGTACGTTTAGATAGTTCTGGAACCTCTGAGCTGGGACTTAGGCTTTTGTACAAAGATTTCATTTGGGAACTACTTTGTTGAACCAGCTACCTCTGAGATTTCATATTCTTGGTACTTTTAAGGTAGTTCCATCTCTTGTAGAAAATGGTCACCTTTTTTGTCTGATACCTCCACTTTTCTTTTTCTGGCACTTTTGAGTATTGTGTCCAAATAGCTGGTTCTGTATGTTCAAATTTTGAATGCGTTTGGTACTTCCAAGAAAATTTTCTTTGGAACGTGCAGCAAGGTTTTGAGTAACGGTTAGATTTTTCTCCCTCATTAACTAGAACCACACACCATTTTGCTTTGGAAAGTCATGTCTTTCCACCCTTTTGCTAGTTTTGTATGTGTTAGTTCTTGAGAGCCTTGAAGCCTTGTTCTTTCAAGAATATAGGAAGATTGCTTTGGGTGATGCCAAGCATCTTACTCGAATCATGAAGGCCTAACACCTCTCTTTGCTGAACCCCTACTGCTAAGTGTTCATCCCTCTTGCTTCCTATCCTATCCGTTGTGAGATGTAGGTGCTTTGATTGATGATCTTTGAGGAGTTCATTCAAGTGACTTTTCTTTGCTTGTTACTCTTTGAGGGTGTGCGCTGAGGGAGTCCTGGACTAAGGGTCCGCGGGCGTCCGGCCTGTTATTCATGGGCCGGACTGATGGGCTGTGAAGACATGAAGGCTGAAGACTGTACCCGTGTCCGGATTGGACTCTACTTGGCGTGGAAGGCAAGCTTGGCGACCGGAGATTCCTTCTTATGTAACCGAATCTATGTACACCCTAGATCCCCCCGGTGTCTATATAAACCGGAGGGGTTAGTCCGGAAAGGACACACACATTACCATAGTCATATAAGCTAGACTTCTAGGGTTTAGCCATTACGATCTCGTGGTAGATCAACTTTTGTAATACTCATATTCATCAAGATCAATCAAGCAGGAAGTAGGGTATTACCTTCATAGAGAGGGCCCGAACCTGGGTAAACATCGTGTCCCCCGTCTCTTGTTACCATCGATCCTAGACGCATAGTTCGGGACCCCCTACCCAAGATCCGCCGGTTTTGACAGCGACATTGGTGCTTTCATTAAGAGTCCCACTGTGCTGTCGACAAAAGGTTTGATGGCCCCTTCAATCGTCGATAACGATGATGTCCAAGGAGGAACCTTCCTCCCTGGACAGATTGTTGTGTTTGGCGGCTTCGTACTGCGGGCCAACTCGCTTGGCCATCTGGAGCAGGTTGATGGCTACGCCCCTGGCCATCAGGTCAGATTTGGAAGCCTGAACTACGTTGCGGATATCCGTGGAGACTTGATCTTCAAGGGATTCGAGACCGGGGCGATCGCTCCCCCTCGCTCCGATGAACATGACTTAAATCTGTCATCGGATCACATCCAGGAGATGGTTCCTGTTGCTGCAACGGCCTTAGAACCAGAGCAGATCGTGCCATCCAAAGCCATAGAGTCCGCGACATTGGAGCCGCACACCGACTCAACACCCTGCAATATTTGCTTCAACGGAACCTTGGACTCGTCTCCGGCTATAAGTTCCGGACCGTGTACACCTGCAGACACCGAGCTAGATCGGTTATCGACCTTCGAATTCAGCGCCGTTGACGTTTTCCAGCACTCACCTTTGGGTGATGTGCTGAACTCTATAAAGAATTTGTCCTTGGAGAAGGACTCGCAGCCGAACTATGTTCGGATCGAGTTAGAGGCCGATGATGGGGAATTTTGCTTCCCACCCTCCACCCACTTCATAGCTACCATCGAGGACTTAACCGACGAGCTCGACTATGGCTCCGAAGACATCGACAGTATGGACGACGATGCCGACAAGGAGCAAGGCCAAGACCCGCCATTGACTGGACGTCCGACGACCACCTCGTCGTATGGCGTGTACATGGTTGATACACCTAAAGGATCTGACGATGACAAAGAAGAGCCAGATGCAAATAAACCCTCCGAGACACAGTCCAAGCGCCGGCGCCCTAAACTCCGCTCTAAGCCTTGTCGCTCAAAAGATGGCAACACTGGCATCGGAGAAAACAGTACTCCGGGCGACGCCGAAAACAATGAAGACCCTGTTGGAGCCACATCCGAACAGGAGGAGCAAGACAACGAGCAAGTTAACCCTGATAAACAGGCCACACCCAATGACCCGGATGATGATAGTTATCGTCCACCCTCCAAGGATGATGAGAGCCTTGGCAATGAGGACTTCATCATGCCTGAGGCACCCCTCGAGCAGGAGCGCTTTAAGCGCCAGCTCATAGCTACAGCCAGAAGCCTAAAGAAAAAGCAGCAGCAGCTCCAAGCAGATCAAGACCTACTCATCGATAGATGGACCGATGTCCTGGCAGCCGAAGAATATAGCCTCAAACGCCCAACCAAGAGTTACCCAAAACGCAGACTGCTACCTCAGTTCGATGAGGAGGCACCAGATCCCATACCTTTCCTCGCGCAATGTGGACCGACCACCACACGGTCGGGATAGTGCGGCACACCGACCACCCCGCAGTCAGGATAAAACGACAACACAGGCCGAACAATAGCCCGCCCCACCTCCTCGCAAACACAGGACAAACCAGCTCGGGACCATACATACGACCTTTGGCAGGAACTGGACAGTAGAGCAGGACACACCAGATCAATATACGGATCGCGGGGACGCTTCCCTACTCGGGATAACAGCTACCTATTCGGACGTGACAAACTTAATCACACCCGGGCCAATAACCACAGACGGACTTCGTCAGAGGTGCGCCGTGACGCGGCCCACTATAGAGGCGACGCACACCCTCTCTGCTTCACAGATGAGGTGTTGGATCACGAATTCCCCGAGGGGTTCAAGCCTGTCAATATCGAATCATACGACGGAACAATCAACCCCGCAGTGTGGATCGAAGATTTTATTCTCCACATCCACATGGCCCGAGGAGATGACCTCCACGCTATCAAATACCTCCCATTAAAGCTCAAAGGACCAGCTCGACACTAGCTAAATAGTCTGCCTAAGAACTCTATCGGCAGTTGGGAGGACTTGGAAGAAGCCTTCCTCGACAACTTCCAAGGTACATATGTCCGGCCACCCGATGCCGATGACTTAAGCCACATAGTTCAACAACCTGGAGAATCAGCCAAAAAATTCTAGACTAGGTTCATAACCAAAATGAACCAGATCGTTGACTGTCCGGACGCCGAAGCCCTAGCAGCCTTCAAACACAACATCCGCGACGAATGGCTCGCCCGCCACCTCGGCCAAGAAAAGCCAAAATTCATGGCAGCCCTCACAACACTCATGACCCGCTTTTGCGCGGGTGAGGACAGCTGGCTGGCCCGAAGCAAAAACACAGCCAACGAGGCAGGCCCCTCTGAGGCCAAGAACATCACCGTCAAGCTCCGGCACAATAGACACAAACACCGAAGCAATGTCGATAACACCGATAACACCATAGTGAACTCCAGATTC
The DNA here is from genome assembly GCA_032464435.1 of Aegilops umbellulata. Lineage (NCBI taxonomy): Eukaryota > Viridiplantae > Streptophyta > Magnoliopsida > Poales > Poaceae > Aegilops > Aegilops umbellulata. The sequence goes on along the minus strand of CP136057.1, from coordinate 154,229,646 downwards.
AGCGGCTCCAAGTCCGGCCAACGGAAGAAGCCCTACAAAAGGAACAATGAGGGACCTTCCAGCCTAGACCGCATACTCAACCGTCCGTGCTAGATACACGGCACCCCAGACAAACAAGCCAATCACGCCAACAGAGATTGTTGGGTCTTCAAACAGGCTGGCAAGTTAAATGCCGAAAACAAAGAAAAGGGATCACAAAGTGAGGACAAGGACAAAGAGCCCCGACAGCCGAACACCGGGGGGCAGAAGAAATTTCCCCCTCAAGTCAAAACAGTGAACATGATATACGCTACGCACATCCCCAGAAAGGAACGCAAGAGGGCACTCAGGGACGTCTATGCGGTAGAGCTAGTTGCCCCAAAATTCAATCCGTGGTCGTCATTTCCGATCACCTTCGATCGTCGAGATCATCCAACTAGTATCCGCCATGGCGGTTCGGCCGCACTGGTCCTTGACCCAATCATCGACGAATTCCACCTAACACGGGTCCTGATGGATGGTGTAAGCAGCCTCAACCTGCTCTACCAGGATACAGTACAGAAGATGGGCATTAATCCCTCACGAATCAAACCCACAAAGACTACCTTTAAGGGAGTCATACCAGGCGTTGAGACCCGTTGCACGGGATCAATCACGCTGGAGGTGGTCTTCGGTTCTCCGGACAACTTCCAAAGCGAAGAGTTAATCTTCGACATCGTCCCCTTCCGCAGTGGCTACCACGCACTACTCGGACGAACCGCGTTCGCTAAATTCAACGTGGTCCCACACTATGCTTACCTCAAGCTCAAGATGCCCGGTCCACGCGGCGTCATAATAGTTAATGGAAATATGGAACGCTCCCTTCATACAGAGGAGCACACCGCCACCCTAGCAGCAGAAGTACAGAATGACCTTTTCAAGCAGATCCGCAATCCGGCTGCCGAGCCCACGGACACTGTTAAGAAGGTCCGGACTACGCTGCCACAGGACAACTCAGCCCGTCAAGAGCTTGACTAGCGATTCGGCCTCCGTCCCAGCCCTGATCAAGTAGTGGCACTCGTACCACACGCACATAATTACGCACTCAAAATCCCATGGGCATCGACGGAGGCACAACTTGTGGTCCACAGTACGGCTTGATCGACCCCGGACTCACACGTACTTTCACCCCTTTTCCCTTTGGTTTCAGGTTCTTTTTCCGTGTGCCTGATAACCTGTCCTTTCGAAGGACTGACATACAAAGACGACAAGTAGCATAAGTGCGTAGGGTAACCTCCACACATTCCTCTTGACGGTATTTCTACTTATTTCTCAGGACCAGCACGCCACACCCTCTTAATTCCGGCATGTTAAATAACCCGGATGCTTATCACACTTTTTGTACAGGATACGCCTTGACGTATCCATACAGTTATAATGAAAATGGTTTGCGGCCCAGTTTCTGTGGTTTTCGTTTCTTACTTCATTTTTATTTCGATTTGCTTATCAATCGCACCCGTACAATCTGGTACGTCTCATATTCGCCAGGGGCTCCCCATCGTCCCATAATACGGTAGCAAAGTTCAAACACTTCTTATAGATAAGTTCGGCACCCTGAATTTAGCATTATATGCATTGGCTCCAAATCATGTCTTTGGTCAATAGTTGGGTTGCCCGGCTCCTGTGCTTGCTACCCTACGTTCCGCTGAATCGACTAGGGTAGTAAAGGGAGAACTACTGCGACTGTGCCCTGGCCTTGACCAGATGAGCACCTCAGTAGAGAAAGCCAAAAACTGAGTGCCATGATATGGCGAGAGCCGGTCAGTTGTTCGAGGGTTACAAATCGTTGGAGATTTTTTCGGCGTTATGCAAGAGATCGGCATTTCCCGATCAGATGCTGACATCACTCTGGTTTAAACCAGGGGCTGTGCCCATGCTTTATTATAAAACTCCTATGGCTAAGTGAGGGCGTTTAAGCCGTATAGTCTGATTGCCTTGTTCGTTGCGCTAAACAACTCCTTCAAGGACCATATAATTGGATCAAGATTGTTTAGATTCCATCCCGAACACCTCCGTACTACCTACGTGAGGGCAGAAGCCGACGACTGGCCAACCCTCAGATTACATGCAACACGGCCGCACAGGAGGAAACAATTAAAAGCATAATAAAATTACATTACAAAAACAGGCTTTGTTTTCATAATAAAGGCAAAGGCAACATGAATACATTTATTCAAATACAATGTCCTGCGAACATTGAGCTGCTGCAAGTCGAGACCCTTCTATGACATCCGCAAAATATCGCTTGGGTGTGTGGTGCTCCTTGCCCTCCGGCGGCCCGCTGGCAACTTCAACAACGTTCATCCTGGCCCACCACATCTTGCAACGAGCGAAGGCCATACGGGCACCTTCAATACAGGCAGAGTGCTTGACGACGTCCAGCCGAGGACAGGCGTTCACCATCCGCCTCACGACTCTGAAGTAGCTGCCAGGCATAGCTTCGGCCAGCCATAGCCGGATTATCAAATCCTTCATGGCTAATTCGGCCACCCTATGCAGCTCCACCAACTATTTCTACCGATCGGTGAAGGACACGGGAGGCTTTGACACCGCATATTGTGACCAGGATAGCTTCTCCGTAGAGCCCCCTCCGGCGTCTGTTACACTGCATGGTAAATCAGGAAAAGCCCCTGGGGAACTCCGAACCCAGGTTAGTAAAAGGTACTACTTCTCTGCATACTTGCTTTGCATCTTAAAAGCCTTACCCGCCGTGATCTTCTTGGCCTCCTGGATCTCCTGGAGGGCGGCCTGGGCCTCATTCTGTGCGGTCTACGTGCTCTGACGAGCCTTGGTGAGTTCAGCCCTTGAGCCGACGCATCATGCTGCAAGGTCTCACATTTTTTCACCGCATCTTGGAGCTCCTGCTGGATTTCTTTGACCCGGGCCTTGAGCTTCTTACGGGAGGCTTGCTGCTGGACAACCTTCTCCTTGGCCTCGCCCAGGGCCTTCCTCAGGGCCTCGACCTTGGTCGCGGCTCCTGCACATATCATGACAACGCGGTAAATATACCGCACTTATTCTTTTCCGAACACATAGCAAGTCGTCATTCACCTTGCTTCTCCTGGAGCCGAATTTAAACCTCGCCGAGCTCGTTCTCGGTCTGCTCCAGCCTCTACTTCAGTTTAGAGACCTCGGCAGCATGCGAGGTTGCGGCCAGCAGTGACGCCTGCTTATCGATACATATTCAGTTAGTCTCCTATAACTAAGGATTGATCCTCTGTCCGGTTCTTCTCGCCGAACACCGGACAGTGTCTCAGGGGCTACTGTCTACACGGGGGTTTTCTCTTTCTTACCTCGAAACCTGTCAACAGGTTGCTGCAGGCTTCATTCAGACCGCTCTTGGTGGTCTGAACCTTCTCGATCACCGCACCCATAAGGACACGATGCTCGTCCACGACGAAGGCAGCTCGTAGCGCCTCCATCAAGTTATCCGGCGCCCCTGGATGGACGGGGGCCACCGGTGGAAGTGGCGCACCCCCCTCCTTCAAAGGGGGCTACTCGCCTGACTCCGGAGCTATATGAGTCTCCGGAATCATATTCGGCTGAGGGCCAAACTGGATGCGGCCCTCTTTGCCGGTCTCCATGGGGCTCGGTTCCCCCATGTGTCCGGAAGTGGAGATCTCACCTCGTGGCGCCTCCAGGACATCGTCCTGGGCTCCTCCCCGGTTCGGAGCGATCCTCCGGGACAACACCTCCGTGTCGTCCCTGGCCCCGGGGGAATAGGCAAGCGGTGGCGACATGCTCGCCATCTCTGACGAAGCCAGTGAACCCCCGGATGAAGATTGCTGGACAAGGTCATGGGCCGGACTGCAATAGTACAGTTAACTATGTTAAAATAATGAAGAGAAAGGGCTGGGTTTGTGCATGAACGAGGCATGTCACTTATGATGCGGCCTGGGGCTTAGTGCAGGGGCGTCGTTCCGGACTACTGTCAACGTCCCACGCGTTATTGACCGCTGGGGCTCCCTTCCCCTTCTTGGGCGTTTCCGCTTCCAGATGCCCCAAAGCCGCCCTCTTCTTCCTCCTCTCCTCAGGGGGAGGGTTGTTTTCCTCTTCGTCCTCCTCTTCCTCATCATTGTCCTCAGGGACAGAGGAATGATCTTTGTCTTCTTCGGACGTCACGTCCGGAGTGCCCTTGCAACGGGGGCCACTCTTGGCCCCCTTGGCCTTCTTCTCCGGCGCCTTATATGGCGCCGGCACCAGCATCTTCGCTAGACGTGGTGAGGAAGTCCTGGATTAGGGGGTATCCGGACAACCGAACTATATCCTTTGGCCGGACTGTTGGACTATGAAGATAGAAGATTGAAGACTTCGTCTCGTGTCCGGATGGGACTCTCTTGGCGTGGAAGGCAAGCTTGGAGATATGGATATGTAGATCTCCTCCCATTGTAACCGACTTTGTGTAACCCTAGCCCCTCTGGTGTCTATAAAAACCGGAGGGTTTGGTCCGTAGGACAACAACAATCATACCATAGGCTAGCTTCTAGGGTTTAGCCTCTACGATCTCGTTGTAGATCAACTCTTGTACTACTCATATCATCAAGATCAATCAAGCATGAAGTTGGGTTTTACCTCCATCGTGAGGGCCCGAACCTGGGTAAACATTGTGTCCCTTGCCTCCTGTTACCATCCGCCTTAGACGCACAGTTCAGGACCCCCTACCCGAGATCCGCCAGTTTTGACACCAACATTGGTGCTTTTCATTGAAAGTTCCACTATGTCGTCGCTGCAAGGTAAGATGGCCCCTTTGATCATTGACAACGATGCAGTCCAGGGTGAGGTTTCCCTCCCTGGACAGATCTTCGTATTCGGCGGCTTCGCACTGCAGGCCAACTCGTTTGGCCATCTGGAGCAGATCGCGAGCTACGCCCCTAGCCATCAGGTCAGGTTTGGAAACTTGAATTACACTGCCGATATCCGCGGAGACTTGATCTTCGACGGATTCGGGCCCATGCCAGGTGTGCCGCATGATCACGACGAGCACGATATAGCTCTGCCGTCGGACAGTGTTTGGGAGATCACGCCAGCAACTTCTCCGGCCTTCAGTCCGGAACAGATCGTGCCATCCGAGGACGGGAGGATAGACCCCGCCTCGGAGGCCGCACCCTCAGTGGCGATAGAGCCGAATACTGACCTTACCCCTCACGAGAGCCATGGCGCCGAACCGTTGGACTCGTCCCTGGCCATGGACTCCGAACCACCCGTGCCCATACCTATCGAATCCGATTGGGCGCCGATCATGGAGTTCACCTCCGCAGATATCTTTCAGCACTCGCCCTTCGGCGATATACTGAACTCGCTAAAATCTCTCTCCCTGTCTGGAGAACATTGGCCGAACTATGTCCAGCTAGAGTGGGATGTGGATGACGAAGAAATTCAATCCCCACCCACCACCCACTTAGTAGCCACTGCCGACGACTTAACCGACATGCTCGACTTCGACTCCGAAGACATTGATGGCATGGAAAACGATGAAGGAGATGAACAAGAACTACTGCCCACGGGACATTGGACCGCCACCTCATCTTATGATATATATATGGTGGACACACCCGAGGAAGGCAATGGCGACAAGAAAACGGAGGACGACCCCTCCAAGAAGCAACCCCACCACCGACATCAGCGACGCCGCTCTAAGTCTCGCCACAGCAAAAGCGGTGATACCGGCACTAGAGATAAAAGTACTCCGAACAGTGCCAAAGATGATGACAATCCCCTCCAGCACGATCAAGAGCCGGAGGATGAACAAGCCAGCCCTCCTAAGAGAGCGGCAGAGGGAGAAACGTAGGACGAAAACTATATGCCTCTCTCCAAAGATGAAGAGAGCCTCGACGACGAAGAATTTGTCGTGCCTGAGGATCCCGTCGAGCAGGAGCGCTTTAAGTGCCGGCTTATTGCCACAGCAAATAGCCTGAAGAAAAAGTAGCAACAGCTTTGAGCATCAGGATCTACTAGCAAATAGATGGACTGAAGTCCTCGCGTCCGAGGAGTATGAACTCGAACGCCCTTCCAGGGGTCACCCAAAGCGCAGGCTGCTACCCCAACTTGAGGAGGAAGCATGGAAACCTACATCACCAGCGTACGATGCGGCTGATCGGCCACCCCGTGGCCGAGATAGAGAGGCAGTCCGGCCTGACAATCAGCCTGCACCCCGCCGCCGTTCAAACAAACATACCAAGGCAACGGGAAATACGCGAGACCTGCGAGACATATTGGAAGACAGGGCAAGACACGCAAGATCGATCTACGGATCACGGGGCCGTGCCCCTACAAGAGATGGTGACCGCCTCGCCGGATACAGTAAAATCAAGTCCGGACGGGCCGAATACAGCAGGCAGGACTCATTCGAGCTGTGTCGCGACATAGCCCAGCACAGAGGCGCAGCACACCCCCGATGCTTCACCGACGAAGTAATGGAGCATGAATTCCCAGAAGGTTTTAAACCTGTAAATATCGAATCATATGATGGTACAACAGACCCCGCTGCATGGATTGAGGACTTCCTCCTCCACATCCACATGGCCCGCGGTGATGATCTACATGCCATCAAGTACCTCCCGTTAAAACTCAAAGGACCAGCTCGGCATTGGCTGAATAGCTTGCCAGTAGACTCCATTGGCTGTTGGGAGGATCTGGAAAACGCATTCCTCAACAATTTCCAGGGCACTTATGTGCGACCACCAGATGCCGATGACTTGAGCCACATAATTCAGCAGCCAGGAGAATCGGCCAGGCAATTCTGGACACGGTTCATAACCAAGAAAAATCAAATTTTCAACTGTCCGGATGCAGAAGCCTTAGCGGCATTTAAGCACAACATCTGTGACGAGTGGCTTGCCCGGCACCTCGGCCAGACAAAGCCGAAATCAATGGCAGCCCTCACGACACTCATGACCCGCTTCTACGTGGGAGAGGATAGCTGGCTGGCTCGTAGCAATAACATATCAAGGAACCTTGCCACTTCGGATACCAAGGACAGCAACGACAGGTCACGTCGCAGCAAACACAAGCGCCGCAGCAACGGCGATAACGCCGAGGATACGATAGTCAATGCCGGATTCAGAGGCTTCAAATCTGGTCAGCGGAAAAAGCCATTCAAAAGAAGCACTCCGGGCCCGTCCAGTTTGGACCGCATACTCGATCGCTCATGTCAAATACATGGCACCCCCGATAAGCCCGCCAATCACACCAACAGAGAATGCTGGGTGTTCAAGCAGGCCGGCAAGTTAAACACCGAAAACAAGGACAAGGGGCTGCATAGTGATGATGAGGAGGAGCCACGGCCACCGAACACGGGAGGACAGAAGAGGTTTCCCCCACAAGTGAGGACAGTGAACATGATATACGCAACCCACATCCCCAAATGGGAACGGAAACGTGCACTAAGGGACACATACGCGATGGAGCCCGTCACCCCAAAGTTCAACCCATGGTCCTCTTGTCCAATCACTTCTGATCGCAGGGACCACCCCACGAGTATCTGTCATGGAGGATCTACCGCGTTGGTCTTAGACCCAATCATCGACGGATATCACCTCACTCGAGTCCTTATGGACGGCGGCAGCAGCCTGAACCTGCTCTACTAGGATACAGTGCGCAAGATGGGTATAGACCCCTCAAGGATCAAACCCACCAAAACGACCTTTAAAGGCGTCATCCCAGGTGTAGAGGCCCATTGTACGGGCTCAATCACACTGGAAGTGGTCTTCGGATCTCCGGACAACTTCTGAAGCGAGGAGCTAATCTTCGATATCGTCCCGTTCCGCAGCGGCTATCACACACTGCTCGGGCGCACCGCATTTGCAAGATTCAATGTGGTACCGCATTATGCATACCTCAAGCTCAAGATGCCAGGACCTAGGGGGGGGGGGTCATCACAATCAATGGAAACACGGAACGCTCGCTCCATACGGAGGAGCACACTGCAGCCCTCGCAACAGAAGCACAAAGCAGCCTTTTGAGGCAATCCACCAGTTCGGCGATCAAGCCCCCGGACACCGTCAAGCCCGTCCGGAGTAACCTACAACAGGATCTCCTGGCACGCTTAGAGCTCGCCTAGCAATTTGGCCCCCGCCCTAGTCTCAGTACAACGGCAAAGTCCGTCCCGCACGTGCATAATTACGCATTGAAAATACCATGGGTATAGGTGGGGGCACGATCACGGCGTGTCCCATGATGCGGCTCAACTGCACTAGGGCTTACTACCTTTATCACTCTCTCTCTTTTAGGACTCTACTCTCTAGAAGCCCTATCCGGCAGCACGATTGCCGGACACATGATACAACACCCAAGGGGGCAGGAAGCCACGTCGTACAACGGAATCCCCACGTGGTCTCTGATAACGAGTTAAATAGCTGTTTTAAGATACCAGTCCACAGCTTGCCCTTGGTTGGAACATGTCAAACTGTCCTATTTTTTCCTTACCGCAATACTTGTATCAGTCTGCTTTAACACATTTTTTAAATAAACAATGCATAGTACTAGTCTATTATTGCATCCTATATTCTTTTATATATATGTTCATCTATGACAATCAGCACCCGTACACTCTGGTATGGCCAATATGCCAGGGGCTTCCGTAGACCCCATAATTCGGCGTGAGAAGTCCAAAAACTTTTGACAGTGCGACACCCCGAACTTATAGCATTATATGCATCAGCTCCGAATCATGTCTTGGGTCAATAGTTGGGTTTGCCCGGCTCCCATGTTTTGGTACCTTACGTTCCGCTATATCGGCTAAGGTAGCACTGGGAGAACTACTGCGATTCTGCCCCAGTTCTTCCGGCCGAGCACCTCAGTAGATAAAGCTAAAACTGACTGTCAAGATGAGGCGAGAGCTGGTCGCTGTTCGAGAGGTCTCAAGTCCCTAAAGACTTTTTCCGCTTCGGGCGAGGAGCCGACCTTGTCCGGCTTAGGCGTGTATAGCACCCCAAATTCGGCCTTCAGAAGACTAGGGGCTTCGCCAAAATTTAAAATTGTAGACTTCTGGCTAAGTGAGAACGATAAAGCATTATAGTCCGATTGCCTGGTTCGTTGTGCTGAACACCTCCCTCGAAGGACCCAATAATGGGAAAAAGAGTGCTTAGATTTATCCCGAACACCCCAGCACTAGTTGCATGGTGGCAGAAGCCGACGACTAGCAACTCTCAGAATTTATAAATGACCGCACAGAAGGTAATATTTTGAATACAAAAGCGTTGCATAACGAACAATGAACTAGTTTTCACAAATACAAGGATCACATGAGCAATTTCATTCAAAGATTACATCTTTGGTACACTCGTCCGCCACGAGACGGGCACCCTTCAGGACACCTTCATAATACATTTCGGGGTGGCGATGCTCCTTGCCCTGCGGCGGCCCCTCCTTCACCAGCCTCTCGGCGTCCATCTTTGCCCAGTGCACCTTCGCACGGGCAAGAGCCCTGCGTGCACCTTCGATGCAGACGGACCGCTTTATGACTTCCAGCCGTGGGCAGGCATCCACAAGCCGCCTCACAAGGCCAAAGTAGCTGTTGGTAAGGGAATCGCCAGGCCACATCCGGACTATAAGGCCCCTCATGGCCTGTTCAGCTGCCTTGTGGAGCTCGACCAGTTGCTTCAGCTGGTCGCTCACGGGCATCGGGTGTTCGGTCCCAGTATACTGAGACCAGAACAACTTCTCCGTCGAGGTTCCCTCCTCGGCTCGGTAGAACTCCGCGGCGTCAGACACACTACGGGGCAGATCTGCGAACGCTCCTGGAGAGCTCTGAACTCGGGTAAGTAAAAGGAAATTTTCTTTTACATGCTTGCTTTGCATAATTAATGCCTTACCCGCTGCTATCTTCTTCACCGGCTCAATTTCCTGGAGGGCCTTTTGGGCTTCGGCCTTGGCATTTTTCGCGCTTTCGAGGGCCTTGGCAAGCTCGGACTCTCGCGTCCTCGAGTCAAGCTCCAGGGACTCATGCTTCTTGACGAGCGCCTGAAGCTCTTGCTGCACCTCGCCTACCCGGGCTTCGTGTCTTTCTCGCTCGGTGCGCTCCTTGGCCGCTTTGTTTTCAGCCTCCGACTATGCCTTCTTCAGGGTCGCCACTTCGGCCGTGGCCCCTGGTACATTAATGATGATCCAGTTATTCTGCAACCAATTCTTTTTTCATATAGACAAGGTCTTGGTTACATTTGTTCTCCACGAGCTGCTTCTTGGCACGACCGAGTTCTTCCTCGGACCGCTCGAGGTTCCGCTTCAGTTCAGCGATCTCCGCAGTATGTGTGGCAGCGGCCAGCAGTGAAGCTTGCATATACAAATAGACATATTTTAATTAGACTCCTGAGTCATGATTCGATCCTCTATTCGGCCTTTCTTTGTGAACGCCAAACATAGCATCAGGGGCTACTGTCTATGTGGCAACATTTCCTATAATTACTTACCTGAAAGCCTGTTAGGAGGCTTGTGCATGCTTCAGTCAGTCCGCTTTTGGCGGACTGAACCTTCTCGATCACCGCACTCATGACAGTGCGGTGCTCTTTGGCGATGGAAGCGCCCTGAAGCGCTTCCAACAAGTTGTCCGGTGCCTCTGGATGGACAGAGGTTAGTGGCATGGGCGGCCTGCCCCTCTTAATAGGGGGTCGCCTGCCGGAGTCCGGAACCATCGAAGGTTCCGGCGCGGTGTTCGGCTGGGGCCCGAACTTCGAGCCCTTGGGAGTCTTGCTCCCTTTGCGCCCAGGGTCCGGAAGGTCGCCCTGAGGCGTCTCCCGGACTACCTCTCCTCGGCCTGGTGCCTTTTTAGACAACACCTCGGTGTTGTCCGTAGGGCGAGGGGTGGAGGCGGTCGGAAGAGAACTGCTGCTCATATCTGACGGGTCCAAAGAACTGTCCGACGAAGATACGTCGATACGGGCTTGGGACGGACTGCAAAATCATGTTCGGCGTAAGGTGAAGCAGTGCAATAGAAACATATCATGAATCGCTATGGTATCCGGATACTTACGACTTCGCCAGGGGCTTGTCCCTGGGCAACCACTCGTCGTCGCTGTAGGCGGCGGTAGTGGAGCAGTCCGAAAGGAGGGTCCTCTTCTTCTTGGACCCTTCGGCCTCCCAGTTGGGGCGGCCTTCCTTTTCTTATCACCCCCGGCTGGGGGGGGGGACTTTCCTCCTCCTCCTCATCTTCATGGGAGGAGTGAGTCTCGGAGTTATCGGACAATGAGTCCGATATCACCTGTCGCCGGAGACCCTTTCGAGTCCCCGTGGCCTTCTTCTTGGTATTCTTCTCCGGCACCTCATAAGGTGCCGGAGTCAGCATCTCCGTCAGGAGGGCATCTGCTGGATCTTCGGGCAGGGGGGCTGGGCAGTCAATCTGCTCGGCTGTCTCCACCTAGTCCTGTCAAAGGCATGGGAGCTTGGATCCCGCACATGATCAAACTTGGGAGAATAGATACCCTGTAAAGAACTTACCGGTTTCACGAGGTGCTTCGTGCTAAGTCCACGGTCCTCGGTTAGGGAAGGGGGAACCTCGGCGCCCTTGAACAGCACCTTCCAGACATCCTTGTGCGTCGTGGCAAAAAGCTCGCGCAAAGTCTGGTGCCGGGCCGGGTCGAACTCCCATAGATTAAAAACCCGTTGTTGACACGGGAGGATCCGGCGGAAGAGCATGACCTGGACCACGTTGACAAGCTTGATTTTCCTGTTCATCATGTTCTTGATGCAGGTCTAGAGTCCGGTCAGCTCTACCGGGTTGCCCCAGGGTAGGCCCCTCTCTTTCCAGGAGGTGAGCCGCATAGGGATTCCAGATCAGAACTCGGGGGCCGCCACCCATTTGGGGTCGCGCGGCTCGGTGATGTCGAACCACCCCGATTGCCACCCTTTATGGTCTCCACATAGGAGCACTTGAGCCATGTGGCTTTGGGCATTTTGCCCACCATGGCGCCTCCACATTCTGCTTGTTGGCCGCCTACGACCTTCGGCTTGACATTGAAGGTCTTCAGCCACATGCCGAAGTGGGGCCGGATGCGGAGGAAGGCCTCGCACACGACGATAAACGCCGAGATGTTGTGTATGAAGTTCTGGGCCAGATCATGAAAGTCGAGCCCGTAGTAGAACATGAGGACGCGGACGAACGGGTGGAGAGGAAATCCCAGTCCGCGGACGAAGTGGGTAAGGAAAACTACTCTCTCACGAGGTTCCGGGGTAGGGACGATTTGCCTCGGGTAGCCGGCGCGCGATAACCGCGGCCAAGTATCCGGCTCCCCGCAGTTTCTTGATGTCCTCCTCCGTGAAGGAGGATTTCATCCACTTGCCTCCCGCTCCGGACATGCTTGGGGCGGTCTGAGGAGAAAGACGTAAACTTGGGTGTTGGAGCTCGGGTGCGTGAGAATGGGTGTGTGAGGAGGAAGAAGGCATAGGTGAAAAAGGTGAACCTTATCCCTTTATAAAGGCAGACAAAGCTATACGCCCCTACTAGCCCGGTAACTCGCTTATTCCCTAAGCGCCGCGATTGATGGCGCGGTTGGGTTACCCACGCCCGTATTGATGAGAATCCCGTGATAAGGGGACACGATCTCTGCTTTGACAAGACATGCCAAGGAAACCGCCTCGCGACATGCAGCAAGGCAGGTTGAGAAAAATGGTTCGAATAATGTCCGGGCCGTGGTATGATATTATGATATCAAGTGCGTCGACAGATTAGATTGGTGGAAATATTATTCTCTCTACGGTGGTATGTGGAACTTGTTTTGCAGAGCCGAACACTATTCTTGTGTTCAAGATCTTCTATGGAGTATTCAGAGGAGGAACCCACCTTGCAATGCCGAAGACAAACTGCACGCCGGACTCATCGTCATTGAAGCCTGGTTCAGGGGCTACTGAGGAAGTCCTGGATTAGGGGGTATCCGGACAGCCGGACTATATCCCTTGGCCGGACTGTTGGACTATGAAGATACAAGATTGAAGACTTCGTCTCATGTCCGGATGGGACTCTCTTGGCGTGGAAGGCAAGCTTGGCGATATGGATATGTAGATCTCCTCCCATTGTAACCGACTCTGTGTAACCCTAGCCCCACCATTGTCCATATAAACCGGAGGGTTTGGTCCGTAGGACAACAACAATCATACCATTGGCCAGCTTCTAGGGTTTAGCCTCTACGATCTCATGGTAGATCAACTCTTGTACTACTCATATCATCAAGATCAATCAAGCAGGAAGTAGGGTTTAACCTCCATCGTGAGGGCCCGAACCTGGGTAAACATTGTGTCCCTTGCCTCCTGTTACCATCCGCCTTCGGCGCACAGTTCGGGACCCCCTACCCGAGATCCGCCGGTTTTGACACCGACATGCAGGATGACCGGTTCTTCGGGCAGCGGAGCCAGACACTGGATCCGCTTCGCCCTCTCCATCCAGTCCTGAAAGAGCAATAATAAAAGCTCAGATATCACATTTAAGTTGGGGATACATCATACCTCGCTGGCGGGGTGTTTATAGTCGTGACCACAGTCTGAATCCGTGACCGGCGGTTTCTCGTTGCCCTTAAAGAGCAACTTCCGAGCATCTTCGTGGGTGGTATCAAAGAGCCTCACCAGGTGTTGGGGATATTACTACTGGGCGTAAACCGGCCAGGTGGGCCGGGTTAACTTCTTCAGTAGTTAAGTGTGTTAAAGCCCAAGAAAGCAGATGAGGGTAGGGCCCATAGCCGGCTTAAAGACTTGTAGCCGTAAACTGGCATGTGAATATAAACTTGTATTATAAGTTAGGAATAAGGAGAGATCAACCCGGATACGAATATGAACCGGTGTTGGGACTCTGTGAACCGACGGGCGTCACCCGTGTATATAAGGGGATGACCCGGCGGCGGTTCAGAGAGAACAGACAACAACTCGAGACTTAGGCGAAGCTTATTTGCTCCCTAGTCATCGAGACCCCATCAATTCCATCACAACTAGACGTAGGCTTTTACCTTCATCGAAGGGGCCGAACTAGTGTAAACTCTCTTGCGTCCCTGTGTTCGCTTTAACCCCTTCAAGCTAACCCATCGCGATGGCTCCACGACTAAGTCCCTTCATGAGGACATCTGCCGTGACAAAACCACGACAGTTGGCGCCCACCGTGGGGCTATCGCACGATGGTTTCAAGTTCTTGGAGGGCCGCTTCGAAGGACTCGAGGGCTATGCTGTGGGCCGGATGATTAAGAGTCGTCGCGGCAAGCTCTACATCGACGATGCAGGCTGGGGCCCCGAGGCCGGCTCAATTGAGTATGGGTACCGGGTCCCCTTTGGTGGCATACATGTTTTCATCGGCAAGATCGGTGAACCGGGCCCTGAGCCGGACATCTGCACCGACCTCGTTGAAACGGCTCAGCGTGCGCGATCTGCCCAGGTTAAACCGGCCGTGAAGCATGCCTTTGTGGGAGTCATCCATGGAGGAGGTTATGAGGATGGATCGGAATCTGGTGGCGAGACCGTTGTTTATTCTGGCGACGAGTCATCCACCGGAGAAACTGAATCTCTATATCAGCTACAAGATGGCCGGATTGGGGGCTGTTCCGATGGCTACAGTATTCCGGACCCCTCTGATCTGCCCAACCGAGTTGGAATATTCATGGCCGGTACACAAGCAGTGCTTCATTCTTCGACCACTGCGACAATGATCTCCGGTTCGGTGGTGGCGACGGCTGCCGCGGCAATGATCTCAAGTTTTATCGGATCTGTTCGATGTGTTGGCTGCGCTCATTGCAGAGGCTAACCCGACGGATCAGGACGCCCACAACGCGGAGATTACAAAGGTGAGGGAACATATCACTCAGGCCAAGGCGGACCTAGCAGCTGAAAATACCAGGATGACGGCAGAGCGGGCCGCTTTAGATGCGCAAGCCTACATGCTCATGCTGGACCAGAACGCGTCGCATGAAGTCATGAAAAGGAAGTACCGATCCCGTTTGCCTTCGGTTTTTGAAGCCAGAGACCTCTTCAACACCCCAGGAGTAATCCGCCGGTGGTAAACCGGGCGGAAGCTCTTGGGACGGGCGCGCCGGTTCCGCCCCGTTTGACGGATCTGCCTCATCATAACACTGTGGTACCTCAGGCCGTTCCAACACGTCCGGGTCACTACTCCAACCCGATGGACAACCTTGTTGCAGCTGCTGCGTGGCTGGAGGCCATTCCAATTGAAGGTGATTCACCGCAGGCAGTAGAGACGCGCCGGGTCAAAGATCTTCTTAGGACAACTTTGGTCCAACAGGAAGCATACTCGTACAGCCGTGACCGGATCTACTCTACCCCTCGTCCAAGCCGGAGCTATAGCAGACGTATGGATGAACCGGCCGTATCGAGCAATGCACGACGTGGAGCGCCCCGTGGTGACAACCTAGCGGTCGGTGCTGATAATGCTCAGGAAGTGGTGGACCGGGCCCGAGCGCGCAGGGAGGCCGAGTTAGTAGCGCAGTATCAGGCTCATCATCTCACGCCGGTTCGTCCAACCATCTCGGTCGAACCTGGGGTTACTTCTAGTGCTTTGGGGGTACCTTGCCTTGTCCTCGCTTTACGCAATATGCGCCTGCCCAAGGATTTCAAGGGCCCGCGCAAGGTACCAAATTACACGGCAGATCAACCCCCAGAGACTTGGGTGGAGAGCTACGAGATGGCCATGGAGATTCTTGATGTGGGTGATGCGGCATGTGCGAAGTACTTCACCATGATGCTCGAAGGAATGGCCCTTACTTGGTTAAAAAGCTTACCGCCCAATTCTATCAGTTCATGGGCCCAGTTACGAGCCCAGTTCATCAGTAATTTCAAGGATACATGTAAGCAGCCTATGTTGATAGTGGACATAGCTGCCTCTGTCCAGGAGGAAGGAGAATCGACGACTCATTGGGTGCGCCGGGTCTTGCAAGTTTTGCATTCATCGGACAGCATCAACGCTGACACCGCTGTTATCACCCTGGAAGGCAACTGCCGGTTTGGGCCTTTAAAGTTGAAGTTGGGGTGGATGAAGCGTCATTGCACGGATATGGGGACTCTCATGGCTGCATTAGTGAAGTATGCTGATTCTGATAGTACCAAGGATCCTGAGTCTGATGACGACAAGGTAGGGAAGGGAAAGAAGAACAGCAACTCCAGAGGGCAGCAGCATAATCCGGCAGGTAATGGTGGCGGAGGCAAGCATAAAGCGGATGTCAACATGGACTTCGTGGCTAATACCAATGCACAGGACAAGGGCCAGCGACGCAAGGGTAAACCGCCGAATCGCGGTGGAGCGCCTAATCCTAACCCGGACCGCTTAAATTATCTATTGAACCAGCCCTGTCCAAAGCATGGGACGAAGGAGGTGCCAGCAAACCACCTTTGGAAGGACTGCTACATTATGCAGGAGTTAAAGAATTCTAACGCTTTCTGGTATGATCACGACTCCGGTGGTGGCTCAGGATCCGGTCCAGGTTACGGTGGAGGAAATTCCGGTTCAGGATTTAATGGTAATCCAGGCGGACATAACAATCAAAATAATAGCCAGGGTGGTTACAATCAGCAGCAGCAGCAGTCGGGTTACTAGAGTCACCCGAAGCAGTTGAATAGTGGGCAATATCATGTCTTCACCACTAGTTTGGACAAGCGAGACCAGAAGGTTCAAAGGAGGGTTGTGAATTCTGTTGAACCAGCCGTGCCCCAATATCTACGCTGGTCTGAACAGCCAATCGTGTGGAGCAGAGAGGATCACCCTCCCCGGGTTGATAATCCGGGTCAGCTAGCGTTGGTGGTGGCGCCTCAGGTGGGAGGTTATAAGTTCACCAAGGTACTCATGGATGGAGGGAGCAGTATTAATATCTTGTACTATGAGACCTTCCGTCGTATGGGACTAACAGATAAAAATCTTAAACCGTCCAATACGGTATTCCATGTTGTGGTACCTGGTAAGTCAGCATACCCTGTTGGTAAGATAGCCCTGGAAGTGGCCTTTGGAGATGATCATGATTCCAGGTCGGAGACATTGACTTTTGAGGTGGTAAAAATCCAGAGTCCATATCATGCCTTGTTTGGGCGGCCAACTTACGCCAAGTTCATGGCACGGCCCTGTTATGTGTATTTGCAGCTCAAGATGCCTGGTCACAAGGGGACAATAACGGTTCATGGAAGCCGCAAGGTTGCCTTAGAGTGTGAAGTAGGTGATGCGGCCTATGCAGAGTCGGTTTGTGCCACAGAGGAGCTGAAATACTATAAGGATAATGTTGATTCGGCAGACATGACTCCGTTGAAGAAGCCAACCACGGAGCATGATCCGGCCCTGAAGTTCAAATCAGCAGCTGAAACTAAGCTTGTTGACTTCGTACCTGGCGATTCGTCCAAGCAGTTCCGCATCAGTGCCAACTTGGATCCGAAATAGGAAGGCGCGCTCATCGAGTTCATCCGTGAGAATCGGGACATTTTTGCATGGAAGCCTTCTGACATGCCAGGTGTACCGAGGCAACTCGCTGAGCACACTCTTAATGTGGATCCTAAGTACAAACCGGTGAAACAGTTCCTCCGCCGGTTTAACAAAGAAACACGCAAGGCTATTGGAGAGGAGGTGGCCAGGCTCTTGACAACTGGCTTTATTATTGAAGTTTTCCACCCTGAGTGGCTTGCTAATCCGGTGCTGGTCCTTAAGAAAAATGGCACCTGGCGCATGTGTGTGGATTACACAGATATTAATAAGGCTTGTCCAGCAGATCCTTTTGCCCTCCCCCGTATTGATCAAATTATTGATGCTATGGCGGGTTGTGAGCGTTTGAGTTTTTTGGATGCATATTCTGGCTATCATCAGATCAAAATGGCAGTTAAGGACCAGGAGAAGACGGCGTTCATAACTCCCTTTGGAGCCTTCTGCTATGTGTCTATTGAAGGAAATATGCCCTAGAGGCAATAATAAAGCTATTATTTATTTCCTTATGTCATGATAAATGTTTATTATTCATGCTAGAATTGTATTAACAGGAAACATAATACATGTGTGAATACATAGACAAACAGAGTGTCACTAGTATGCCTCTACTTGACTAGCTCATTAATCAAAGATGGTTATGTTTCCTAGCCATGAACAAAGAGTTGTTATTTGATTAACGAGATCACATCATTAGTTGAATGATCTGATTGACATGACCCATTCCATTAGCATAGCACCCGATCGTTTAGTATGTTGCTATTGCTTTTATCCATGACTTATACATGTTCCTTTAACTATGAGAATATGCAACTCCCGTTTACCATAGGAACACTTTGTGTGCTACCAAACGTCACAACGTAACTGGGTGATTATAAAGGTGCTCTACAGGTGTCTCCGAAGGTACATATTGGGTTGGCATATTTCAAGATGAGGATTTGTCACTCCGATTGTCGGAGAGGTATCTCAGGGCCTTCTCGGTAATGCACATCACATAAAGCCTTGCAAGCATTGCAACCAATGAGTTAGTTGCGAGATGATGTATTACGGAACGAGAAAAGAGACTTGCCGGTAACGAGATTGAACTAGGTATTGGATACCGACGATCGAATCTCGGGCAAATAACATACCGATGACAAAGGGAACAACGTATGTTGTTATGCGGTCTGACCGATAAAGATCTTCGTAGAATATGTAGGAGCCAATATGGGCATCCAGGTCCCGCTGTTGGTTATTGACCGGAAACGTGTCTCGGTCATGTCTACATTGTTCTCGAACCGTAGGGTCCGCACGCTTAAGGTTTCGATGACAGTTATATTATGAGTTTATGAGTTTTGATGTACCGAAGGAGTTCGGAGTCCCGGATGAGATCGGGGACGTGACGAGGAGTCTCGAAATGGTCGAGACATATAGAATTATATATTGGAAGCCTATGTTTGGACATCGGATGCATTCCGGGTGAAATCAGGATTTTACCGGAATACCGGGAGGGTTACCGGAACCCCCCGGGAGCATAATGGGCCAACATGGGCCTTGGAGGAAAGGTGAGAGGGCAGCCCTAGGGGCTGCGCGCCTCCCCCCCTTCCCTAGTCCTATTAGGACTAGGAGAAGTGGGGCGCCCCCTCTCTCTCTCTCTCCCCCTTGGAGCAATCCTAGTCCAACTAGGATTGGGGGGGGGGGGAATCCTACTCCCAGAGGGAGTAGGACTCTCCTGGCGCACCACACCTGGCCGGCCAGCCCCTCCCCCTTGGATCCTTTATATACGGGGGTAGGGGGCACACCAAAGACACACAAGTTGATCTACGGATCGTTCCTTAGCCGTGTGCGGTGCCCCCTTCCACCAAATTCCACCTCGATTATATCGTTGCAGTGCTTAGGCGAAGCCCTGCGCCGGTAACACATCAAGATCGTCACCACGCCGTCGTGCTGACGGAACTCTTCCCCGACGCTTTGCTGGATCGGAGCCCGGGGATCGTCATCGAGCTGAACGTGTGCCAAGAACTCGGAGGTGCCGGAGTAACGGTGCTGTGATCGGTTGGATCGCGAGGAGAACGTACGACTACTTCCTCTACGTACGACTACTTCCTCTATGTTGTGTCAACGCTTCCGCTTCGGTCTACGAGGGTACGTAGACAAACTCTCTCCCCTCTCGTTGCTATGCATCACCATGATCTTGCGTGTGCGTAGGAAATTTTTTGAATTTACTGCGTTCCCCAACAGTGGCATCCGAGCCTAGGTTTTATGGTTGATGTTATTTGCACGAGTAGAACACAAGTGAGTTGTGGACGATACAAGTCATACTGCCTACCAGCATGTCATACTTTGGTTCAGCGGTATTGTTGGATGAGACGATCCGGACCAACCTTACGCGTACGCTTACGCGAGACCGGTTCCCTCGACGTGCTTTGCACAGAGATGGCTTGCGGAAGACTGTCTCTCCAACTTTAGTTGAACCGAGTGTGGCTACGCCCGGTCCTTGAGAAGGTTAAAATGGTGTCTATTTGACAAACTATCGTTGTGGTTTTGATGCGTAGGTAAGATGAGTTCTTGCTTAAAGCCCGTAGCAGCCACGTAAAACTTGCAACAACAAAGTAGAGGACGTCTAACTTGTTTTTGCAGGGCATGTTGTGATGTGATATGGTCAAGACGTGATGCTAAATTTTATTGTATGAGATGATCATGTTTTGTAACCGAGTTATCGGCAACTGGCAGGAGCCATATGGTTGTCGCTTTATTGTATGCAATGCAATCGCGATGTAATGCTTTACTTTATTACTAAGCGGTAGTGATAGTCGTAGAAGCATAAGATTGGCGAGACGACAAAGATGCTACGATGGAGATCAAGGTGTCGCGCCGGTGACGATGGTGATCATGACGGTGCTTCGAAGATGGAGATCACAAGCACAAGATGATGATGGCCATATCATATCACTTATATTGATTGCATGTGATGTTTATCCTTTTATGCATCTTATCTTGCTTTGATTGACGGTAGCATTATAAGATGATCTCTCACTAAATTATCAAGAAGTGTTCTTCCTGAGTATGCACCGTTGCGAAAGTTCTTCGTGCTGAGACACCACGTGATGATCGGGTGTGATAGGCTCTACGTTCAAATACAACGGGTGCAAAACAGTTGCACACGCGGAATACTCAGGTTTAACTTGACGAGCCTAGCATATACAGATATGGCCTCGGAACACAGAGACCGAAAGGTTGAGCGTGAATCATATAGTAGATATGATCAACATAGTGATGTTCACCATTGAAACTACTCCATCTCACGTGATGATCGGACATGGTTTAGTTGATTTGGATCACGTGATCACTTAGAGGATTAGAGAGATGTCTATCTAAGTGGGAGTTCTTAAGTAATATGATTAATTGAACTTTAATTTATCATGAACTTAGTCCTGGTAGTATTAGCATATCTATGTTGTAGATCAATAGCTCGCATTGTTGCTTCCCTGTGTTTATTTTGATATGTTCCTAGAGAAAATTGTGTTGAAAAATGTTAGTAGCAATGATGCGGATTGGATCCGTGATCTGAGGTTTATCCTCATTGCTGCACAGAAGAATTATGTCCTTGATGCACCGCTAGGTGACGGACCTTTTGCAGGAGCAGATGCAGACGTTATGAACGTTTTGCTAGCTCAATATGATGACTACTTAATAGTTTAGTGCACCATGCTTAACGGCTTAGAATCGGGACTTCAAAGACGTTTTGAACGTCATGGACCATACGAGATGTTCCAGGAGTTGAAGTTGATATTTCAAGCAAATACCCGAGTTGAGAGATATGAAGTCTCCAACAAGTTCTATAGCTAAAAGATGGAGGAGAATCGCTCAACTAGTGAGCATGTGCTCAGATAGTCTGAGTACTACAATCGCTTGAATCAAGTGGGAGTTAATCTTCCAGATAAAATAAGTGATTGACAGAATTCTCTAGTCACCATCACCAAGTTAGTAGAACTTCGTGATGAACTATAATATGCAAGGGATAACGGAAAATATTCCCAAGCTCTTCGCGATGCTAAAATCGGCGAAGGTAGAAATCAAAGAAAAACATCAAAGTGTTGATGGTTGACAAGATCACTAGTTTCAAGAAAAGGGCAAAAGGAAAGAAGGGGAACTTCAAGAAGAACGGCAAGCAAGTTGCTGCTCAAGTGAAAAAGCCCAAGTCTGGTCCTAAGCCTGAGACTAAGTGCTTCTACTGCAAAGGGACTGGTCACTGGAAGCGGAACTACCCCAAGTGATTGGCGGATAAGAAGGATGGCAAAGTGAACATAAGTATATTTGATATACATGTAATTGATGTGTACTTTACTAGTGTTCATAGCAACCCCTCAGTATTTGGTACTAGTTCAAGTTGCTAAGATTAGTAACTCGAAACAGGAGTTGCAGAATGAACAAAGACTAGTTAAAGGGCAAGGTGACGATGTGTGTTGGAAGTGGTTCCAAGATTGATATGATCATCATCACACACTCCCTATACTTTCGGGATTAGTGTTGAAACTAAATAAGTGTTATTTGGTGTTTGCGTTGAGCATGAATATGATTTGATCATGTTAATTGCAATACAGTTATTCATTTAAGTTAAGAGAACAATTGTTGTTCTGTTTACATGAATAAAACCTTCTATGGTCATACACACCAATGAAAATAGTTCATTGGATCTCGATCGCAGTAATACACATATTCATGATATTGAAACCAAAAAGATGCGAAGTTAATAATGATAGTGCAACCTATTTGTGGCACTGCCGTTTAGGTCATATTGGTGTAAAGCGCATGAAGAAACTCCATGCTGATGGGATTTTGGAATCACTTGATTATGAATCACTTGATGCTTGCGAACCATGCCTCTTGGGCAAGATGACTAAAACGCCGTTCTCCGGAACAATGGAGCAAGCAACAGATTTGTTGGAAATCATACATACCGATGTATGTGGTCCGATGAATATTAAGGCTCGCGACAAGTATCATTATTTTCTGACCTTCACAGATGATTTAAGCAGATATGGGTATATCTACTTAATGAAACACAAGTCTGAAACGTTTGAAAAGTTCAAAGAATTTTAGAGTGAAGTGAAAATTATCGTGACAAGAAAATAAGGTTTCTACGATCTGATCGCGGAGACAAATATTTGAGTTACGAGTTTGGTCTTCAATTAAAACAATGTGGAATAGTTTCACAAATACATGCCACCTGGAACACCACAGCACAATGGTGTGTCCGAACGTCATAACCGTACTTTATTGGATATAGTACAATCTATGATGTTTCTTACCGATTTACCAATATCGTTTTGGGATCATGCATTAGAGACAGCTGCATTCACGTTAAAAGGCACACCATCGAAATCCGTTGAGACGACGCCTTATGAACTATGGTTTGGCAAGAAACCAAAGTTGTCGTTTCTTAAAGTTTGGGGTTACGATGCTTATGTGAAAAAGTTTCATCCTGATAAGCTCAAACCCAAATCGGAGAAATGTGTCTTCATAGGATATCCAAAGAAAACTGTTGGATACACCTTCTATCACAGATCCGAAGGCAAGACTTTTGTTGCTAAGTTCGGAAACTTTCTAGAGAAAGAGTTTCTTTCGAAAGAAGTGAGTGGGAGGAAAGTAGAACTTGATAAGGTAATTGTACCTTCTCCCTTATTGGAAAGTAGTTCATCACAGAAAACTGTTCCTGTGACTACTACACCAATTAGTGAGGAAGCTAATGATGATGATCATGTAACTTCAGATCAAGTTACTACCGAATCTCGTAAGTAAACCAGAGTGAGATCCGCACCAGAGTGGTACGGTAATCCTGTTCTGGAAGTCATGTTACTAGAGCATGATGAACTTGCGAACTATGAGGAAGCGATGATGAGCCCAGATTCCGCGAAATGGTTAGAGGCCATGAAATCTGAGATATGATCCATGTATGAGAACAAAGTATGGACTTTGATGGATTTGCCCGATGATCGGCAAGCCAAAGAAAATAAATGGATCTTGAAGAGGAAGACGGACACTGATAGTAGTGTTACTATCTACAAAGCTAGAATTGTCGCAAAAGATTTTTTTGACAAGTTCAAGGTGTTGACTACGATGAGAGTTTCTCACTCGTATCTATGCTTAAGTCTGTCCGAATCATGTTAGCAATTGCCGCATTTTATGAAATCCGGCAAATGGATAAACAAAACTACATTCCTTAATGGATTTTTTAAGAAGAGTTGTATACGATGCAACTAGAAGGTTTTGTCGATCCTGAAGGTGTTAACAAAATATGCAAGCTCCAGCGATCCATCTATGGACTGGTGCAAGCATCTCGGAGTTGGAATATACGCTTTGATAAGTTGATCAAAGCATATAGTTTTATACAGACTTGCGGTGAAGCCTGTATTTAAGAGAAAGTGAGTGGGAGCACTACAGCATTTCTGATAAGTATATGTGAATGACATATTGTTGGTCGGAAATAATGTAGAATTATTCTGTAAAGCATAAAGGAGTATTTGAAAGGAGTTTTTCGAAGAAGGACCTCGGTGAAGCTGCTTACATATTGAGCATCAAGATCTATAGAGATAGATCAAGACGCTTGATAAGTTTTTCAATAAGTACATACCTTGGAAAGATTTTGAAGTAGTTCAAAATGAAACAGTCAAAGAAAGAGTTCTTGCCTGTATTACAAGGTGTGAACTTGAGTAAGACTCAAAGCCCGACCACGGCAGATGATAGAAAGAGAATGAAAGTCATTTCCTATGCCTCAGCCATAGATTCTATAAAGTATGCCATGCTATGTACCAGATCTATTGTATACCCTACACTGTGTTAGGCAAGGGAGTACAATAGTGATCTAGGAAGTAGATCACTGGACATCGGTCAAAATTATCCTTAGTAAAATAAGGATATGTTTCTCGATTATGGATGTGACAAAAAGGCTCATCGTAAAAGGTTACGTCGATGCAAGTTTTGACACTAATCTAGATGACTCTAAGTCTCAATCTAGATACATATTGAAAGTGGGAGCAATTAGCTAAAGTAGCTTCGTGCAGAACATTGTAGACATAGAAAATTGCAAAATACATAACGGATCTGAATGTGGCAGACCCGTTGACTAAACTTCTCTCACAAGCAAAACATGATCACACCGTAGTACTCTTTGGGTGTTAATCACATAGCGATGTGAACTAGATTACTGAATCTAGTAAACCCTTTGGGTGTTGGTCACATATCGATGTGAACTATGGGTGTTAATCACATGGTGATGTGATCTAGATTATTGACTCTAGTGCAAGTGGGAGACTGAAGGAAATATGCCCTAGAGGCAATAATAAAGCTATTATTTATTTCCTTATGTCATGATAAATGTTTATTATTCATGCTAGAATTGTATTAACAGGAAACATAATACATGTGTGAATACATAGACAAACAGAGTGTCACTAGTATGCCTCTACTTGACTAGCTCATTAATCAAAGATGGTTATGTTTCCTAGCCATGAACAAAGAGTTGTTATTTGATTAACGAGATCACATCATTAGTTGAATGATCTGATTGACATGACCCATTCCATTAGCATAGCACCCGATCGTTTAGTATGTTGCTATTGCTTTTATCCATGACTTATACATGTTCCTTTAACTATGAGAATATGCAACTCCCGTTTACCATAGGAACACTTTGTGTGCTACCAAACGTCACAACGTAACTGGGTGATTATAAAGGTGCTCTACAGGTGTCTCCGAAGGTACATATTGGGTTGGCATATTTCAAGATGAGGATTTGTCACTCCGATTGTCGGAGAGGTATCTCAGGGCCTTCTCGGTAATGCACATCACATAAAGCCTTGCAAGCATTGCAACCAATGAGTTAGTTGCGAGATGATGTATTACGGAACGAGAAAAGAGACTTGCCGGTAACGAGATTGAACTAGGTATTGGATACCGACGATCGAATCTCGGGCAAATAACATACCGATGACAAAGGGAACAACGTATGTTGTTATGCGGTCTGACCGATAAAGATCTTCGTAGAATATGTAGGAGCCAATATGGGCATCCAGGTCCCGCTGTTGGTTATTGACCGGAAACGTGTCTCGGTCATGTCTACATTGTTCTCGAACCGTAGGGTCCGCACGCTTAAGGTTTCGATGACAGTTATATTATGAGTTTATGAGTTTTGATGTACCGAAGGAGTTCGGAGTCCCGGATGAGATCGGGGACGTGACGAGGAGTCTCGAAATGGTCGAGACATAAAGAATTATATATTGGAAGCCTATGTTTGGACATCGGATGCATTCCGGGTGAAATCAGGATTTTACCGGAATACCGGGAGGGTTACCGGAACCCCCCGGGAGCATAATGGGCCAACATGGGCCTTGGAGGAAAGGTGAGAGGGCAGCCCTAGGGGCTGCGCGCCTCCCCCCTTCCATAGTCCTATTAGGACTAGGAGAAGTGGGGCGCCCCCTCTCTCTCTCTCTCCCCCTTGGAGCAATCCTAGTCCAACTAGGATTGGGGGGGGGGGAATCCTACTCCCAGAGGGAGTAGGACTCTCCTGGCGCACCAGACCTGGCCGGCCAGCCCCTCCCCCTTGGATCCTTTATATACGGGGGCAGGGGGCACCCCAAAGACACACAAGTTGATCTACGGATCGTTCCTTAGCCGTGTGCGGTGCCCCCTTCCACCAAATTCCACCTCGATTATATCGTTGCAGTGCTTAGGCGAAGCCCTGCGCCGGTAACACATCAAGATCGTCACCACGCCGTCGTGCTGACGGAACTCTTCCCCGACGCTTTGCTGGATCGGAGCCCGGGGATCGTCATCGAGCTGAACGTGTGCCAAGAACTCGGAGGTGCCGGAGTAACGGTGCTGTGATCGGTTGGATCACGAGGAGAACGTACGACTACTTCCTCTATGTACGACTACTTCCTCTACGTTGTGTCAACGCTTCCGCTTCGGTCTACGAGGGTACGTAGACAAACACTCTCCCCTCTCGTTGCTATGCATCACCATGATCTTGCGTGTGCGTAGGAAAATTTTTGAATTTACTGCGTTCCCCAACATCTATGCCTTTTGGGCTCAAGAGTGCCCAGGCAACTTATCAATGGTGTGTACAAAATTGCCTTCACAAGCAGATTGGCCGTAATGTACATGCTTACGTGGATGATATCGTGGTTAAGTCAAGGGATAAGGAGACTCTGGTGGACGATTTGAAGGAAACCTTTGATAACCTGAGGACGTACAAGATGATGCTTAATCCGGCCAAGTGTGTCTTTGGTGTACCGGCAGGCAAGTTATTGGGTTTTCTGGTGTCCAACAGGGGAATCGAGGCCAATCCGGAGAAGATCACAGCCATCACCTCCTTGGCTAAACCAAAGTGTATCAATGATGTTCAACGCCTGGCAGGCCGGATTGCCGCGTTGAGCCGGTTTATCAGTCGCCTTGGTGATAAGGCAATCCCTTTGTATCAGATGTTAAAGAAGACGGATCAATTCGTCTGGTGTTCTGCTGCTGATAAGGCATTTGAGGACTTAAAGCGGCAGTTGGCCAATCCGCCTGTACTCGCCGCTCCCATTGACAAGGAGCCATTGCTGCTATATGTTGCTGCTAATGCTCGTGCGGTCAGTGTGGCTATTGTGGTGGAGCGAAAGGAGGCAGGCAAGGAGCATCCGGTTCAGCGTCCGGTCTATTATATCAGCGAGGTACTTATTGAGTCCAAACAAAGGTATCCGCATTGGCAGAAGCTGGTATATGGAGTTTTTATGGCAAGCCAGAAGCTTAAGCAATACTTCCAAGGGCACCCCATTACGGTGGTCAGTTCTGCTCCCTTGGGCGATATCATCCAGAACCGGGAAGCGACTGGTCGGATTGCCAAGTGGGCTATAGAGCTTGGGCTGCACGGGTTAAAATACGTGCCTCGGACGGCGGTTAAGTCTCAAGCACTGGTCGATTTCATCAATGATTGGACGGAATTTCAAGCACCTGAAGAAAAGCCGGATCACACATATTGGACCATCCATTTTGACGGATCCAGGCATTGGAGGGCTCGGGGGCTGGAGTCGTATTAACTTCCCCATGAGGTGACAAGTTTTGTTACGTTCTCCGCTTAATGTTCCCTTGCACTAACAATGCAGCTGAGTATGAAGCCTTGCTCCACGGTCTCCGGGTGGCTAAGGAGATGAATTCAAGTCGAGTTAAGTGCTTCGGTGACTCGGACCTCGTGGCTCAACAGGTGTTCGACACTTGGGATTCCAAGGACCCACTCATGGCAGCATATCGTCGTGAG
This sequence comes from Aegilops umbellulata, assembly GCA_032464435.1. NCBI lineage: Eukaryota > Viridiplantae > Streptophyta > Magnoliopsida > Poales > Poaceae > Aegilops > Aegilops umbellulata. Next base: position 154,201,975 of record CP136057.1, on the reverse strand, counting down.
GTGGATACTGTTGCAGGTCACTTTAAAGGCTATCAGGTGGACCACGTGGACCGACGGAAGAACGAAGCGGCGGACGCTTTAAGCTGGCTGGGCTCTCAGCGCAAACCGGTGCCGCCCAATGTTTTTCTCGATGTGCTGCACAACCCGTCGGTTAAGCTCCCTGGTGAAGCGGATTTGGCTATTCCTAATCCGGAGGCTCAGTTAGTGGCAGCTCTTCATGTCATTCCGGATTGGACGCTTCCTTACCTTGCGTATATGAACCGGGGCGAATTACCAGAGGATGAGATTCTGGCCTGACAGATAATCCGGCGATCCAAGTCCATGACTATTGTCAACGGCGAATTGCATCATTGCAGTGTATCAGGGGCGTTTCAATGCTGTGTGTCTCCTGAAGAAGGCTGTGACATTTTGCTTGAGATCCACGAAGGAGATTGTGGTCACCACGCCGGTTCAAAGTCTTTGGTGGCTAAAGCGTTCCGCCATGGCTTCTATTGGCTAACTGCTCATGCCGATGCGGAAGATCTGGTCAGACGATGTGAAGGTTGCCAAAAGTTTTCAAGACGTGCTCATGTGCCGGCTCAAGAATTGAGAATGATTCCAATTACTTGGCCGTTTGCGACTTGGGGGCTGGATATGGTTGGTCCTTTCAAAAGGTCCAAGGATAAGAAGACCCACCTTCTGGTGGCGGTTGATAAATTTACAAAGTGGGTGGAGGCAGAGCCCGTTAGCAAGTGTGATGCAGCCACGGCGGTTCAGTTCATCAAAAAGTGATTTTCCGGTTCGGCTTTCCACATAGTATCATCACAGATAATGGTACTAATTTGTCCAAGGGTGCCATGAAGGAGTTCTGCGAACGTGAGCACATCCGGCTTGATGTTTCGTCAGTAGCCCACACACAGTCCAATGGTCAGGCAGAGCGAGCTAATCAAGAGATCTTGAGAGGCATCAAACCCCGGCTTATCGTTCCTTTGCAGAGAACACCGGGTTGTTGGGTAGAAGAGTTACCATCTATGTTATGGAGTATTAATACTACACCCAACAGATCAATAAGATACACACCGTTCTTCATGGTTTACGGAGTGGAGGCGGTTCTCCGCAGTGATATCCATCATGATTCACCTCGTGTGGCGGCTTTTGTTGAAGCGGACAACGAGACAACACGACAAGATGGTTTGGACCTGTTGGATGAAGAGCGTGACATAGCTGCTGCCCGCTCGGCAATTTACCAAGATGATCTTCGTCGTTATCACAGTCGCCGAGTCAGAACCAGAACCTTTCAAGAGGGAGATTTGGTGCTTCGGCTCATCCAAGATCAGACTGATATGCATAAGTTATCCCCACCTTGGGAGGGGCCTTTCATGGTCAGCAAGAATCTGCACAATGGGTCATACTATCTGATCGATATTCGAGAGCACAAAGACTCACGTACATCAGAGGTGGAGACCAACAGGCCGTGGAAATAGCTCATCTTCGGCCTTATTATACCTGAGCCATCGGCTCTACCTATGTACATATTATGACACTGTATATGTTATGATTAATACAATAAACCGGAGCCTCAGCTAAAGCGGGGTCTCTGTTCTTTTTACATCATGAGTGGTTACACGGAGTTGTTCTGTCTTAAAGCGGCCTTCGGTTTACCCCTTGAATTTGCTTTTCAAAAGCTTTATGATGTCACTTGGGGGCTTGGTCATATCCGAACCAATGCAACACCTTTTGATAGGCGAAAGCCACCAGATCACTTGGGGACATGGTTAAGTCTGAACCAGTCACACCTCTTGATCGGCCTAAGGCCACAGAATCACTTGGGGGCTTGGTCGAACCCGAACCATTGCCATGCCTCTTGATCGGCATAAATGCCACGGCTTCATTTGGGGACCTGGCTGACTTGAACCATAGCTACACCTATCGGGGGCTTGGTCGTGTCCGACCATGGTAACGCCATCTGATCGTCTCAATAAAGCCTCTTTTTGCAAATGGTTTTTACCATTACCTTTGCCTAAATTTTTTTGTTTTTATTCTTGTTGCGTTTTTAAACCGGCAAAGTTTTTCAAACTGGTTCAAATTGTCAGTTGACGGAACATGGTCCATTTTTAATCCGGAGTTTATTTGCCCGATTTGATTTTCTTTGTTAAACATCCTATTAAGGAATAACATGGTGTTTACCATAACACCCGACACGGTTTTACAAGGTAAACCGGCATTGTATATATACAGGAGCGGTTATTTCCTCTAGTAGTGTGGGTTTATAAAACCTCCGCTTCAAGATTGGCTAAGCCAGCTTCATGCCCAATGATGGCAAGTATTATGTATCACAAAGATTAGATTATATACTTCAAAATTTCAGATATTTTGATTTCATAACAATCCGCCTGACGGTACAACCGCGGTGGTATTTTAAGATTTCTTGATTGCAGAAAGTACTTTGGAAATTTCTATCACCCAAAGGAAGCACAGGTTGCAGTATTTATGCACGAAGGCATAACAAAATCAAGAGTATCGGCTAGCCTATTACAAGGCAACACGGTGCCCAAATAAGATCATTGTTTTTCGAAGGTGGAGCAGTTTTAAACCGATTTCCGTTTCAAGCTTGGTCACCAGCATGGCTTGATGGTTGTGGGTCATCCCGCGCCGCTTCCACTTCTGCTTCTCTACCCAACGGCTGGAAATCAACAGTTGTCCAGTCGATTCCCATTAATGCTTGAAAGATAGCTTCATCATGGATCAGCAGTGACGGTTCAATATCAGGAGCATAAGTGTGCTTACGGATTGGAGGGATAAGATTTTCCGCTTCAGGAATCGGTGCGGCTACTCGCTTGTTTTGGTCATTGTACTGTGCTTGATAATGCGACAAGTCTGCCTCTTCAGCCAATTGGCAAGCTAGAGGGCGCACCTCCCGGTTTATTGCTCGCAGATCCGCTTCACTAAATGCTGACCCGTCTTCCTTCAAGCTGGGATAGCCCTGAGCTGCCTCAACAGGATCAAAATCCGGCACCCATGCTTTTGCCCGGATTAAGGCATTGATGGCACCGGTTCGAGCGGCAGATCTCTTTAGCTCTTCAACCCGGGCAGGAAGCATCGACAGCCTCTTAAGAGTATCTTGAATTAAAGTGGGCGCCGGATTGTTATGCGATGCAGTAGAGATGATCCGCTGTGCTCCAGTATACAGCTGCTCGATCAATGTGTAGGCGGCTTTCAATTTCATCCGTACATCTGACTCCAAGTGACCAATGCATGTTCCTGAAATGTTACAAAGAATCAGCAAATTCAAAGCTACATAAAAAGACTGAGTAACTCCAGAAGTTAAATCGGCTTACCAAAGATAGCAGCAGTCATGGAGTGCACTTGCCGCTTTATGCCGGTCAGTTCGTCCACCACCGGTTTGAGCGCAGCCTCGGCGTCTTCTGCTCGCTTGATTAAAGCGGACTTCTCAGTGGCCCAGTACGCCCACTCCTTTTTGAAGTCCTCCTTAAGCTGTTCCATGACGCTTAAAGCGCTGGTCAACTCCTCTTTTGCTTTTGAGGTTTCAGCTTGTTGAGACTTCAGATTTTCTTGGAGATCGGCGACTTGGTTTTCTTTTGTCTTCAGCTCAGCCTGCATACATACAATTATATGATTCAGAAAGCAGTGCAAAAATTGAAGTTCCAACCACATAACAAGTTATGCACTCGGCACTTGGGGGCTAATGCATATTTGATCTTCATCTTTCAATTGATTATAAAAGTCCCAAGATCAATACAAGTATTCAACTTGGCACTTGGGGGCTAATGGCTGTTTGCTCGAATCAGTTTTGAAGCTATGATGTCAATTACTTAAAGTCCCGGTTTAACTACACTAAGTTGAACCGGCCCTTGGGGCCTACCTCAGCGAATTCCGAAGCATGGAGATTTATATTGGCAAGTCCCGGTTTGAATGAGGATTTTAAACCGGCCCTTGGGGGCTAGGAGAATTAACAAGATTGAAATACCCGAGCAGGAAAAGCACAGGGAAGTTACCTCAAATTTTTCTTTCATCATATTCACCAGACCAGCTTCATAATCACGGCTGGTATACAGCCGGTTCAGGTATCCGGAATGAAAGTCTTGGGTATTCAGAGCAGCATAAGTCGCCAGGTCAACATTCCACTTGCCTTTGCCCATGGCAGCAAATTCTTCTTTGGCAGTATGCTTGGATAAGACGACAGGATTGCTTGGCTCTGTACGGCCAATGCCAGTAATTACAACATCATCATCCTTAGCATCACCGGTTCACACTGGGGCAATCGTTTTGTCAGCAGAATGGGATGGACTGATGGATCTCTCAATCCGGATGGGGCTTGTAGGCTGGTCGACAGGGCTTGAGGTGTCAATAGGCCTTTCTTCAGCAATAAAGTCATCATCTTGCAGTGGTGGGTCGTTGGGTATATCTTCACGAATAGCCGCTTCAGGGTCTGGCGTTTTATCCGGTTCAGGGACGGCATTTTCCTCGGCCGCTTTATCCAGGCGGGCCTTCTTGATCGGTCTAGGCTTGGCCCTGAAATGAGTAATAAAAGTCAAAAACATCATATGTTACAAAGTAATACACCAAAAATATTATGATAAGTATAGCTTACCCAACCACCGTTTTGAGCGGTGGCAGCTGAGTAGCCGATGACTCGCCAGAGGATGAATGGGAAGTAACCTGATAATCGGAGTCAGATGGATTAAGAGGTTGACGAAAATAGCCCGCTTTAGGACAAGCACTAACAAGCAAGTTAGAGATCTCTGAACGGCGTCTCCGAACCAGACTGTTTGGTAAACCGGCGGAGGTAACTACCTGGCCGCTGTGCCGGGTTGTGCGGCGAGCTTCGTGCTATTGGGTCTTCATAGGAAATTTGGGATCCAAGTAAGCAAGAGGATCAGAAAATTTAACCTTCCGGTTTGCCTGACGGATTTTTGGCAAAGGCAAAGGGTTTGAATCGGAAGAGAGAGAGAGAGAGAGAGAGAGAGAGAGAGAGAGAGAGAGAGAGAGAGAGAGAGAGAGAGAGAGAGAGAGAGAGAGATTACCTCTGCAGCATCAGCATGGCTGGCTTCAGCGTCATCCTGACAAATATCATCATCAATAAGGCGTGTGAAAGGTAAGCCTAGTGAATCAAGCTCTACCTCAAGGTCCGGATTACCCACATCATCATTAGCTGCTGGTTCTGAAGATGCAGTGGTTTTCTTCCTGTGGGTGGTTTTCTTCACGACTCTAGTCTTTGGACGGATTGGTCTTTCCGGTTTGTCTGTTTTTTCTGGTTTCTCCTGTGGAAGCTTGTAACGCCCTCGATGCGGCTATATCTCCCACGTGTCGAGGCACGACTTAGAGTCATAACCGCATTGAAAGCAATGTCGCAAGTGAGGTAATCTTCACACAACCCATGTAATACATAAGGGAAAGAGATACATAGTTGGCTTACAATCGCCACTTCACACAATACATGAGTAAAGCATTACATCATACAGATACAATCAAGGTCCGACTACGGAACCAAAATAAAAGAAGACTACCCCAAATGCTACACAGATCCCCGATCGTCCCAACTGGGCTCCAATACTGAACAACTGGAACGAAACAACACAATGAACAAGATCTTCATCGAGCTCCTCCTTGAGCTCGGGTGCGTCGCCTGCACGGTTTCATCGCCACCTGCAAACTGGTTTTGGAAGTATCTGTGAGTCACGGGGACTCAGCAATCTCACACCCGCGAGATCAAGACTATTTAAGCTTAAAGGTAGGACAGGGTAGTGAGGTGGAGCTGCAGCAAGCGACTAGCATATATGGTGGCTAATAACGCAAAAGAGAGTGAGGAGAGAAGCAAAGCACGGTCGTGAAGCTAGAAGTGATCAAGAAGTGATCCTAGAACAACCTACGTCAAACATAACTCCAACACTGTGTTCACTTCCCGGACTCCGCCGAGAAGAGACCATCACGGTTACACACGCGGTTGATGTATTTTAATTAAGATCAACTTCGGGTTTTCTACAACCGGACATTAACAATTCCCATCTGCCACATAACCGCGGGCACGGCTTTCGAAAGTTCAAACCCTGCAGGGGTGTCCCAACTTAGCCCATGATAAGCTCTCGCGATCAACGAAGGATATTCCTTCTCCCCGGGAAGACCCGATCAATCTCGGAATCCCGGCTACAAGACATTTCGACAGTAATAAAACAAGACCAGCAAAGCCGCCCGATGCGCCGACATCCCGATAGGAGCTGCACATATCTCGTTCTCAGGGCAACACCGGATGAGACAGGCTACGAGTAAAACCAGGCTTCGAGTTTCCCCGAGGTGGCCCCGCAGGCGGCTCGGTTCGGACCAACACTTAGACAAGCATTGGCCCGGGGGGGGGGGGGGCTAAATAAAGATGACCCTCGGGCTGGCCGACCCAAGGGAAAGGGATAGGTGGTAGGAAAATGGTAAAACCAAAGTTGGGCCTTGCTGGAGGAGTCTTATTTAAAGCGAACTGTCAAGGGGGTCCCATAAATCACCCGACCGCGTTAGGGACGCAAAATCCGGGAACATAATACCGATATGACGGAAACTAGGGCGGCAAGAGTGGAACAAAACACCAGGCATAAGGCCGAGCCTTCCACCCTTTACCAAGTATATAGATGCATTTATTAAATAAGATATATTGTGATATCCCAACAAGTAAACATGTTCCAATCAAGGAACAACATCTCCATGTTCCAACAAGGAACAAACTTCATCTTCACCTGCAACTAACAACGCTATAAGAGGGGCTGAGCAAAGCGGTAACATAGCCAAACAACGGTTTGCTAGGACAAGGTGGGTTAGAGGCTTGGTTTAACAATATGGGAGGCATGATAAGCAAGTGGTAGGTATCGCAGCATATGCATAGCAAAAGAGCGAGCAACTAGCAAGCAAAGATAGAAGTGATTTCGAGGGTATGGTCATCTTGCCTGCAAGGTTCTCAGAGTTGTCGAAGGCTTGAGCCTCGTAAACGTTCTCAACAGGTTCCTCGTTCACGTACTCGTCTCCCGGCTCTACCCAAGGCAAGAACACAAGCAAAGGGGACAAACATCAATCACGATGCAATGCGCAAGCAACATGATGCAAAACATGGCATGATATGCGAGATGTGGTAGGCAATGCATATGCGTGCGCGGGAAGGGAAAATATGAACAAGGCATGATCCTGGAAAACCAAGTATGCCACTGGAAAGGTGAGGTGATTTCGGTTGAAATCGATATAAAGATCACCGGAATCGGATGCACGTTTTGCAAATGACAAGCAAAACAAGAATGACATATTTCTGTGTTTAACAGCATGATGCCACTTAGCATGCAACAAGAAATTAAGCTACTGCACCAAACGTACCAACAAAGCATATGGCAGTGATCTACCCAAGATGCTTGACAAAATATGAACAATGAGCTACGGCTAAATCACACCACAATAGGTTCAAACAAGCATGGAAAAAATGCAAAAGATAACAGGTTCACAGGAAAATAACAACATGTCAGAAATTAACATCAGGAAGACATGTTTAGAGCAAGCAAACAACCTGCTACAGGAACACAATATAGCAAAGCAATGCATGGCATGAATCTACTCAAAATATAGAACAAAAGTCCCTTACTGACCATGAGCCAAGAAGGACAAGAAAATATAATAGCACCCATGTCAATTAAGCAAGTTTCGGTATAGTTTTCAGACTTAGCAGAAAACTGGACATGTCAAAACAGATAACAAGTAGGCATGTTTACGAGCTTGATGCACTCACTACAGAGCATTGCATGATAAACTAAGCATACACCCATCAAGAAGACATGTCATAGAAGCTAATCATGGCAAGAACGACATCATAGAATGCAATGATCAACTACAACAAGCTTGGCAAAATCGAATAACATGTAAACAATCTGCCAGTAATATTTTATAGCAAAAGTAGAGCAAGATTAAGACATGTTAGAGCACTCTATAAATGCAAACAGAGGCATGGATGGATAGAGCATAACCATATCTACAAAACATCCTTACTGATCATCCTCAAAAGAGGCATGGATCTCTCTGAAACAACATGAACACATGGCATAAAAATAACAGCAGGGGATAACTTAGTGAAATTACTAAGTCCCTGAAATCAGCAACAATATGACCCCTAGTTTGCATGCTTGTGCTAGTCACCACAGAGATCACAAAAATACATGACATACACCCCTGTAAAGATGGCATGGCATATTACAAAACACATGTAGGACTCAACTCCATAGGGTGCACACATTAATCATGGCAAAAATGATAAAAGTGCATGTTCTGAAACAGATCTGAAACTAACATCACATAGCCCTCTTCTAACAGCATTTCGAGCATCAAGATGAGCTCCGGTGAAAATGATGCAATGAGATGAAATGCTGTACTCATCGAGACGAACAATTTGACACATTACCCGCATGAAACGGAGCAGTATGCAGCAAGTTATGATGCGATGACGATGGCATGAAAATATGCAACAATTTCGGGACTTGAGAAATATACCCTCCGGATCTGGGGGTTGACCGTGCACGCAAACCGAGGCGGCGGCGGATCTCGCTGGATTCTTCGCCGGAGATGGAGAGGAGGTGGCCGGAGCTCGGGGAAGACGCCGGGGGAGGTCGGGGACGTCAGAGGGAGTTGGGGCCGACCGGATCCGGGCGCGGGGTCGCCGGATCTGGCCAGAGCTCGGCGAGGAGCGGCGGCGCTTGGTGGCGAGGGGCGCGATGGTGCCGGATGGCGGCCGTGGCTGGTGAAGGCGGCGGAGGGCAGCGCGGGAGGCGAGGCGCGCCGGCGAACGGACGGCGGGGCGGCGCGCAGAGCCGCGGTGGAGCGGGCGGCGGCGGTCGGTGAGCGGGCGGGGAGCCGCGGGGCGTGGCCCGGTTCGAGCCCGGGCGGGCCGGAACTGGGCCCGCAGGGCCACGGCGGCTCGGACGGGGCTGAGGGCGACGAGGCGCTCGCCCAGTGGCTGGAGGCGGTGGTTGGGTGGCGGCTGGCCACTAGGGCACCGCCATGTGGCAGGGGTGAGGTGGAGGCGCGCCGGATCTGGAGGGGAAGGCGGTGGCGCGACCCTCGAGGTGGGAGGAGGCGGTGAAAACGAGGAGGGGAAGGTTGGCTGCCAAAATTGGAAATGGAAAGAGTATATAAAGGGTAGGGGCTAGGGTTTGAGGGTTTTGGAGGGGTTTTCGGGCATCGGATCTCGATCTGATGGCTCCGGACAGAGGGGGAACTAGGTGGGCTGCAGGTGGGTTGCAAGAGGGGTTGGGCTGAGAAGAGAGAGGTGAAGTGCGACCCGATAGCAGTCTCCGGAGACCGAAAACATCCGACGAATAAACCGACAACAGTGCCGCTAAGGATGAGGGTTGGGCTATCAAACGAGCTCCGAATGCAACGAAACTTGGTAGGCGCTTTGTCTACACTATAATAAGACCACACGCCAAGTTTCAACCCATTATGAGAACATTTTTCGGCCACTCACGAAACGAGTCAAAAGGGGCCGCCGGGGAACATAGGAGCGCCGGATTGTAAAACGGACAACGGGGAAAATGCTCGGATTCATGAAACGAACACGTATGCGAATGCGATGCACATGATGACATGACATGAAATTCAGATGATGACATGGCAAAGTGCAACACGCAAGCACATGACATGGCAAAGACGGCGAATAACTAGCGGACACCTGGCGCATCGAATCCGGGGCGTTACAAAGCTTCTTGCTCCAAAACGGATCATCGCCCTGGTTCAACAGATATTGGTGTTAAATAATGGGCAGATATAGCAATGACAGGCTCAGTAAAAGGTAAAATTAAATCTTACAGCTGGCGGTTTGTTGATGGCACAGAAGGGAAGTAGGCCGGTTCGAGCACAGATGTGTTCCGGTTCGTTCAAAATTTTCTTCACAGCTTCTGTGACTTCATCATCGGTGAGCTGGATGTTAACATGTCGCAGTGGGTCATCGACACTACCAGTATATTCACACATGAAATCGGAGAGGTGACTGAGGGGCAGTATGCTCCACGATATCCAATAGCGAGCAAGATCAACTCCTGTTAAACCGTTAGCCATGAAGGCCCTGAGTTTGGAAAGTTGAGGAGCGTATTTACTTCTCTCCTTGGCAGTTAACCTTTGTGGAAAGGGATGGGTATTGCTTAGTCGCTCCGGACGAAAGCCAGGCAAAGGATTTTCATCAGCAGGGGTGGTGTCTTTGCAATAGAACCATGATTGATTCCACTCTTTGGGATGGCTGTGCAGTTTAGCGTGAGGGTAAGTGACCTCTTTTCTTTTCTGAATCGCCACGCCACCCCATTCCGTATTGGAACCATCAGTAAAGTCTGTGCGGTGGTTTAGATGAGAGCAGTCTCTGAACAACTCAACTATGGGTTCCTCTTGAAAGAACACCTCACAGAGCACTTGGAAGTGGCATATGTTGGTAACAGAATTGGGGCCAGTGTCTTGCGGACGTAGTTGAAAATTGGCTAAGACATCCCGGAAGAATGTTGAACCGGGCGGATTAAAGCCCCGGGCTAAGTGATCTGCGAAAACAACGACCTCTCCCTCTTGAGGTGTGGGAGGACATTCTGTACCGGGGACCCTCCAATGGATAGTGTCTTTGCTGCTTAAAGCGCCGGTTAAGACTAAATTATTTAGTTGAGTTTCTGTGACGCGGGAAGGAACCCAGTTGCACTCATATACTTGTTTGGCCATGGTGAAATCTACAAAATAAGTGATTCCGGTTCAAGAATGTGTTGGTTAAATATACACTGGCATGAATAATGTTAAACCGGAGACAACTATATCTAAACCGGAGTTCCATGAAGCGACTGCATCTGGCTAAATAGTTCTGGCGGTTCAACAAGGGGACTAATGGTATATACCGGTTTGTTAATTTTTCTAATCCAAGTTAAACCGCCTGATCTAAACATTGAGACAGCTGAGATTGCGGATGGATAAGTATGTAGAAACAGATTTCGCAAGATTTTTCTACAGCGTTGGATCTAAAGCAAGTTCAGAAAAGAAGAAAAATGTTCAAATTATCGAAGCAGAACAGTACCGACTTAATGAGCAGAAATATATGAGAGTTTTATGGTTTTGGGCATGAACCTAAAGGCGGATACTAAAAGCTACCACTACACAGAGCGGGGGTTCACAGATGCATCCAGAGGCTAGTATATGAACAAGCACAGGCGACGAACATTGCAAGAACATGAAACCCTAGAACAGATCTGTGTTGAGAAGGGCAGAAGACTCACCAGGGTTGAGGAATACGCGGAAGATCGCCGCGATGCTCTGGTGCGCTTAGGTCAATGCAGCGGCCAAGGTCGGTGCGGAAGCTGACGGCGGCGGCGGAGCTCCGAGGCTGGCGACGCGAGGAAGACGAAGAAGAACGGCACGAAGGGGAGAAAAGAAATGACTCCTCGGTACTATTTATAAGGAAAGGGACATGTGTCAGGCGCGAGAAGCAAGGGGCCACGAAACAGAGTTGTCGCCTCGATTGTCGAGGATTTATTAACAAACAGGGGTCATAGATAAATTTTCTTTATGACAGTTGACGTCATGCCGGTTTGCAAAGACCAGGGAAGATGACATCACGACAGTTCAACAAACTACAAGAAGATTTTGAAGGTAAAGATTTTTTGCTAAGGATTGACATGAACACGTTCAAATCAATCTGGGGCCTAATGTTGGGGATATTACTACTGGGCGTAAACCGGCCAGGTGGGCCGGGTTAACTTCTTCAGTAGTTAAGTGTGTTAAAGCCCAAGAAAGAAGATGAGGGTAGGGCCCATAGCCGGCTTAAAGACTTGTAGCCGTAAACCGGGATGTGAATATAAACTTGTATTATACGTTAGGAATAAGGAGAGATCAGCCCGGATACGAATATGAACCGGTGTTGGGACTCTGTGAACCGACGGGCGTCACCCGTGTATATAAGGGGACGACCCGGCGGTGGTTCAGAGAGAACAGACAACAACTCGAGACTTAGGCGAAGCTTATTTGCTCCCTAGTCATCGAGACCCCATCAATTCCATCACAACTAGACGTAGGCTTTTACCTTCATCGAAGGGGCCGAACTAGTATAAACTCTCTTGCGTCCCTGTATCCGCTTTAACCCCTTCAAGCTAACCCGTCGCGATGGCTCCACGACTAAGTCCCTTCATGAGGACATCTGCCGTGACAAAACCACGACACCAGGGTCTGATGCTTCTTCGGATTGAAATTCCACAGAGGGCGACCTCTGCGCTGGCATGGGAGAATCAGGCGAACCAACATCACCTGGATCACATCGATGAGCTTGACGTCCTTGGCTATCATGCTCTAGACGCGCGTCTGCAATGCTATCAGCTCATTGGGCGAACACCAGTCTGAACTCTTCTCGACCCAGGAGGTGAGTCGCATGGGGGCACCGGAGCGGAATTCGGCAGCCGCGGGCCAGGTGGTGCCACGGGGTTCTGTGATCTAGAACCATTTTCTCTGTCACTCCTTCACTGTCTCCACGAAAGTACCTTTCGGCCAGGATACGTTGGGTAGCTTGCTCACCATGGCTCCTCCGCACTCTGTGTGCTGGCTGTCCACCACCTTTGGCTTCACATTGAAGACTTTGAGCCACAGCCCGAAGTGGGGTTGGATGCGGAGGAAAGCCACGCACATGACGATAAACGCCGAGATATTGAGGAAGGAATTCAGGGACATATCATGGAAATCTATCCCATAATAATACATCAGTCCGCGGACGAAAGGGTGGAGCGGAAACCCTAGCCCTCAGAAGAAATGGGGGATGAATACTACCCTCTCAGTGTGCTTCGGCGTGGGGATGACTTGTCCCTCGGGCGGCAGACGGTGGGTGATCTCCTTCGCCAAATACCTGGCCGCCCGAAGCTTAGTAATGTCCTCCTCCTTGACGGAGGAGACCATCCACTTGCCCTGACCTCCGGATCCGGACATGGTTGCTTGAGTGGAAAGGAGCTAAGTACTTGGGCGCCGGAGCTCGAGATTGGAAAGACGGAGATAGAGAGAGGGCATGAGAGAGGAAGAGGGAGTCCTTATCCCCTTATAAAGGTAGCCAATATTAAACGCTTCCTCACTCGCCCTGAAAAATCGCCTATTCCCAAGGGCCGTATAAACAACACGGTTGGGTTACCCATGCCCGTATTGATGAGAATCCCGTGATAAGGGGACATGATTTCTGCTTTGACAAGACATGCCAATGGCAACCGCGTCTCAAAACGTGAAGCGGCAGACGAAAAACGGTTCGAAATTATTACCGGACAGACGTGATGCCGTGTTATAAAAAAAGGCTGTCAGCGGATAGAACTCGTGTGAAAATATATATTCTCTCTGCGGTTATGTATAGTGTGTATGTGGCAGGTCCGGATACTATCATCGCGTCCGAAGATTATCTTGGAGTTCGGAAAGGGGAACCCGCCTTGCAATGCCGGAGACAATCTACGTGCCGGACTCCTCGTCATTGAAGCTAGGTTCAGGGGCTACTGAGGGAGTCCTGGACTAAGGGGTCCTCGGGCGTCTGGCCTGTTATCCATGGGCCGGACTGATGGGCTGTGAAGACATGAAGGCCGAAGACTGTACCCGTGTCCGTATTGGACTCTACTTGGCGTGGAAGGCAAGCTTGGCGACCGGAGATTTCTTCTTATGTAACCGACTCTATGTAAACCCTAGATCCCCCTGGTGTCTATATAAACCGGAGGGGTTAGTCCGGAAAGGACACACACATTACCATAGTCATATAGGCTAGACTTCTAGGGTTTAGCCATTACGATCTCGTGGTAGATCAACTCTTGCAATACTCATATTCATCAAGATCAATCAAGCAGGAAGTAGGGCATTACCTCCATAGAGAGGGCCCGAACCTGGGTAAACATCGTGTCCCCCGTCTCCTGTTACCATTGATCCTAGACGCACAATTTGGGACCCCCTTCCCGAGATGCGCCAGTTTTGACACTGACATTGGTGCTTTCATTGAGAGTTCCACTGTGCCGTTGACAAAATGTTCGATGGCCCCTTCAATCATCGATAACGACGCTGTCCAAGGAGGAACCTTCCTCCCCGGACAGATTGTTGTGTTCGGCGGCTTCGTACTGCGGGCCAACTCGCTTGGCCATCTGGAGCAGGTTGATGGCTACACCCATGGCCATCAGGTCAGATTTGGAATCCTGAACTACGTCGCGGATATCCGTGGAGACTTGATCTCCAAGGGATTCGGGACCGCGGCGATCGTTCCCCCTCGCTTCGAAGAACATGACTTAAATCTGTCATCGGATCACATCCAGGAGATGGTTCCTGTTGCTGCAACGGCCTTAGAACCAGAGCAGATCGTGCCATCCAAATCCATAGAGTCCCCGGAGTTGGAACCGCACACCTACTCAACATCCTGCAATATTTGCTTCAACGGAACCTCAGACTCGTCTCCGGCTATAAGTTCCGGACCGTGTACGCCTGTGGACACCGAGCTAGATCGGTTATCGACCTTCGAATTCAGCGCCGCTGACGTTTTCCAGCACTCACCTTTGGGTGATGTGCTGAACTCTCTAAAGAATTTGTCCTTAGAGAAGGAATTGCAGCCGAACTATGTACGGATCGATTTAGAGGCCGATGATGGGGAATTTTGTTTCCCATCCGCCACCCACTTCATAGCTACCATCGAGGACTTAACCGACGAGCTCGACTATGGCTCCGAAGACATCGACGGTATGGACGACGATGCCGACAAGGAGCAAGACCAAGACCCGCCATTCACTTGACGTTGGACAACCACCTCGTCGTACGATGTGTACATGGTTGATACACCTAAAGGATTTGGCAACGACAAAGAAGAGCCAGATGCGAATAAACCCTTCGTATTGTTTGGGACCCCCTATCCGAGATCCGCCGGTTTTGACACCGACATGCGCCTCTTAGACAACTAGATGATACCCCGCGCATTGTAGTGGGAATCGGTTGCAATATGTTTCAATAAAATTTAATTATGTTGAATATAAATTTTAAGATTAATAACACATGAACTAAAATTTAAAATACACACGACTTATTGAATTTTATTATCTATAGTTGTAAAATATTTATTGAATAGAAGTAGAATAGTAGAATGCAAAAAAAAATTCCCATGCATGGTTACACCTGGAGGTGGGTCTTTTCTCATGCAAGGTTGCATATTGAGGTGTGGCTTATTTCATCCATAATAGTGTGATGATGTGGCATGCTTGCATGTTGAGATAAATAAGTTAGTGGGGATCACTCTCTTAGGTATATATAGGATTAGGAGTTACTTGAGATCCTTCAACCTACGTATTGTGTACACTATTACAAAAACGAGCATTAGCGGCGGCCCTTGGAAGTGGTTATGGAAAGGTGATACAAAGGTGCATGTGTCATAAATTAGCAGAGGCGGTTATCTTTGTGCTGGATGCGGGTGAAAAATTTAAAACCTCCTGTAATTTTTTTGGAGGTGGTTTGTAGTTACAAACTGCCTTTTTGTTTGGAAGTACGCGGGGCCGTTTCGTTTGTGGAACCGCTCCGTACTTTAAACTCCTATGTATTCAGCTTTACCCCCATTCCTCACCCATAGCCTTGCACCATGGAGTGTTAGGTCTCGTGCCGCCAAGCCTCTCCGTTATAGGCATGTGGCCGTGTTGTACCATGGGGCCCGGTGATCGCCACCGTCTAGTGTTGCGCCTCACCACGCCTCAACCTCGCTCCAAGGGGAAAAGGTTAGGGCATCTCAAATACATTCTCCATTTTTCCATTTTCAAACGAGACAATGAGTGGTGGCCGAAAGCAGAGGAGTCTAGGGCGGAGGAAGGGGTTTCAATCCCATTGGGAAGCGAAGGGGTCCAGCGGGGGGGGGGGGGGGTAATGATGGGGAACGTTGCATGAAAATCAAAATTTTCCTATGAAACACCCAAGATCCATTCTAGGAGATGCATAGCAATGAGGCGGAGTGTATCTACGTACCCTTGTAAACCGAAAGTGGGAGCGTATAAACCGCAGTTGATGTAGTCATACTCTTCACGATCCAATCACGATCCTACCGATCTAGTGCCGAACGGATGAAACCTCCGAGTTTAGCACACGTTTAGCTTGGTGGCATCCTCTCCTTCTTGATCGCCAAGCGTCTGCACGAGGTGTAACGGGAGAGAGGCGGGCAAGGGTGGAAGGGTGAAGCTCCCATGCACGTCCCCACTTTATATAGGGGTGGAGGGGGTCTGGTGGCTTGCCCTCCAAGCTCCTAGGGTCGTTGGCCAAGGGGGAGGAAGGAAATCCCTCCTTTGCTTCCCCACTAATCGCTATCCCCTTTTTTAGGGTCCTGATCTTATCCCTTCTGGACATGATCCTATTCCTTTTAAGCGGGGATCTTGGTGCGCCTAGACCAGGAGCGTGGGGCCTTGCCTCACTACCCATGTCCATGTGGGCCCCACTCCAGAAACTTCTAGAACCTTCCCGGTACAATACTAAAAAATCCCAAACATTTTTCGAAACCCTGAATATGACTTCCCATATATAAATCTTTACCTCTGGGCCATTCGGAAGCTCCTCATGGTGTCCCGGATCCCATATGGGATTCCGAACTACCTTCAGTTTTCCCATATGAATATCTCAATACTACCCTAGTGCTACCGAACGTTAAGTGTGACCTTACGGGTTCAAGAACATGCAGGCATGACCGAGACTCCTCTTAGATCAATAATCAATATTCAACGAAGATCTTTATTGGTTGAACCACGACGTCGAGGAGTCAGTTAAGCCCATATAAAATTCCCTTTGTCCGGCGATATGTTACTTGCCCGAGATTCGATCATCGGTATCTCGATACCTAGTTAAATCTCGCTACTAGCAAGTCTCTTTACTCATTCCGTAATACAAGATCCGCATGACTATAATCATTAGTCACATGCTTGCAAGATTCCTGTGATGTTGTATTACTGAGAAGGCCTAGAGATACCTCTCCGTCACAAGGAGTGACAAATCCCAGTCTTGATCCATGCAACCCCACAAGTACCTTCGAAGATAGATGTAGAGCACCTTTCTGATCACCCAGTTATGAAGTGATGTCTGATAGCACACAGAGTATTCCTCCGGTATCTGGGAGTGGCATGATCTCATGGTCTAAGGAACAAATACTTGACATTATGAAAGATACGACAAAGTGAACTTAGTGACACGATCAGATGCTAAGCTTACGGTTGGGTCTGTCCATCACATCATTCTCCCAATGATGTGATACCGTTATCAAATGAGAATAGTTGTCTATGGGTAGGAAATCTTTACCATATTTGATTAACGGGCTAGTCTAGTAGAGGCTCACTAGGGACACATAGTTGTTTATATATCCACACATGTACTAAGTTTTCGGTTAATACAATTCTAGCAAGGATAAACATTTATCATGACCATGGAAATATGATAATAACCATTTTTTATTGCCTCCAGGGCATATTTCCGACGGTCTCCCACTTTCACTAGAGTCAATAATCTAGTTTACATCGTAATGAATCTGACACCCATAGAGTTCTGGTGCTGATCATGTTTTGCTCATGGAAGAGGTTTACTCAATGGGTATGCCACATTCAGATCCATATGTACTTGCAAATCTCTATGTAACATGTTGATGCTACTACCACGCTCTACTTGAAGCTACTCCAACTGACTACTCCACCATTCAAAATAAATACATATCTGTTTGAGACTTTGAGTCATCTAGATAAGTGTCGAAGGTAGCATCGACATAACCCTTTACGACGAGCTCTTCTGCACCTCCATAAATTAGAAACATTTCCTTAGTCCTCTTTGGTACTTAAGGATATTTTTGAGCACTGTCCAGTGATCCACTCCTGGATCACTCTGGTACCACCCAGCCAAACTTATGGCAAGGCACATATCAGGTCTGGTAGACAACATGGAATACATAATAGAGCCTATGGCTGAGGCATAGGGGACGGATTTCATCCTTTCTCTTTCCTCTGCCGTGGCCGGGCTTTGAGTTTTACTCAACTTCACACCTTGCAACAAAGGCAAGAAGCCCTTCTTCGACTAGTCCATTTTGAACTTCCTCAAAATCTTGTCAAGGTACATGCTCTATGAAAGTCCTATCAGGCGTCTTGATCTATCTCCATAGATCTTGATGCCCAATATGTAAGTAACCTCACCCAAGTCTTTCATTTAAAAACTCTTGGTCAAAGTTTCCAGAAATTCTACATCATTTTCAATCAATAATATGTCATCCACATACAGTATTAGAAATGCTACAGAGCTCCCACTCACTTTCCTGTAAATACATGCTTCTCCATAA
This sequence comes from Aegilops umbellulata, assembly GCA_032464435.1. Classification (NCBI taxonomy): domain Eukaryota; kingdom Viridiplantae; phylum Streptophyta; class Magnoliopsida; order Poales; family Poaceae; genus Aegilops; species Aegilops umbellulata. The sequence goes on along the minus strand of CP136057.1, from coordinate 154,183,671 downwards.
ATTTGTATCAAACTAAAAGTTTTAATCACCTCTCGTTATAGCGTATATTCCAACTCCGTGATGCTTGCACCAGTCCATGGATGGATCGCTAGAGTTTGCATACCTTATTAGCATCCTTAGGATCGACAAAACCTTCGGGTTGCATCATATACAATTCTTCCCTTAAGAAAACCATTAAGGAACGCGGGTTGCACATCCATCAGCCTCATTTCATAATAAAAAATGCAGCAATTGCTAACATAATCCTAACATACTCAGCATCGCTACGGGTGAGAAAGTCTCATCGTAGTCAACCCCTTGAACTTGTCGAAAATAATTTGCAACAAATCAAGCTTTAGAGATGGTGATATTACCATCATCTTTTATCTTCTTCTTAAAGATCCATTTGTTCTCAATGGCCTGCTGGTCATTGGGCAAGTCTACCAAAGTCCATACTTAGTTTTCATACATGGATCCTATCTCGGATTTCATGGCCTCAAGCCATTTGTCGGAATCCGGGCTCATCATTGCTTTTTCATAGTAGGTTCTTCGTTTTCTAACAACGTGACTTCCGAGACAAGATTATCGTACCACTCTAGTGTGGTACGTTTCCTGGTCGACCTATGAAGTTCAGTAGTAGCTTGATTCAAAGTTTTATGATCATCATAATTAGCTTCCTCTCTGGTTAGTGTAGGCATCACGGGAACATCTTTCTGGGACGCACTACTCTTCAGTTTGAGAGAAGGTACGATTACGTCAGGCTCTACTTTCCTGCCTCTCACTTCTTTCGAGAGAAACTCCTTCTCTAGAAAGGACCCATTTTGGGCAACAGAAATCTTGTCGTCGGATCTTTGATAGAAGGTATACCCAATGGTCTCTTTAGGGTATCCTATGAAGACACAGTTCTCATCTTTGGGTTCAAGGTCATCAGGTTGAAGCCTCTTGACATTAGCATCGCATCCCAAATTTGGAGAAACAACAGCTTAAGTTTCTTGCTAAACCATAATTCATACGGTGTCGTCTCAACGGATTTATGCGGTACCCTTTTAAAAGTGAATGCGGCTCTCTCTAATGCATAGCCCCAAAATGATAGTGGAAAATCGGTAAGAGAGATCATAGAAAGCACCATATCCAATAAAGTATGATTACGACGGTCAGACACACCAATAAACTGTGGTGTTCCAGGTAGCGTAAGTTGTAAAACAATTCCACATTGTCTTAAGTTCATGCCAAACTCATAACTCAGATATTCACCTTGACGATTAGATCATAGAAATGTTATCTTCTTGTTACGATTATTCTTTACTTCACTTCCTTGAACTTTTAAAATGTTTCAAACTTGTGTTTCATTAAGTAAATATACCCATATCTACTCAAATTATTTGTGAAGGTAAGAAAATAACAATATCCACTGCGTGCTTCAATACTCATTAAACCACAGACATCAGTATGTATGATTTCCAACAAGTCACTTGCCCGCTCCATTGTACCCCAAAATGGAGTTTTAATCATCTTGCCCGTGAGGCATGGTTGACATGTTTCAAATGATTCGTAATCAAGTGATTAGAAAAGTCCATCAGCATGGAGTTTCTTCATGCGCTTTAGACCCATATGACCTAAGTGGCAGTGCCACAAGTATGTGTGCAAGTGCATCTAGTGCCCCTTAGTGATTTTGGTGTATTGAAGACTTATAGGTTAAGGGACTAATTTGTTTGTGAGTGTAAACATGTCTTATAAGTCTCTGAGGAGTTTGATATATCCGAACAAAGTCGACCCCGAAAAATGAATGTCTTCATCTGAAGACTTTTGTTTTCTTAAAGACTTTGAAAATGAGGAAATTGGTGTGACCTTGCAGATATTGATGCGAGGACTATGAAGCGTGGATACTTTTGTTTTCGTAGTTTCATTTCCTTCTTTTGAGTCATAGGAAACACCATACTGTTAAAGGGGGTCGAGGTAATACTAAGGAAAAATATCCAAGCGATGCTCATCTCAAAGCCTACACATACCCAATCCTTCAAGTGAAGCCTTTGGAAATCTCGTGCAGTTCAGTCAATTTCTTTGATGATAGAGATGAAGTTCTTCTCGTCTCTGAGGAATTTGTTCTGACTGAGGTGTTAGGAATTTGCCAGTGCGAATTGCCTATAGTGAGGAACATGATAGCCCTGAGGAATTTTATAGTTCAAATTTTGACCGTTGCTGTGGCTTCGTGCAAGCTGTCCCAAATACCTTATTGATACGTCTCCAACGTATCTAAATTTTTAGATTGTCTCATGCTATATTATATTCTGTTTTGGACATTAATGGGCTTCATTATACACTTTTATATTATTTTTGGGACTAACCTATTAACCAGAGGCCCAGCCCAGAATTGCTGTTTTTTTGCCTATTTCAGTGTTTTGCAGAGAAAGAATATCAAACGGAGTCCAAACGGAATGAAACCTTCGGGAACGTGATTTTCGGAACGAACGTGATCCTGAGGACTTGGACCCTACGTCAAGACATCAACCAGGAGGGCATGAGGTAGGGGGCGCGCCTACCCCCCAGGCGCGCCCTCCACCCTCGTGGGCCCCACGTTGCTCCACCAACGTACTTCCTCCTATATATACCTACGTACCTCCAAACTACCAGATACGGAGCCAAAAACCTAATTCCACCGCTGCAACCTTATGTACCCATGAGATCCCATCTTGGGGCCTTTTCCGGAGCTCCGCAGAAGGGGGCATAGGTCATGGAGGGCTTCTAAATCAACACCATAGCCTCTCCGATGATGTGTGAGTAGATTACCTCAGACCTTCAGGTCCATAGTTATTAGCTAGATGGCTTCTTCTCTCTTTTTGGATCTCAATACAATGTTCTCCCCTCTCTTGTGGAGATCTATTCGATGTAATCTTCTTTTGCGGTGTGTTTGTTGAGACCAATGAATTGTGGGTTTATGATCAAGTTTATCTATGAACAATATTTGAATCTTATCTGAATTCTTTTATGTATGATTGGTTATCTTTGCAAGTCTCTTCGAATTATCAGTTTGGTTTGGCCTACTAGATTGATCTTTCTTGCAATAGGAGAAGTGCTTAGCTTTGGGTTCAATCTTGCGGTGTCCTTTCCCAGTGAAAGTAGGGGCAGCAAGGCATGTATTTTATTGTTGCCATCGAGGATAACAAGATGGGGTTTATATCATATTGCATGAGTTTATCCCTCTACATCATGTCATCTTGCTTAAAGCTTTACTCTGTTCTTATGAACTTAATACTCTAGATGCATGCTGGATAGCTGTCGATGTGTGGAGTAATAGTAGTAGATGCAGGCAGGAGTCGGTCTACTTGTCTCGGACATGATGCCTATATACATGATCATACCTAGATATTCTCATAATTATGCTCAATTCTATCGATTGCTCAACAGTATTTTGTTCACCCATCGTAATTCTTATGCTCTCAAGAGAAGCCACTAGTGAAACCTATGGCCCCCGGGTCTATTTTCCATCATATTAATCTTCCAACACTTAGCTATTTTTATTGCCTTTTATTTTACTTTGCATTTTTATCATAAAAATATTATCTTATCATATCTATCAGATCTCACTCTCGTAAGTGACCGTGAAGGGATTGACAACCCCTTTATCGCATTGGTTGCGAGGATTTATTTGTTTGTGTAGGTGCGAGGGACTCGTGCTTGGTCTCCTACTGGATTGATACCTTGGTTCTCAAAAACTAAGGGGAAATACTTACGCTGCTTTACTGCATCACCCTTTCCTCTTCAAGGGAAAACCAACGCAGTGCTCAAGAGGTAGCACTTATCCACATACCGGTCATATCATTAGGGGAATTTATGTCTTATCATGTCGAGCTGCTCCCTGGCTATAAATAGCCGCCCCCTCAACCACTAGTTGGTTGGCTACTCTGAGAGATAGATTGACACTTGTCATTTAGAGCATCCCATCCTCCGAGGACTTTGAGAGAAAATCATTAGTGAGGAAAAACCCAAATCCCCAAAACCTAAAACCCAACATGATTGAGCATCACTTAAGGGATTGTCCCAGTGTGGAACCAACGCTTGTTACCTTTGAAGACTATGCATCTTCCAGATGGTTAGGCGTCAAGGTCTAGAGCATCCAAGAGGAATTGTGGATCACCGAGTGACCAAGTCTGTGAAGGTTTGGAAGTCACCTTGAAGACTTATGATACGTCTCTGTCGTATATACTTTTCCTAACACTTTTCCTCTTGTTTTGGACTCTAATTTGCATGATTTGAATGAAACTAACCCGGACTGACGTTGTTTTCAGTAGAACTACCATGGTGTTGTTTTTGTGCAGAAATAAAAGTTCTCGGAATGGCACAAAACTTTTTGGAGAATTTTTATGGAATAAAAGAAAAATACTAGAGCCAAGAACCACCGGATGGGGGGGGGGGGCTTGGGTGAGCACAACCCACCAGGGCGCGCCCCCTCCTAGTGCGCCCAAGTGGGTTGTCCCCACCTGTTGGCCCCGCAGACCCTGATTCCAACGCTATAAATTCACATTTTCAAAGAAAAAATCAGAGAGAAAGAATTATTGCATTTCATGAGATGGAGCCACCGCCACCTCCTGTTCTTCGTCAGGAGGCCAAATCTTGAGTCCATTTGGGGCTCCGGAGAGGGGGATCTTCGATCTTCGTCATCACCAACCCTCCTCCATCGCCAATCCCATGATGCTCCCCACCGGGAGTGAGTAATTCCTTCATAGGCTCACTGGTCGGTGAGGAGTTGGATGAGATTCATCAGGTAATCGAGTTAGTTTTCTTAGGGCTTGTCCCTAGTATCCACTATGTTCTGAGATTGATGTTGATATGACTTTGGCATGCTTAATTCTTGTCAGTTTGGGCCCGAGTGCCATGATTTCAGATCTGAACCGTTTATGTTATCACCATTACCACTGGTGCGCGTTGGTCCTAAACAAACGGTTTAAAACCCCTTTCCACGATGGCATTTGGAACCGTGGCCAAGTGAGTGTGTGCGATAGGGTGTCCTTCCCACACGACCCAAAAATCGTCGGGGATATGCCCTCCTGCGACCCAGGTTCGGGTCGTGTGCGGTCGGGTGAGGCATCGAAACCCAATCATTTCCCTAGGTATGTACATCCCACACGGTGAATCCCAGAAATCATTTCCATAGGTATGTACATCCCACACGGTGAGTCCCAGAAAAACATTACCGTTCGTATGTATATCACACACAGTCAATCCAAGGACTACGTTTCCGTTCTTTTGTACATCCCACACAGTCAATCTAGGGAAAACGTTTCCGTTCGGATGTACATCCCACACGGTTTTATGTATACGCTCGTGTGTGAAAGATGTAACTATCACACACACTCTGCCTTGGTTAACTGTTTGCTTTCATTAACTACATCACACACGATTTGATGTAGAAAACTGTGTGGCATTGGGCTATCCATCGCAAGCGCTTTTACTCCTAGAGCCATTTGCAAAGGTCCATGACTGTCTTTTCTATTTTTATTTTTGCCTGTAATTTATTATTCTAATTGGAAATTTTGAAATACAAAACGTGCAATTTAAATTCTCATCACAATGGTTCAACAACGAATCCATAAATAAAATTTCCAGTACAATATGTTCAGTAATTACAGGATTAGGAAACAATTAACTATGATGAACCGCAGTATTTAAAGGCGGTAAAGGGAAGAGACAAATGTAAATCATCTTGACTGCCGACGGTGTTGAAGAAGCGGAATGCCCATAATGTGCCTTTCTGCATGCCATAGGCACGAACCACTTTTGTCCAACCCCTTGTGACGATCGCTTGCCCTTCCTTCACCGCCTTCAGGAAGACTTCTAGAGCATTATCATGGTAGCATGGATTATATACTTTAACCTTAGTTGCCTCCACTCCGGTCATGTAGTTTGCAAGGTAATCATCAGTAAATAGCTTCGGAAACCACTTAAAAGAGAAAAATGTCAGATACTGAGGTCTAATAGAGTAACTTGTTGTGGGAAGGAGGCAAAGCCAACACATTGCTTACCATCCTAAAGTTCACTGTTGTCTTCGACAAAGTGTAAATAAAGAGCTTAATTCCAATCACCCGTTTCTTTCGCCTAACAATCTTTCTTAGTTTCCTCACTTGACGCTTGTTCATGAATATCTCATTGCCCCATACACAAAAGGGATCGAAGTGGATCAGTACCCCTCATATATGTACCTACAAGCAACCAGTAAATGTTAGAAGCTAAACTGAGATTGCACAAGTCATATAAAATACAACTACCTATGTTCCTAAGTACACGTATTTTTTTTGAGATATCAATATGAACTACATATGGATGTATATACAATTATAGATATAGTTTAGATTAGAATCTAGATTCACTCATTTTTATCCTTATGTAGTCTATATTGGAATATCTAAAAATACTTATATTTAAGAATAGATGGTGTATAAGTCATGGGATGCAGCTACCCTCGGCGGCAAACAACAACATCGCCCATTGTAGCCCCGTGTAAGTACATGGAAATCCAATGTTAACTACAACAGGGTTAACATCCACCAAAAATAGCAAATGGTAATAAAACGGCAACATATGTAGTGATATCTTCATTTTGAAAGAGTGGCACGGTAGCAAAGGGACGGATTAAAAAATGGATACAACTGTTAATTGCAACAGGCTTAACAACATCCTATTTCATGTTTTGTAAGTTTGTATCCAGTGAAATACAACTCTTTAAAAATGGATACAACTGTTAATTGCAACATGCTTAATGGCCATTGAAACCGGTACTGATAAAAATGCATTTGGCAGAGTTAAACATCACAGGGCAGGTGCTGCCAGAGCAGATAATGGCCCAGTTGTCTATAAAAAGGTCGGCAAAATAGCTCAAACGTGTTAGGCATGTTAACTACAACATGCTTAATACATCGACGGTACAAAACATAGCCATTAATTGCAACAGGTATTGGTAAGATTGAACTAGTGGGGACATACTTGGTAAGTCCTGAGAGGTAGTTGCTAGGGCACTTCATCTTGGCCAGAGCCCGCCCAAAGTCAGCGGTGGCGGAGGCGAGCTTTTCCTCCGGGTCGAAGCGTGGATCAGTGCCACTGACATGTGTACCTACAGGCAACCAGTAAATGGTAGAAGTTAAACTACAATTGCACAAATGATGTGAACTACTGTAAGACATGGGATGCAGCTAACCTTGACGGCAAACAACATCATCAGCCGTTATGACCCTGTGTAAGTACATGGACAAGCATGTTAAGTATAGCAGGGTTAGCATCCACCAAAAATAGCGAATGGGGCAGCATCTCTAGTATATCTTCACTGCGGAGAGTAGCATGGTAGCAAATGGACAAATTAAAAAATGGATACAACTGTTAATTGCAACAGGATTAACAACATCCTAAGTCATGTTTTGTAAGTTTGTAGCCATTGAAATGCAACTGTTTAAAAATGGATTCAACTGTTAGTTGCAACAGGTTTAATAGACATTGAAACCGGTACTGATAAAAATGCAATTGGCATAGTTAAACATCACAAGGCAGGTGCTGCCAGAGCAGAGAATGGCCCAGATGTCTATAAAAAGGTAGGGATAGTAGCAAAAATTTGTTAGGCATGTTTACTAGAACATGCTTAATACATCGACCATACAGAACATAGCCATTAATTGCAACTGGTATTGGTAAGATTGAACTGGTGAGTACATATTTGGTAGGTCCTCAAAGGTAGTTGCTGGGGCACTTCATCTTGGCCAGAGCTCGCCCAATGTTACCGACAACGGAGGCGAGCTGTTCCTCCAGGTCGAAGTGTGGATCAGTGCCACTGACATGTGTACCTACAGGCAACCAGTAAATGGGTAGAAGTTAAATTGCAATTGCACAAATTATGTAAAATACTGTAAGACATGGGATGCAGCTCACCTCGACGACAAACAAAAGCACCGACTGTGATGACCATGCGTAAGTACATGGACATGCATGTTAAGTGCAACAGGGTTAGCATCCACTAAAAGTAGCAAATGGGCAGCATCTCTAGTGATATCCTGAGTCATGTATTGTAAGTTTGTTGCTGGTATTGGTGAAATTGAGCTGGACACGGTAATATTTGAACATCACACAGTGTGTAGTACTGAAATAAACAAGGCACGAAAATTATTAATACATCAACTGTCATGCCCAAGATGCGACCCTATCCTAAAGGAACTCGAAGGTCCCACCAAGGATAGAAGCGCATCTTGAAGACGCTTTTGCAAGGTGGATATCATTACATCAACAATACATAAAAGAAGGGGATACATGCAAGTCATACAAATGCCGCAAGGATACATCAATACATCATACAAGAGATCAGCATCCGACTATGGATGAAACATAAACAGAAACTCAAGCAATATCCACCCTGCTAGCCCAGGCTGCCGACTAGGAACCTAACCCAAGATCGACAAAGAAGAAGAAGAACTCCAACACAAGTAAACATCACTCTCGCGTCATGATCATCGCATAACCTGTACATGCAACTGTTGGTGTAGTAATCTATGAGCCACGAGGACTCAGCAATCCCATTACCATGGGTATCAAGACTAGCAAAGCTTAATGGGAAAGGAAGGGGTAAAGTGGTGAGGTTGCAGCAGCGGCTAAGCAAAATATGGTGGCTAACTTACAAAACAAGAGCGAGAAGAGGAGCTAAGAAAACGGTCGCCATCTAGTAATGATCAAGAAGTGATCCTGAACTCCTACTTATGTCAAACAAAACGCAAATCTTGTTCTCCTCTCGAACAACCCTGAAAAGAGACAATCACAGTTACGCACACGGTTGGTGTATTTTTTTTGATAGAAAGACTGTAAGGGAACCCCCTACAGTATAATTGGTGCAACAACCCCAAATTGCAAGTACCATGCCTTGAACCTGGGTGGGTGGGAAGGCATCAGCCCCTTCCCACCACTAGGCTATGCCTTAGTCTGCCGGTTGGTGTATTTTAGAGGAGTTTACTTCAAGTTTACTACAACCGGATATCAACAAATTCCCATCTGCCACATCACCGCGGGCACGGCTTTTGAAAGTTCAAACCCTGCAGGGGTGTCACAACTTAGCCCACAATAAGCTCTCATGATCAACGAAGGATATTCCTTCTCCCGGGAAGGCCCGATCAGTCTCGGAATCCTGGTTACAAGACATTTCGACAATGGTAAAACAAGACCAGCAAGACCGCCCGAATGTGCCAACAAATCCTAATAGAAGATGCACATATCTCGTTCTCAGGGCACACCGAATGAGCAAGACGTCGGGTTGGCATAGACCCTGGTTGCCCAGGGGGCGCCAGACATCGCTCTGTTTGGACCAGCACTCAGAGGAGCACTGGCCCGGGGGGGCTAAAATAAAGATGACCCTCGGGCTCCGGAAACCCAAGGGAAAAAGGCTTAGGTTGTCAGGCAAATGTAAAACCAATGTTGGGCCATGCTGGAAGAGTTTTATTCAAGGCGAACTGTCAAGGGGTTCCCATAAGATGCACATATCTCGTTCTCAGGGCACACCGGATGAGCAAGACGTCGGGTTCGCATAGACCCTGGTTGCCCAGGGGGCGCCGGACATCGCTCGGTTTGTACCAGCACTCAGAGGAGCACTGGCCCGGGGGGGGGGGGTGTAACGCCCCGGACACACCCGCCGGTGGTCGTTACTCCTGGCGGGATCTAGACTGGCCCCACAGATCAATACTAGTTTTTTCTGCGCACTTTGTCCTCACTCGTGCGCACCCGGGAGCAACTTCCCGGTCGGTCACCCATCCTGACACTACTCCAAGCTGAGCACGCTTAACTTTGGAGTTCTGTCCGAATGGGCTCCCGGAAAAGAAGGAATTCCTTATTGATATGAGTAGTCTATCATCCCTAATAAGCCAGGCTATCACATACACCCCCACTCAGAGGAATCGACGTCCTCGTCGGGCCACAGGAACGTTCCCTCTTGGCACAAACGTCTGTGCTTCCAGTCCGGTACATGTGCCATGCCGGGTGCCACGACGGGTCACAAACGTCATGAACAACATGACCACGCACCTGTCCGCAACCATCCGTGTAACCGCGAGGGTCGGCTCTGATACCAACTTGTAACGCCCCGGACACACCCGCCGGTGGTTGTTACTCCTGGCGGGATCTAGACTGGCCCTACTGATCAATACTAGTCTTTTCTGCGCACTTTGTCTTCACTCATGCGCACCCGGGAGCAACTTCCCGGTCGGTCACCCATCCTGACACTACTCCAAGCTGAGCACGCTTAACTTTGGAGTTCTGTCCGAATGGGCTCCCGGAAAGGAAGGAATTCCTTATTGATATGAGTAGTCTATCATCCCTAATAAGCCAGGCTATCACAGGGGGGCTAAAATAAAGATGACCCTCGGGCTCCGGAAACCCAAGGGAAAAAGGCTTAGGTTGTTAGGCAAATGTAAAACCAATGTTGGGCCTTGCTGGAAGAGTTTTATTCAAGGCGAACTGTCAAGGGGTTCCTGTCGTGGGCCGGATGACCAAGAGTCGTCGCGGCAAGATCTACATCGACGATGCAGGCTGGGGCCCCGAGGCCGGCTCAATTGAGTACGGGTACCGGGTCCCCTTTGGTGGCATACACGTCTTCATCGGCAAGATCGGTGAACTGGGCCCTGAGCTAGACACCTGCACCGACCTCGTCGAGACAGCTCAGCGCGCGCGACCTGCCCGAGCTAAACTGGCCGTGAAACGTGCCTTCGTGGGAGTCATCCATGGAGGAATCTATGAGGACGGATCAGGATCTGGTGGTGAAACCGTCGTTTACTCTGGCGACGAGTCATCGACCGGAGAAACTGAGTCGTTGTATCAGCTACAAGATGGCCGGATTGGGGCTGTTCCGATGGCGACAGTATTTCGGACCCCTCTGATCTGCCCAACCGGGTTGGGATATTCATGGCCGGTACACAAGAGGAGCTTCACTCATCGACGGCCGCGGCATTGATTTCCGGTTCAGCAGCGGCAACAGCTGCCGGAGCAGGAGGCTCTGTGCGCCCGCCGACTCAAGTGTTATCCGGTCTATTCGATGCATTGGCTGCACTCATGGCGGAGGCTAATCCGGCGGATCAGGATGCTCATAACGCAGAGATCGCAAAGGTGAGAGAGCAGATTACCCAGGCCAAAGCGGATCTGGAAGCAGAAGAGGTCAGGATGACGGCGGAGCGGGCCGCTTTGGACGCACAAGCCTATAAAATCATGCTGGACCAGAGCGCCTCACAGGAAGTCATGAGGAGGAAGTACCGATCTCGTTTGCCCTCAGTTTTTGAAGGAAGGGACCTTTTCAACACCCCTGGAGCGGGAATCAATAATCTGCCGGTGGTAAACCGGGCGGAGGCACCTGCGACAGGAGCGCCGATTCAGCCCCATTTAATAGATCTACCTTGTCATAATACTGGTGTACCGCAAGCTGTGCCTACACCTCCGGGTCACTACTCCAATCCGCTGGATAACCTCGTTGTGGCTGCGGCTCGGCTGGAGGCTATTCCGGTTGAAGGCGATTCATTACAGGCGATAGAGACGCGCCGGGTTAAGGAGCTCCTTAGGACGGCTTTGATCCAATAGGAAGCATATTCATACAGCCGTGACCGGATTCATTCTACCCCACGTCCGGCCCAGAGTTATAGTAGGCATATGGAGGAACCAGTTGTGTCAAGTAACGCGCGGCGTGAAGCGCCCCGTGGCAACAATCCGGCTCCTGATGCCCAGGAGGTGGTAGACCGGGCCCGAGCGCGCAGGGAAGCCGAGTTAGCAGCGCAGTATCAGACTCGTCAGCTCACGCCGGTTCGTCCCACCACTTCGGTTGAACCAGGACTCACTTCTAGCGCTTTGGGAGTGCCTTGCCTTGTCCCCGCTTTACGCAATGTGCGCCTGCCTAAGGATTTTAAAGGCCCGCGCAAGGTGCCGAACTATACGGCGGATCAACCCCTAGAGACGTGGGTGGAGAGTTATGAGATGGCCATGGAGATGCTTGATGTGGATGAGGCGGCGTGTGCAAAATATTTCACCATGATGCTTGAAGGGACAACCCTCACTTGGTTAAAAAGCCTGCCGCCCAATTCTATCAGTTCATGGGCCCAGTTGCGAGACCGGTTCATCAATAATTTCAAAGACATGTGTAAGCAGCCCATGTCGATAGTGGATTTAGCTGCCTGTGTCCAGGAGGAAGGAGAATCAACGACTCATTGGGTGCGCAGGGTCTCACGAGTTCTGCATTCCTCAGACCGCATCAATGCGGACACCGCAGTTATAACCTTGGAAGGCAATTGCCGGTTTGGACCCTTGAAGCTGAAGTTAGGACGGATGAAACGCCATTGTACTGACATGGGGACCCTCATGGGCGCTTTGGTAAAGTACGCTGATTCTGATAGTACCAAGGATCCCTAGTCTGATGATGAAAAGACAGGGAAGGGAAAGAAGAACGGCAACTTCAAAGGTCAGCAGCATCACTCAGCAGGAAACGGTGGCGGAGGCAAGCGTAAAGCAGATGGCAGCATGGATTTTGTGGCTAATACTAACATGCAGAACGGGGGCCAGCAATGTAAGGGCAAAAACCGCAGTGGGGCGCCTAGTCCTAATCCGGAACGCCTAAATTATCTGTTGAACCAGCCCTGTCCAAAGCATGGGACAAGGGAGGAACCAGCAAACCACCTTTGGAAAGATTGCTATATTATGCAGGAGTTCAAGAGCTCCAGTGCCTTCCGGTATGACCCCGACTCTGGTGGTGATTCTGGATCTGGACCGGGTCACGGTGGAGGAAATTCCGGTTCAGGATTTAATGGTAATCCGGGCGGACATAACAATCAGCATAATCAGAATAACCAAGGTGGTCACAATCAGCAACAACAGCAGTCGGGTTACCAGAGCAATCCAAAGTAGCTAAATAGTGGGCAGTATCATGTATTCATCACTAGCTTGGACAAGCGGGACCGGAAGGTCCAGAAGCGGGCATTTAATTCTGTTGAACCGGTCGTGCCCCGGCATCTGTGCTGGTCAGAGCAGCCAATCATATGGAGTAGAGAGGATCACCCTCCCCGGGTTGACAATCCGGGTCAGCTGGCTTTAGTGGTGGCACCTCAGGTGGGAGGTTATAAGTTCACCAAGGTACTCATGGATGGAGGTAGCAGCATTAACATCTTGTACTATGAGACTTCCCGTCGAATGGGGCTAACAGATAAGGAACTCCGGCCTTCGAATACGGTTTTTCATGGTGTGGTACCTGGCAAGTCAGCATATCCCGTTGGGAAGATAGCATTGGAAGTGGACTTTTGAGATGATCACGATTCCCAGTCAGAGACACTGACGTTCGAGGTGGTGAAAATCCAAAGCCCGTATCACGCCCTGTTCGGTAGACCGGCCTATGCGAAATTCATGGCACGGCCCTGCTATGTGTACCTGCAGCTCAAGATGCCAGGTCATAAGGGGACCATCACGGTTCACGGAAGCCGCAAGGTCGCTTTGGAATGCGAAGAAGGAGATGCGGCTTACGCAGAGTTGGTTTGTACCATTGAAGAACTCAAGTATTATAATGACAATGTTGATCCGACGGATATGACTCCTTTAAAAAAGCCTACTACGGAGCATGATCCGTCCCTGAAGTTTACATTAGCCGCTGAGACTAAGCTTGTTGACTTCGTACCTGGCGATTCGTCCAAGCAGTTCAGCATCAGTGCCAATCTGGATCCGAAATAGGAAAGCGCGCTCATCGAGTTCATCCGTGAGAATCGGGACATCTTTGCGTGGAAGCCTTCTGAAATGCCAGGGGTACCGAGGCAACTCGCTGAGCACACTCTTAATGTGGATCCTAAATACAAACCGGTGAAACAGTTCCTCCGCCGGTTCAACGAGGAGAGGCGAAAAGCTATTGGAGAAGAGGTGGCCAGGCTCTTAGCAGCTGGCTTCATTGTTGAAGTTTTCCACCCTGAGTGGCTTGCTAATCCGGTGCTGGTCCTTAAGAAAAACGGCACCTGGCGCATGTGTGTGGATTATACTGATCTTAATAAAGCCTGTCCTGCAGATCCTTTTGCCCTCCCCCATATTGTTCAGATTATTGATGCTACGGCGGGTTGCGAGCGTTTATGTTTCCTGGATGCATATTCCGGCTATCATCAGATCAAAATGGCATTTAAGGACCAGGAGAAGACAGCGTTCATAACTCCTTTTGGAGCCTTCTGCTATGTATCTATGCCTTTTGGGCTCAAAAGTGCCCAGGCAACCTATCAATGATGTGTGCAAAATTGTCTCCACAAACAGATTGGCCATAATTTGCATGCTTATGTGGATGATATTGTTGTTAAATCAAGTAAGAAGGAGACTTTGGTCGATGACTTGAACGAAATCTTTGATAACCTGAGGACGTACAAGATGATGCTCAATCCGGCCAAATGTGTCTTTGGTGTACCGGCAGGCAAGTTATTGGGTTTTCTGGTGTCCAATAGGGGAATTGAGGCTAATCCGGAGAAGATCACGGCTATCACTTCTCTGGCTAAACCGAAATGTATTAATGATGTTCAACGTTTGGCTGGCCGGATTGCCGCGTTGAGCCAGTTAATCAGCCGCCTTGGTGAGAAAGCGATCCCGTTGTATCAGATGTTGAAGAAGATGGATCAGTTCGTCTGGAGTTCTGCCGCTGATCAGGCGTTGGAGGATTTAAAGCGACAATTGGCCAATCTGCCTGTACTCGCCGCTCCCGTTGACAAGGAACCGTTGTTGCTGTATGTTGCTGCTAATGCTCGCGCGGTCAGTGTAGCTATAGTGGTGGAACGAAAGGAGGCGGGTAAAGAGTACCCGGTTCAGCGTCCGGTTTATTATATCAGCGAGGTGCTTATTGAGTCCAAACAAAGATATCCGCATTGGCAGAAGCTGGTATACGGAGTTTTTATGGCAAGCCGGAAGCTGAAGCAGCATTTCCAAGGGCATCCCATCACAGTGGTCAGCTCTGCCCCTTTGGGCGATATCATCCAGAACCGGGAAGCAACAGGTCGGATTGCCAAGTGGGCTATAGAGCTTGGGCCACACGGTTTGAAATACGTGCCTCGGACGGCGGTGAAGTCCCAAGCACTTGTCGATTTCATCAATGAATGGACGGAGCTGCAGGCCCCTGAAGAGAAGCCGGATCACACATATTGGACCATCCATTTTGACGGATCACGGCAATTGGAGGGCTTGGGGGCTGGAGTCGTATTAACTTCCCCACGAGGTGACAAGTTTTGTTACGTTCTCCGCTTAATGTTCCCTTGTACTAACAATGCAGGTGACTACGAAGCCTTGCTCCATGGTCTCCGGCTGGCTAAAGAGATGAACTTAAGCCGGGTTAAGTGCTTCGGTGACTCGGACCTGGTGGCTCAACAGGTGTCTGGTACTTGGGATTCTAAAGACCCACTCATGGCTGCATATCGTCGTGAGGTTGATACTGTTGCCGGTCATTTCAAGGGTTATCAGGTGGACCACGTGGACCATCGGAAGAATGAAGCGGCGGATGCATTGAGCCGGCTAGGCTCACAGCGTAAACCGGTTCCGCCCAATGTCTTTCTTGATATACTACACAACCCATCGGTTCAACTACCTGGAGAAGCAGATTTGGCTGTTCCTGATCCGGAGGCTCAGTTGGTGGCAGCACTCCACGTCATTCCGGATTGGACACTTCCCTACCTGGCGTACATGAACCGGGGCGAGTTACTAGAGGATGAGACTCTGGCCAGACAAATAATACGGCGGTCCAAATCCATGACAATCGTTAATGGCGAGTTGCATCATTGCAGTGTATCAGGAGCATTTCAACGCTGTGTGTCTCCTGAGGAAGGCTGTGAAATTTTGCGTGAGATCCATGAAGGGGATTGTGGTCACCACGCCGGTTCAAAATCTCTGGTGGCTAAAGCGTTCCGCCACGATTTCTATTGGTTAACTGCCCATGCTGATGCGGAAGATCTGGTCCGACGATGTGATGGTTGCCAAATGTTTTCAAGACGCGCTCATGTTCCGGCTCAAGAATTGAGGATGATTCCAATTACTTGGCCGTTTGCAACCTGGGGGCTGGATATGGTTGGGCCTTTCAAAAGGTCCAAGGACAAGAAGACCCACCTCCTGGTGGCGGTTGATAAATTTACAAAGTGGGTGGAAGCAGAGCCTGTTAGTAAGTGTGACGCAGCCACCGCGGTTCAGTTCATCAAAAAGGTGATTTTCCGGTTTGGCTTTCCACATAGTATCATCACAGACAATGGTACCAATTTGTCCAATGGTTCCATGAGAGAGTTCTGCGAACGAGAGCACATCCGCCTTGACGTGTCTTCAGTGGCGCACCCGCAGTCCAATGGTCAAGCAGAAAGAGCTGATCAGGAGATCTTGAGAGGCATCAAGCCCCGGCTTATGGTTCCTTTGCAGAGGACGCCGGGTTGTTGGGTTGAAGAGTTACCATCCGTGTTATGGAGTATTAATACTACACCCAACAGATCGATAGGATACACGCCGTTCTTCATGGTTTATGGAGCAGAGGCGGTTCTCCCTAGTGATATCCGTCACGATTCACCTCGGGTTGCGGCTTATGTTGAAGCGGACAATGAGACGGCTCGACAAGACGCTTTGGACCGGTTGGATGAAGAGCGAGACACAGCAGCTGCCCGCTCGGCGATTTACCAACAAGATCTTCATCGCTATCACAGTCGTCGGGTCAGAACCAGAACCTTTCAAGAAGGAGATTTGGTGCTTCGACTCATTCAAGATCAAACCGATATGCATAAGTTATCTCCTCCTTGGGAAGGACCTTTCGTGGTCGGCAAAAATCTGCACAATGGGTCATACTATCTGATTGATATTCGAGAGCATGAGGACTCACGTAAGTCAGAGGAGGAGACCAGCAGGCCGTGGAACATAGCTCATCTTCGGCCTTACTATACTTGAGCCATTGGCTCTGCTTATGTACATATTATGACAATGTATATATTATCAATACAATAAGCCGGATCCTCAGCTAAAGCGGGGTATCTGTTCGTTTCTATCATGTGTGGTTACATGGAGTTGTTCTGTTTTAAAGCGACCTCCGGTTTACCCCTTGCAAAAATTATAAATATCACCTGGGGGCTTGGTCATGTCTGAACCGATGCAATACCTTTTGATAGGCGAAAGCCACCAGATCACTTGGGGGCTCGGTCGTGTCCGAACCGATGCAAGACCTTTTGATCGTTGAAAGCCACCAGATCACTTGGGGACACGGTAAAGTCTGAACTGGTCACGCCTCTTGATCGGCCTAAAGGCCTTAGAGTCACTTGGGGGCTTGGTCGAACCCGAACCATTGCCATGCCACTTGATCAGCGTAATGCCACGGTTTCATTTGGGGACCTGGCTGACTTGAACCACAGCTACGCCTATTGGGAGCTTGGTCGTGTCCGACCACAATAACACCATCTGATCGGCTCAGTAAAGGCTCTTTTTTGCAAACGGTTCTATCATTGCCTTTTGCTTCACATATCTTTTCTTGATAAAATTACCGTTTTGTTTTGGTTGCATTCTTAAACCGAAATCGTTTTACACCGGTTCAAGCAGCCAAATTGGCGGAACACGGTCCATTTTTACACCGGATATTATTTACCCGGTTTGGTTTTTTATGTTAACATCCTTTTTTGGAGTAACAAAATATTTATTATGACAAAAGCACGGTTTACACAGTAATCCGGCGTTATATATCAGGAGCTGTTTTCTCCCATGACGGTTTAGGTTATTAAACCTCCGTTTCAAGATTGGCTAACACCTACTTCATGCCCAATAATGGCAGTTTAAGATTTTATGATTGCAGGAGATATAAATTGGCAATGTCGGTCTTCCAGATAAAAGTATCAGCACAGATGCACGAAGGCATCTCAAGAAGCAAAAGTATTATCTTTCCTATTACATGGCAGCATGGTACCCGAATAAGATCATTGTTCTCTTGGCGGAATATAATAAGGCAACTAATTAATCCTGCTTCCGGTTCACGCCTTCTCGCCGCCCCGGTTTGACTGTTTTGGGTCATCCTGCGCCGCTTCAGCTTCCTCATCCCTACCCAGTGGCTGGAAGTCAACAGTGGTCCAGTCGATTCCCATTAATGCTTGAAAGACAGCCTCCTCATGGATCAGTGAAGACGGTTCAATATCAGGAGCGTAAGTATGCTTACGGATTGGAGGAATCAGGTTCTCCGCTTCGGGGATTGGTGCAGCCACTCGTTTGTTCTGATCATTATACTGAGCTTGATAATGTGACAAGTCAGCTTCCTCTGCCAATTGACAGGCCAGAGGGCGCACCGCCCGGTTTATCGCTCTTAGATCTTCTTCATTGAATTCTTAACCATCTTCTTTCAAGCTGGGATAGCCTTGAGCTGCCTCAACAGGATCAAAATCGGGCACCCATGCTTTGGCTCGGATTAAGGCATTGATGGCTCCGGTTCAAGCAGCAGACTTTTTAGCTCTTCAATCCGAGCAGGAAGCATTGACAATCTTTTCAGCGTATCTTGGATCAAGGTGGGTGCTGGATTATTATGTGACGCAGTTGAGATAATCCGTTGCGCTCCAGTGTACAGCTTCTCTATTAAAGTGTAGGCAGCTTTCAGCTTCATTCGCACATCCGACCCCAAGTGGCTAATGCGGGTGCCTGCAACATGATAGAGCGGTTAACAAACCGGGCCTATTATAAGAGGATCAAGATTATCATAGAAGTTACAGGATGCTTACCAAAGATGGTGGCAATCACTGCATGCACTTGTCGTTTTACGCTGGTCAATTCATCTGTTACCGGTTTAAGGGCAGCCTCAGCGTCTTCAATCTTCTTGGTTAAAGCGGCTTTTTCTGTGGCCCAATCAGCCCGTTCCTTCTTGAAGCCCTCCTTCAGCTGTTCCATGCTGCTTAAAGCGCTGGTTAACTCCTCCTTTGCCTTGGAGGTTTCAGCTTGTTGGGTTTTCAAATTCTCTTGAAGGTCGGCGACTTGGTTTTCTTTGGCCCTTAGTTCAGCCTGCATCCCGACAATTATACGGTTTAACAAATAATGCGAACAATAAAGTACCAACCACATAACAAGTTATGCACTTTGTACTTGGGGGCTAATGCCTATTTGATCTATAGCTATCAATTAATTGTCAAGTCCCAAGCTCAATACAAGTATTCAACTTGGCACTTGGGGGCTAATGGCTATTTGCTCTGATAAATTTTCTGATGACACGGTATGAAGAGTAAAGTCTCGGTTTCACTACATCAAGTTGAACCGACCCTTGGGGGCTATATCTATGAATTTTGGAGCATGGAGTTTTATGTCAAGACCCGATTCAACTATAATAGGTTGAACCGGCCCTTGGGGGCTACAATGGTGATAAGTAGGAACAAACTCATGGAAGTTACCTCAAGTTTCTCCTTCATCATCTTTACTAGATTAGCTTCGTAATCACGGCTAGTATATAGCCGGTTCAAATATCCAGAATGAACATCTTGGGCGCTTAGAGCGGTATATGTCGCCAGGTCAACATCCCACTTGCCTTTGCTCATGGCAGAAAATTCTTCTTTGGCAGTATGCTTGGCTAAAGCGACGGGATTCCCCGGCTTTGAACGACCAATGCCAGTGATTACGACCTCATCATCCTTAGACTCGCCGGTTTGTACTGGTGCAGTCGATTTATCGGCAGGTTTGGAGGGACTGGTGGATCTCTCAATCCGGATGGGGCTGGCAGGCTGGTTAGCAGGACCGGAGGTGTTAACAAAACCTTCTTCAGCAGGAACAACTTCATCTTGCACTAGTGGGTCATTGGCGACATCTTCCTGGATGACCGCTTCAACATTTGGGGTGGCACTCGGTTCAGGGGCAGTTTCTTCTCCATCCGCTTTATCCGGGTGGGCTTTCTTGCTCGGCCTCGGTTTAGCCCTGAAAGGATATGCAAAGTTAACAACGGTCTATGTTGCAAGATAAAATACCAGGAATATTATGATAAGGGCAAATTTACCCAAGCACGGTTTTTAGTGGAGGCAGCTGGGTGCCAGTTGACTCGCCAGAGGATGAGTGGTAGGTGACCTGATAATCGGAGTCAGACGTATTAAGCGGTTGACGAAGACAGCCCTCTTTAGGACGAATACTGATAAGCAAATTAGAGACCTCTGAACGACGTCTCCGAACCGGATTGTTCGGTAAACCGGCGGAAATAACTACCTGGCCGCTGTGTCGAGTTGTGCGGCGCACCTCGTGCTGTTGGGTCTTCATAAGAAAGTTGGGATCCAAGTAAGCAAGAGGATGAGAAAATTTAACTTTTCGGTTTGCCTGACGGATTTTTTGTGAAGGCAGAGGACTTGAATCGGAAGAAAGAGTAATTATCTCTGCATCATCAGCATGGCTAGCCTCGGCATCGTCCTGACAAATATTATCATCAATAAGGTGCATAAAAAGTAAACCGAGGGAATCAAGTTCTGCCTCAAGGTCCGGAGTACCCACATCGTCATCAGCAGGCGGATCGGAAGATGCGGTGGTCTTCCTTTTGTGGGCAGACTTCTTAATGACCTTTGTCTTAGGCCGGGTTGGTTTTTCTGTCTTCTCTTGCAGGAGCTTCTTGCTCCAAAACGGATCATTGCCCTGCGTCAAACCGATATTGGTTTCAGTAATAAGCAAGTGCAATAGTATTAGAGCTAGTGAAAGGGAAAATTCAGACTTACAGCTGGCGGTTTGTTGATGGCGCAGAAAGGAAGCAGGCCGGTACGGACACAGACGTGCTCCGGTTCGTTCAAAATTTTCTTGACAGCTTCTATGACTTCTTCATCAGTAAGCTGGATGTTTACATGACGCAGCGGATCGTCAACACTGCCCGTATATTCACACATCAAACCGGAGCGTCGGCTCAGGGGCAGTATACTCCAGGATATCCAGCAACGGGCAAGATCAACTCCTGTTAAACCATTGGCCATAAAGGCTCTAAGCTTGGACAGTTGGGGAGCGTACTTCATCCTCTCTTTGCCAGTCAGCCTCTGAGGAAAGGGGTGTGTGTTGCTAAGCCGTTCCAGACGAAAACCAGGCAAGGGATTCTCATTAGTAGGGGAGGTATCTTTGCAATAGAACCAGGTGTTATTCCACTCCTGAGGATGACTGTGTAGTTTTGCATGAGGATAAGTGACCTCTTTCCTTTTTTGAATCGCCACGCCGCCCAACTCCATATTGGAACCGTCAGGAAATTCTGTACGGCGGTTCAGATGGGAACAATCTCGGAACAGCTCCACTGTAGGTTCCTCTTGAAAGAACACCTCGCAGAGCACTTGGAAATGGCATATATTGGTGACAGAATTGGGGCCAATATCTTGTGAATGAAGCTGGAAGTTGGCTAAGACATCCCAATAGAATTTTGAGCCGGGCGGATTAAAACCTCGGGCTAGGTGATCCGCAAAGACTACAACCTCTCCTTCTCGAGGTGTGGGAGGACACTCTTTGCCTGGGACCCTCCAGTGGATGGTGTTTTCACTGCTTAAAGCGCCGGTCAAGACCAAATTGTTAAGCTGCGTTTCTGTAACCCGAGAAGGAGCCCAGTTGCACTCGTACACTTGTTTGGCCATGATGGAGTCTACAGAACAAAGCGATTCCGGTTCAAGGTTGTGTTGAGTATAGGTTATATGCTGATATGATTAATATTAAACCGGAGGAAGCTAATTATAAATCGGAGTTTGCAAAGTGGCATAATTGGTTAAGGAATTCTGGCGGTTCAACGAGGGGACTAATGGTGTATACCGTTTTGGTATTTCTATTCTACAAAGTTAAACCGCTGGATCTAATTGATGAAACAGTTGGGATTGCGGATGAACAAGTGTGCAGAAACAGATTTCACAAAATTCTATTATAGCATTGGATCTGGAGCATGTTCGTAAAAGGGATAAATATTCAAAACCTACATTGGAGTTGGGTAGTCATGGATCAGATCTACGGTCCACAAGTATTACAGTAAAAGCAAATGCTAAAAACCACCACGGTACGGAGCAAAGATTCATAGGTTCATCTGGAGATCTATTTCAGTTAAGCCCGAAGGAGACGAAGAACACTAGAAGAACATGGAACCCTAAGAACAGATCTGAGCAGAAAGGAGCAGAAGACTTACTGGAGCTATGGGAAGTGCGGGAGATCGCCGCGGTGCTCTGGTATGTTCAGGATGATGCAACGGCCTAGGTCGATGCAGAAGTCGACGACGGCGGCGGAGCTCCGGAGCAGGATGGCTTGAGGAAGACGAAGCAGAAGGGCACGCAAGGGAAGAAGGAAATGACCCTTTGGCCCTATTTATAAGGAAAAGGGATATGTGTCAGGCGCGAAAATCAAGGAGCCACGAAGCGGAGCTGACGCCTCGATTGTCGCAGATCTATTAAATAAGAAGGTATCACTTCATAATGGCAGATGACGTCATTCCGGTTTACAGCAACCAGAGAAGATGACGACACGACGGTTCAACAATTACGAGAAGATGTTGAAGGTGAATATTTCTGCTAAGGATTGACATGAACCATTGAAATCAATCTGGGGCCTAATGTTGGGGATATTACTACTGGGCGTAAACCGGCCTACCTGGGCCGGGTTAACTTCGTCAGTAGTCCAAAGGTGTTAAAGCCCAGAAGCTAGATAAAGGCCCAAGGCCATAGTCGGTTCAGCACGCATAGCCGTAAACCGACGTGTAAATGAACTTGTATTGTAAGATAGGAATAGGGAGAGACCAACCCGGATACGAGTATGAACCGGAGATTGGGATTCTATGAACCGATGGGCGTCACCCGTGTATATAAGGGGACGACCCGATAGCGGTTCAAGGACAGACAACCACAACTCGAGGCCTAGGCGAAGCTTGTTTGCTCCCTAGTCATCGAAACCCCATCAATTCCATCACAAACTAGACGTAGGCTTTTACCTTCATCGAAGGGGCCGGACTAGTATAAACTCCCTGTGTCCCTTTGTCCGCTTTAACCCCTTCGAGTTAACCCGTTGCGATGGCTCCACGACTAAGTCCTTTCGCTAGGACATCTGCCGTGACAAACCCACGACAGTTCCCATAACACCCAACCGCGTTAGGGACGCAATGTCCGGGAACATAATACCGATATGACGGAAACTAGGGCGGCAAGAGTGGAACAAAACACCAGGCATAAGGCCAAGCCTTCCACCCTTTACCAAGTATATAAATGCATTAATAATATAAGAGATATTGTGACATCCCAACATAAACAATATCCAACATGGAGCAATCTTCATGTTCACCTGCAACTAGCAACGATATAAGAGGGGCTGAGCAAAAGCGGTAACATAGCCAAGCAACGGTTTTCTAGGAAGGGTGCAAAAGGTTAGAGGGTCGTTGCAATTTGGGAGGCTTGATAAGCAAGTGGTAGGTAACATGGCATAGCGATAGCATCGAGGCAACTAGCATAGCAATTGATAGTAATGAGATCCAAGGTGATGGTCATCTTGCCTAAATTCCTACTAGGAAGAAGAACGAGTCCATGAATAAGATGAAGCCACGAAGACGAACCAAGCATAGACGAACGAATCCTCACGATCGCAACGAAACGGGAACTATCGAGAAGAAGCACACAACATGGTAAACACACCACACATGAACAAGGCATGATGCTCAACCAAGTATGATGCATGACAAGGCTACATGAAGCTACTCATGGCAAGAGATGATGCATATGAGAACAACACATCAAAGCAAGTTTAAATGAGGCGGAAACAACATAGGACAATTCCGGTAAGTCCTCATATGTAAATTTCGAAATTGGTCCAGATCTGAATAAACCTTATGTTCAAGTTTTTAAACAACAAGTTAAGATGCACCACGATGATCTACACGAAATTCTAGTCAAGTTACATATAAAGTTCATTAGATTCGGAGCTACGGCCTAGAAGATATGAGCAAAACAAGATAAGCATGGCATTGATGCAAAATGTATTCAAACATCAAGCAAACACACTTAAAACATGGATGCAACAAGGTAACATGAAAGTACATGCAAAACTAAGCAAGTTTCATATAGAGCACACTCAAAACGGAGCAACGGTTCAACACATACACATGAAACAAGTTTAAAGGGCATGCTATCCAAAACAGTAACTAGGCAACTTGCAAGCTTCAAAACAACATGCTACGACACCTCGACATGAAAACAAATTGCATGGACGTGATGTACAGGTAAAGCATGACATAACATGAACAATGAACTATCTTCATAAATCACTAGAACATCCTCAAAAAGACATGGAATAATTGCAAATAATAATAGTTCACAGACTTGGCAGAAATCACTGGACATGACGGAAATAACATCAGGTTGCAACGTTTAGAGATATCAAACAACATGCTACATGAACTTATCATGGCAACCAAAGTCATGGCATGAATCTTCTAATTGCATAGAACAAAAGGCCCTTACTGACCAAGAGCAAAAAAGTATTAGAAGATATGATGGAACCAAAGTCATTAACAGAATTATAAAGGCATCTTTGCGAGCTCAAATCACTCATCAAAAAGCATTGCATGACAAGCCAAGCATACCTACAGCAAGATGACATGTTCATGAAGCTACCCATGGCAAGAGCAAGTTCATAGAATGCTTGGATCACTAACAACCATGGCAAAATTGATTAACATATAAACAATCTGCCACGAACATTTTATAGCAAAAGTAGAGCAAGATTGAGGCATTCTAGAGCACTCCATAAATGCAAAAAGGGGCATGGATGGATAGGGAATAACATGGGTAACAAAACACCTTTAGTGGACATCTCCAGAAAATGCATGTATTAATTGGTAGAATCAAGCAAAGATAGCAACAAGATATAACAGTTTCAGCATTGACAGAACATTAACAGCATGTAGCCCACTTCATGAGCTTGATGCACTCGTCACAAGGAACAAAAAAATACATGGATTACACCGCTGTATACATGGCATGCTGTAGCTCATAACGCATGTAGACTTCATGCTCATAGGAAAATCACACAAAATGATATAAAAATGACAAATGAGCAAGTTCTGTTAAACAATAGTAGACAACATCACATAGCAGTCTTGCAACGATGATTTGGGCATCAAGATGGATTCAAACAAGCATGACACAATGGAACAAAATGAATAACATCTCATGGTGAACATTTTGATGTATTATATGCACACAACGGAGCTACATGCATGAAGTTACAACCGGTCAAAGTTAGCACCAGAATATGGAATTATCATGACTGAGAAATTTGAGGGGGCGGGAAGTCAACCTTTCTTCCAGATCTAGATCGGGACGACTCTCGAGGTTCGCCGGATATGGGCTGCGCGGTGGCCGGAGAAGAAGAGGGAGGCGCCGGCGAGGGGGGAGGGCGGAGCGGGGCGGGGCGGCGCAGACGGGCGCCGGCGGGCCGGATCCGGCGCGCGAGGGCAGCGGCGGGGCGAGGAGCGACGCGGGGGCGCGCCGGGGCGGCGGCGCGACGCCGGCGACGAGGCCAGGCGGCGCGGCGGCTGACGGTGGCGCGGGCAGCGGTGCGCGAGGGGCGGACGGCCAGGCGGCGGGGCGTGGCCCGATCCGGGCTCGGGTGGGCCGGATCTGGGTTCGGCGGGCCCGCGTGATGGGAGGAGCGGTGTGAGACGGCGGCGGGGTAACGTGTCCAAATGAGGAGCGGTTTTCGGTCACGCGATCGTGATCGAACGGCCGAGAGGATGGAGGGGGTTTGGATGGGTTATTGGGCCACTTTAGAGGGGTGTTCGGCTGCAACACACACGATGCCTTTACGGTTCCCCGGTTAACCGTTGGAGTATCAAACGGACTCCAAATGGCACGAAACTTGACATGTGGTCTACCGGTGGTGTACCAAGGCAGCTTGGAAAATCTCGGTCCATTCCGAGAATGTTTAACACCCGCTCACAGCAAGAGACAAAAAGGGGGAGCCGGAGGACATAGGAGTGTCGGATTGCAAAACGGACAACGGGGAAAATGCTCGGATGCATGAGACGAACACGTATGCAATGCAATGTGCATGAAGACATGGAAAAATGCAACAAGCAAGCAAACGACATGGTAACGACGACGAATAACTGGCAGACACCTGACGCATCGGATTCGGGGCGTTACATCAATCGTACAAATCATAGCCGTTGCAAGTGGTATTGGTAAGATTTAGCTGATCAGATCTTACCTGTTATGTCCTGGGGGGTAGTCACTGGGGGACTTCATCTGGGCCAGAGCCTGCACCATGTCTGCGGCGGCGGCGGAGGCAAGGTGTTCCTCCGGGTCAACACGCACAGTGGCCATCGCGCCATGGACCGACATCAGCTCCTGGCGGGGGGGGGGGGGATTTGGAGGCATGAGGATGTTTCGCAGGCGCCATTTAAGCAATCAGGCCAGGGACGTGATAGAGATCGTTGGGTTACCTGACTGGATCCGAGCAGAACATAGATGTTGTTGAAGCTGTGGTTGCGGCGGCGGCGGTTTCATATGTCGGTAGGGGGAGGCGCGAGGGAGGGGGATACTGAGGGGAAGGGGATGTGGTTGGAGGAATAAATTCTGAAATCATGCGTCTAATGAAAATTTCGGTGCGAAATTTGAAACTTGGGCGGGGGAACACACAACGCAGACAAAGCGCGTAAAATACTCGTGTGCGAGAAAAAAGAAAGTTGGCAGATCCCGTCTCCGAAAAAAATGTACATGTGTACTTGATTTTTTCGGTCAATGGTACGCCTGGTTTATTAGGAAATATCATACATGTAACCGACTTATGGGTCATTAACGCAAAAAACGCAGACGGGTACGACATAGAAACCGTGTGTTTTGTGATCTTGTAATGATTAACGCAAAAAAAAACGCACACGGGCAGACATGCTAATCAATGCTCAAAGCCCTCAAAGGATGCTCTTACTGACATTGTACATTAATACTACAAACTTAAAGTACTACTGGTAATTTGCTCTAATACTACAAACTGAAACTACTTCTCACATGCTGCCATTAGGGCATGCTAGCCAGACGCCGACATTCTCCTTCCCGACCTTGTAGGCGGCAGCCCACCGTGCTTCGATCTCCACCAAGCTCTCCTCACCACAGCGTGCAGCCTCTTTTTTCTTGCGGCGGTGGGACTCTCTTTTCTTGACTCCTTTCTGCCTTTTCCGCTCCTTCTGTGCGGCTTTGGCCGCCTCTAGATCCACCACCCATTTGGCCATGGCAGCCTCAAAGTCCGCCCATGTAACTGCCTGGTCGGCGGCGGCGATGAACTCGGCCTGGTGAGATGCCATCGCTTCCTTACCATGTGGGCGATTGCAGGCCGCGAGGAACGTGGCGCGGCGGGATGCCATTGCTTCCTTACCAGTTACTGTGCGCTGCGGTGCCATGGACAACGCCTGGAGAGAGCTCTGGGACGGAGGGGCCGGGCGGCCGTACAGTGCTGTGGTATTCAAGAGCTAACCACAAACGACAACATAAATTTGGCTTCTCTTACAATTTTGCTCGTTCATTATCGCACACGGTTCATCTCCGTCGCTTCCAGAAACCATGTGCGTTGAGCCTATTGTGTGTTGCGTTATGATTGGTCGGAACCCCGGCCGCATGGATCGCACACGTGCACCGTGGGATGCGCCGCGATCGAACAACAATCCACGTCCCTCACATCACACCCGTGCACCTGTAGCTGGATTGGATTTATATGTGCTAAATGCCTAGAAAATGCACATAATCCCCTAAATACGGTAAATGAGCCCGAAAAAATGTCAAATTTGAACACGGTGATTTGCAGGGTGCATGTTCGTCGTAGAAAAAAACTCCAGGACAAAGAACGAAGAAAATTTGGATTCCCCTTCATCTTGAGGATTTCCCTTTCGAAAGCATGGAACTTCCTCGGTGATGGTTCAATTTATGAAGGGCGTGCATGACAACATAAGCCAAACCTTCTTAAATTTTTACCAAGGTGAGGTCATACCATGGCACCATGCCAGGCGTCATGTTTTTAAGCATTTATTTCATTTTTTATAGTTGAAAACCCAACAAACAGACATTTGTGGTTGACTATTGCCACACATTTCATCGAAATATCTGTCCATTCCTTGTAAAAGGCATGAGAATTTACTAAATGGCACGAGCATTGTTTTCTAGGTCATTCTTGTGGACCCTTTCATGCATCGATTGTTTGAACTTGAATTATGCGCATTAATGCTTAGGAAATGCACATAATCCCCTAAATATGGCAAATGAACCCAGAAAAGTGCCAAATTTGAACACGGTGATTTGCAGGTTGTATGTTCATTGTAGAAAAAACACATGGACAAAGGACAAAGGAAATTTGGACCCCCTTCAATCTTGGTGATTTCCCCCTTGAAACCATGAAACTTCATAGGTGATGGTTCGATTTATGAAAGGCGCGCATCAGGACATAAGGAAAACATTCTCCAATTTTTACCAGGGCATGGTGAGGCCATACCATGGCACCAAGCCAGGCGTCATGTTTTCCAACCATGTGTTTCATCTTTTGTATAGTTGTTAACCGAGTAAACGACGCGTTTATGATTGACTATTGCCACACATTTCCTTGAAATATCTGCCCATTCCTTGTAAAAGGCATGAGAATGTGCTAAATAACACGAGCATTGTTTTCCGGACCATTCTTGTGCACCTTTTCATGCACTGATTTTTCGAATTTGAATTATGTCCATTAATGCCTAGAAAATGCACATAATCCCCTAAATATGGTAAATGAGCCCGAAAAATGCCAAATTTGAACATGGTGATTTGCAGGGTGTATGTTCGTCGTAGAAAAAAACTCCAGGGCAAAGAACGAAGAAAATTTGGATTCCCCTTCAATCTTGAGGATTTCCCTTTCGAAAGCATGGAACTTCCTCGGTGATGGTTTGATTTATGAAGGGCGTGCATGACAACATAATCGAAACCTTCTCAAATTTTTACCAAGCATGGTGAGGTCATACCATGGCACCATGCCAGGCGTCATGTTTTTTAATCGTTTATTTCATTTTTTATAATTGAAAACCAAACAAATAGACATTTGCACTACAAAAAAATACACTTCCGTGATGATACCTGTTTGTCACAGTAGGTCGCATTTTTTGTCATGCATGTACATCCATGAAAAATTTAAGACAGAATCAAGATAGACATACCTGTGCTGTGGTAGAAGTGTTCCATGACATTACCAAAATTATCATCACGGAAGTGTCCACTTCCATCACGATAAATCGCGCGTCACAGAAGTGCTTTCGTCAAGGGTGACCGACACATGGCATCCACCGTAATGGAACACCCTTAAGCTATCGGGTCGGATTTTGGATCCGATAACCCGTTAACAGCCCTGACCAATGGGAAATTTCCACGTGTAAAATTCTGATTGGCCGAAGGGAACACCTGTCAGCTCGTCAGTGGGCCAGATGTCGCCCGTCCATTGGAGGAGACATGCCTATGATACGTCGACACGTGGCTGGGCCCAATAGAGGCCCATATAGGTTAAAAAGGCCGGCCCAGTCAAAGGCCCATAGAACTTAATCAGGTACTAGTGGGCCAGCCCAATAACGGCCTACTTAATAAAGGCCCATTTACGGCCCGAAGCCAGATCTGTCCCATTAATTGTTCGCCCAATATTTGGGCCCATTTGCGGCCCGAAGCCAGATCTGGCCCGTTAATTGTTCGCCGAATATTTGGGCCCAACTACAGCCCAGTGACTTTCGGCCTATTAGAGGCCTGACGTAGACATGGGCCCATTTTAGCCCGGTGTGACTTTCGGCCTGGGAATGGCCCGTGCTGCCATGGGCCATATATGGCCCGACGGGACATCGGGCCCACTAACGGCCCATGCTAAAGGTGGCTACAGTTAAGTCCAACATGACTTTGGGCCTGTTAAAGGCCTGTCGCGTAATTCGGCCCGTTGATGCCTGTGCTAAGCTTTCGGCCTCTTAAAGGCCCATGATATTAGTGGGCCAACTAAGGACCTAGATATGTTTCGGCCTGGTAATGACCCGTGAGCTAACTAGGCCGAAAACGGCACGGTCTAGATTTCGGCCTGCTGAAGGCCCGTCGACGACTAGTGAAAATTGAGGCCCAACATGCATTTTGGCCTGCTAAAGGCCCGTGGTTTCATCTCGGCCGTAACAGGCCAGTACAATATTCAGCCTGTTAATGGCCCAACGCTACCTGGGCCAAACTAAGCGCTGGGTCAACAAAAGGCCCAACTAAAATATAGGTCGGTGTAAGTTTGGGCCTGGCGCAATGTGTGAAGGCCCCAATCATTCGGGCCCAAGAAAGACGCAGGCCGACCCAATTGTGGCCCGCTAAAAACCTGGCCCGTTAGAGTCGAATGTTTCGGTCCGGTCGACTACATCTGATTTTTTTTTCAGATAGCGAATGATGGCAGTAACTAGTAGGAATTAAGAACAAACCTACTCTATACAATAAAGAAATTACGACATAGTAACTAAGAATAAACCTACACTATACAATAAAGGATTTAAGGTATATTACATCCACTGGGCATCGAAGTTCGCCACCAGTGATCATAAAGCGCAACGAAGAAGCAGATTACAAAAACTGGGCACCATTGCAGCGTAACAAAATAATACTGAACCGAGACCACTTCCAAGACAGTTCAAGAAAGGTTAGCCTTGCGGGGGAACTGCTGCGCAAGCTGCTGAGCAAGGCTGTGAGACCGGCCTAGCATGTCGGTCATAGCTCTCAGGTGTAGTTGTTTAGCGATGAGGTTCTCATTGGTGTTCTTCGCAATGTTTCTTAGAGATAGGACTTCAAGTCGAAGTTGAGTTGCAGAATGCCTTTCTGCTAGAACTCAGGACTGAAGAAGTCGAACTGATTCAGACAACGAATTATGTGAGCTTGTCTGACTGTTAGTCTCAAGTAACTTGAACACTACATTAAGACAAGACTTTGGGGTTGTCTCGCTATCTTCAAGATGTTTTGCCTTCTTTGCTGCAATATATGTTGGGTTTGTCTCACAGCCTTCAACAGACTTGTGCATGCCATCAGGCATATCACCCTGAAACAAAGTAGAGAGATGACAGGTTTTGCACGTGTATAAACAAAGATGATAACTGTTCTGTCAATTCTATCCAATTTCAAATTAGAAAATAAAGAGTAAGTTCAAAATACCAATAGCACAATTTGGCATTGTTCATAATGCGGGGAGCTTCACCACACTACTGGATTACCATGTCAACATAACAAGCATAGATGAAGGGCAAAGAAAATCATTGTATCTATTTTGGATAATGTGCATGGCATGTTGTTCATATCATCAGCCACATCAGTAAGATAAAACAAGAGATGACAAAGTGCAAACGTGGGCTGCTTCACCACACACTGGATTATAGATCCACAAAAAAAGCATACATACTGGGAGTATTAAGTAATGTGCATGGTATGAAAAAGGAATTTGGTTTTACAAGTAAAACTTAGAACTTACGGTTCTTACGAACATGCATTTTGGTAGAAACAGCAAACTAAACAGCAGTAAACTATAGGCAGTATGTGCAAATTAAACAGCAGTTGAGGATAAAGGCTTTAGAAGGACTGACTTACATTAAAACTTAACACTGGCTTTATAATGCCCTTCTCCATGTCAAGGGAAGGATAACTCAAGAATTTCAGCACAGAATCTTCTTCATAAGCATTGCCTGTACTCTACATTTTGTAGAGAGTAATTATAGATATGATAATACTGGAAGGGATAGAGGATAATGAAGATAAGATGCAGATTGATGCTACATAATCAACTACCAATCCCTGGAAGTACAAGCGTTACAGGACAAAATGTACTGACAAGAGCAATGGGCTACACTTCTGCACTGGCATTGTCTGTGTATTCTACTTGTTGGTGAGATTAAATATAGATTTGATCTTTTTTAGTAAATGGTGGGCGAGGGAGATAAGATGCAGAATGCTACAAAATGAACCAATCCCTCTTCCCATAATACAAGAGTGTTTTGAACACTGGTGTACTGTATAAAATGTTCTTATATTATGGGACGAAGGGAGTAGCTGTTAATGTAAGTATAGTGATAGACCACGTTCAGTCCTTACAAGAGGACTGTAGAGCTAAACCTCTTCAAAAGCATTGGGTTGATTCTAAATTTATGTAAGAGTCCATACAGATCTTATAATGTCCACCAAATGGACGATTACGAGGCTAACATGTGCAGTGATGCTACGTAATCAAACAGCTATGAAAGTAAGTATGGTCACACAGGGTAAGAGGTACTCACAAGAGCAATGCAGTGTGCAGTATAGTTGCGAGATTCTATGGTCCCTTGAGAACAAATGTTCTTCTGCTAACAATTTTCGTACAAGTGAGACATTAAGGCAAATGCAGAAATGTAGTTCAAATTGTGATGTGATATCATAGACAGTACCTTACGCTGCAGCCGAGACCAATGTGTACCAAGATTATTCCAGTCATCGTCGGATAAATGTAGCACCGGAGACTTCACAGAAATTTCGTTCAGAGGCTTGTCATCGAAGTACGCTTGCCTCAAGTAGGAACGATACTTCATCTACGAGTGCTTGAAAAGCGCAACCAACCATTGCTCGTCATCACAATCCAGTTTGCTCCTCGCCTATTTAAAAGAATGAAATCTTGTGTCTTCTGTCAGCAAAAACATATGCAGTAATGACCATGAATAACATTAGTACATTACTTACGCGTAAGTTGCAGAGGATGACTGGAATTTTTTTTTGTGTCTGCGGTATAATCTTTCCATGAAGGAAATATGCGCACAAAGTTCTTGACAGCAACATAAGCTTCATCTTCTAAACTGGGAAGAAATGGAACAGGGGTCCTATTTGCTGCAATTGGGGCTCTCTCAGGTTCGAAAAGGGATTTGGCAACTGGATTTGGTGTACTCTTTGCTAGAATGGGGGTTTTGCGTCATACATCTGGTGCTATGTCAACTGGCATAATCATACTGTTTGCTGCAGTTGGGGTCTGCTGAGTTGGGGCATCAGAAATGACCAGTGTAGTAGGTCTAGAGTCTGCTAGAGTTGGGGTATTTTGTGGGTCAGGTGATATTGCAACTACACCTAATGGGCTACTTGATTTATCAGGTGCCACTACCTTTTCCAAATACTTTGCTTGTGCTCCTCCACGATCAGCAATCGCCCTCTTCCTTTTGAACGTCTGATACACAAGAACAACATTTGAATGGATAAATATGGTATGATGACAGATGGAATATGTACTAAAAATGGATAGGCAGGGCGTATTCACATACACGATGTGTAAACTAAGCTAATGGCAGTTCAGCAAAGTAGAAGCAATGCAAAGCATCAGTTGCAAGATATGTGCGAGCAATGTAACCTTGGAAAGTTAGAGCAAGTACCTTGATGGGTGAATAAGAGAGGGCATCTTCCTCTGACTCCTCCACTAGGGAGCTACATTGACTTAGGTCTCCCTCTAGCTCAGAATCACTGTTAGGATCATATTCTGAGCATGAATC